>CAKAOJ020000078.1:2755000-3297500 GCA_916701645.2 Sebastolobus alascanus
ATACTTTTATACTATGTTTAATTCTTGTGTATATATTATATTGTATATTTTTAGATTTCAATTTTTTATTCCTTTTTTATTCTAGCACTTAATTATCCTACTGTTATTTTTACTGTTTTATTGCAGCAACCCACCAAAGCAAATTCCTAGTGTAAACTTCATACACCTGGCAATAAACCAGTTTCTGATTCTGATTCTGATTCTGAAGAGCTGACATTTTGTAAATTGTGTCCCTTGAACCGACATTCTTCTTCAATTGAAAGACAGTGGGACTGCCGAGCAGGGTGAATCAGTTATACAAGTTGAAATTATATGAATATGTGTTATGTTTGGCACATTATTTATATGCCGAATTTCGTACAGGGTTGTAAAGATTACCACCTTGTCTTTTATGTTATGTTGTATTTTCCCATAAGGCAAGATCAATAACTTGATAGATTTTCAGGTTTTGAAGAGGTTTTCACAAGAGTGATACATAACTTGTCGGTGTTTGGATGTACTGGCCATGGTATACTGTACTCTCTAGTCTCTCCGAGGAAAGCAGCGCTGTTGTGCTGCTGCTGCCTGCATTATATAACCAGCTGTCTTTAAGCTCACACACACCATCACTGACTGACTGATCTGCTGCTGCTCCAGTGCAGCACAGCCTTCCCTACTTGGGCCTGATCCACACTGACTGTAATAAGGCTGTAGTAGTGTGTGTGTGTGTGTGTGTGTGTGTGTGTGTGTGTGCGTGCTTGCTTTGATGCATGCTTGTAGTGTCATCAAGTTCAAACTGTATAGGGGAAAAAATCTGGAGTGAGAAGTGTATTTTAAATTATTACGAGGCTATTATTATTGTTACTAGTACGAGTTGATTCTCACGTGAAGCTTAGAAACTCATGTTTGCACGCACCCAGACAGTACACATGACATAAGAAGGCCTATGTTGTAATGCTATTGAAATGTTTCTATTGTGGTTTAATAGTGTTGTCATTAGGGCTGTCAAAGTTAACACGATAATAATGTGTTAACGCAAATTTCTTTAACACATTAACGAAACTTGAGATTTTACGATTGTAGCCGACTCAGTTTTAAAGCGCGAGTGAAGATACTGGCATCATATGAAACTAGAAAACCTAATGAATCCATTGGTACCAACCATGTCATACGAGCCAGAATAACTAAATAATGCACCAAACTTAATTTTGGCGAGGAAAAACTGGCATGGCCATTTTCAAAGGTGTCCCTTGACCTTTGACCTCAAGATATGTGAATGAAAATGGGTTCTATGGGTACCCACGAGTCTCCCCTTTACAGACATGCCCACTTTATGATAATCACATGCAGTTTGGGGCAAGTCATAGTCAAGTCAGCACACTGACACACTGACAGCTGTTGTTGCCTGTTGGGCTTCAGTTTGCCATGTTATGATTTGAGTATATTTTTTATGCTAAATGCAGTACCTGTGAGGGTTTCTGGACAATATTTGTCATTGTCTTGTGTTGTTAATTGATTTCCAATAATAAATATATACATGCATTTGCATAAAGCAGCATATTTGCCCACTCCCATGTTGATAAGAGTATTAAATTATATTAGCAAAGATTAGCCTAGAGAAAAGTCCCATAAAATAAATACAAAGTTGTGTAGCAGATGTTTTTTCTTCTTTCCTACCACCTTCATGAGATAAAACTACAGAACTATAACATAGTTAATTAGCTCCACCTCGACCAGCTTCAACAATAAAATACTACATGATAATAATATCAGAGCCATTTTTCTGCATAATGAGTACTTTTACTTTTGCTACTTAGGTACATTTTGAATGCTTTTACTTGTAGTGGAGTGTTTTTATTACTCAAGTACGTCTGAATACTTATCACTCTATTCATGATGGTTTGTAGTGTTTAACGCTGAAAACACACCAGAGCAGCGGCAGTTATGGTCACTTTTCTTCTCTGGTTGGATTTTATGTAGTAACTTTAATTTGGTGCCCTTATACAGATATTTTCATAGCATCCGTATAACATGTGTTAACTGTACTGCATCAGTCAGTCACCCTGTCTGGCCCATGTTGGCCCGGCCCGGCCCGGCCTGGAAGAATCGGCTGCCGTCAAATGGCCACGGTGGCTGCCGGAACTTTATCAGTGGGATTACACAAGCAACCATGCTTCTAATTTAGCAGCTAATCCAGATTAAGGTGCCGTGGTCGGTCTGTGTTGCCAGCCTGGAGCTCAGACGCTGCGGCCCGTCTGGCAGACAGAATCAGCAGCCGTCCAGCGTTCACTGTCTCTGTCTGAACACAGGGATGATGCATTCACGACCCTGGACTATGGTCAGGTTCATACAGTACATCTGGAATCTTTAAACTCACATTATGAACTGAGTAAACCTGATTGATGCTTGTCCAGATTTTATGTACTGGTTGGTAGAAACCGGTTCACCTACTGTCTTTGAGGGAATGTTGGATTTTTTTTCATGATTTCCAGATAGAAGTCTTGTTTTTTTTTATCAAATCTGGACTCAATTGTGATTTCAGTCATGAAATTGGCAAGTGCGTCCCCTGCCAATCTAAACTGTTGATCCACAAGACAGCTGTTGGGTGAGTTTGTTTTCACCTAACCAAATGAACTGAACTTAATACTCCAGAGTTCAAATAAACCACTCCACAAATGAGCTGCGACTGCAGGTTGAAATCATAATGAAACGCCTTAATAAGCACCTGACCGTCTCATAATAAGGTGTACCTGTGGCTGCAGACAGACGGTGCTTAGAGAGAGGCTGTGCTCCAGCCGCGTGTCTGCTCAAAATGTCCTTGAACAGGACACTAAAGTCAAACTTTCATTTTAAGTTGCTCTGAATGACCTCTATCAATATCCACTTCATTCTTAACATGCAAATATGTTATAACATCATCTCCTGTGGTGAAAATTGTGTATTTATGTGTCATACATATGGATATATACCAACTAGGGATGTCAATCGATTAAAATATTTAATCACGATTAATCGCATGATTGTCCATGATTAATCACGTTTAATCAAACATTTTTTATCTGTTCAAAATGTACCTTAAAGGGAGATTTGTCAAGTATTTAATACTCTTATCAACATGGGAGTGGGCAAATATGCTGCTTTATGCAAATGTATGTATATATTTATAATTGGAAATCAATTAACAACACAAAACAATGACAAATATTGTCCAGAAACCCTCACAGGTACTGCATTTAGCATGAAAAATATGCTCAAATCATAACATGGCAAACTGAGACCCAACAGGCAACAACAGCTGTCAGTGTGTCAGTGTGCTGACTTGACTATGACTTGCCCCAAAACTGCATGTGATTATCATAAAGTGGGCATGTCTGTAAAGGGGAGACTCGTGGGTACCCATAGAACCTATTTTCATTCACATATCTTGAGGTCAAAGGTCAAGGGACCCCTTTGAAAATGGTCATGCCAGTTTTTCCTCGCCAAAATTTAGCGTAAGTTTGGAGTTTTATTTAACCTCCTTCACGACGAGCTAGAACGACATGATTGGTTTCAAATGATGCCAGTATTTTCACTCTAGCTTTAAAACCGACCCCGCTACAACCTCCGAAAGATTGATAGCGTTAATGCATTAAAGAAATTAGTGGCGTTAAAACAAATTTGCATTAACGCGTTATCGCGTTAACTTTGACAGCCCTAATACCAATTTAAGAAGAGCACTCTGTGTAAGGTCAGGGACAGGTGCTTTATATCCCCCTGAATTTGAAACCACTAACTGCTGGTTAGTGCTTCTGTTTTTTCTGACCTTCGCCTTTTAATGCATTTGGCATTCAGTATGGAGAATCTGACAGAGAGACTGAAAGAGAGACAGAGAGAGAGAAAGAGGGAGGGAGGGAGAGCTCTGTGAACTATAAATAGACAGTGGGAGAGTGGATGTGATGATAGCATCACCACACAATAATCCCTCTCCACTGCACTAGCCCTAACAGTGAACAGGTATCCCCTATAAGCGGGGTTATCTGGTGAACCTGAGCCTCTGACCCTCTGATCAGGCTCTCTGTGTGTAGATGCTGTATTAATCTTGTTAATGTGGACCTGTGGGAACAGGAGCACGCTTCACTTCAGGCATGAACAGTCTAAGTTCAGAATAATCCTTTTAAATTTGTCGTGCATGGGGGCTTACTGGTCAGTCAGGCAGCCGGCGGAGGTGCAGATCATGTTCCTGCAATGTTGTGGGCTTTAACTGCCATTTGTTGAATGTCATGCTGGACCCTCACTGTGGCTCCCATCCGCTCCCTCTTAGCAGCAAAGTATTGACTATCATCAGTTTCAGCCCCCGGATATATTGCTCTTGACTAGAAAAATGTGTGTTGCCAATGAAGTGTGCAGTTCATATTTTTGTAGGATTTACAGTAGCATTTTGCACCTTATCAGTAGTGCTTATTTAAGGGGAGACGAAGGTGCATCGTTGTTCCACCACCGTCACAATAGGCGATCTATTGTGTGTATGACTATGTGTGTGTGTGGCAGCTCTATATTCTCAGTGTCTTTACTTTGAGTGTTCACCATCACCCCCACCCCTTCAGGCACTGACCTCCTTTTCATTACACACACAAGCAGCACCTTTTCTTTCTCTCTCACGTAGTGATCGTGTGTGTGTGTGTGTGGTTGTGTGTGTGTGTGTGTGTGTGTGTGTGTGTGTGTCAGTGTGTCACCTTATCCAACTTTACTTAAAACTGTGAGGCTTTTTACACACAAATGTTTAAATATTTTTATACTTTATGTGTGGATGTGCTCTGTATAGTGTATAATGTGTATTTAAAAATATATATATTTTAGAATACTTAAAATAAGGCATGAAAGTTAATTCTTGTCCTTGGAACAAAAAGATCTTATTCCAAGTCCACATATTAACTTTTTTCCAGGGCTTTCAATCATGTCACATGCTCTTCATCAGCGGATGGAGTCTGCTAAGTTGTGAAGTCATATTCAAGACTTCTCATCTGTGTTGGTTTAAAAGTTACAGTAATATGGTTGAAAGCTCTGAAAAAAGCTAGTAAGTGGACTTTGAGTTGGTATTGTTTTTTTACATTATTAGAATTGATTTTACTTTTTTTTAGAATTATTAAAATCACATATATTTTTCCAATAAGCAACAGTGTTATAGTTATGGAGGACGTAACCTGCCAAAATAAAAAATTATTAATTAATTAATAAATAAATATGTCATTAAATATAGCAAAAATATTATAAATAAATGTAGCCATTAATTAATTGATAAAATATGACATAAATTTGTATTTATATTATATTCCTTCGTATTACTTTCCTTATTTATTTACTCTTCTGTTTAATTTTCATGTTTATTTATTTATGTATTTATTTTTTTTATTAATTTTAAATTTATTTATTCAGCATTTTTAAATTCATTTATTTATTTTTGCATTGATTTTATTTTATTTATTTTATTTAAATAATACGTGTATTTATATATTTATGCATTTGTTTATTCATGCACAATGTTTTATTATAGGTGCTTTAAAATGTAAAATTCTGTTATTGGAGGCAACCTGGCCTCACAATACAATCATGATTCATTACAACATTAGACATGTTGTTTTCCGCGGTACTTACAGTGTGTTTATGATGTGCATCACAATGCACTTAGTATCTAATGACTGCGGAGGTATTGTGCTGCATTCAGGGATCCAGAGGAGACAAGACTAAGTATAGATCTGAGGTACATATAGTGTACATGCAGAACACACAGACACACAGACACACACACACACACACACACACACACACACACACACACACACACACACACACATGAACACATTAACAGAGGGATCGGATGTCAGAAGAGCAGCGTTTGCAGAGCAGGCCACTTAACGAGAGCCAAAAGAACAAAGTATTATTAATAGATAAGCCTGCATTCAGATAGATAGATAGATAGATAGATAGATAGATAGGTAAACATCTAGTTTACATCTATTTTAATTTTCAGATTTGAACTAAATGTATTAAGGTGGCCACTTTTGATGAGAAAATGACATCTTCTGAGCACTTTTACATAAATTAAGTCCCGCAAATGTTGAGTTGTTGGGGTGTTATCATGTTACCTCCCTCAGCACAGTGACTCATTGCTCCACTACCTGTATAGTAGTCCACGTTACATCATGTCCTCTGTTGGAATACCCCCTCCCACACACTCTTCCTCTACGCTGTAAATGTGACACGCTGTTCACATATAATGTTGTCGTCGACCTACAGAACAAAAGCAGCATTATACATTACAATCATCAAGCTGCATAAATACCAGTGTGTCTCTTCTGCTTCAAGTGTCCTGTACGATATATTCATTTTAAGTACGAGGAGTCAGAATTAGTTGGTTATTACATTGGTGTGATAAGACCTTTAGAGTGACAATGTTACTAAGATTTAGCAGTATAATGTTTACCTTGCTCATTATCTTAGTTAAGCGTGTTAGCGTGGAAACATTTGCTAATTATTAGTAACACGAAGTACAGCTGAGGCTGGTGGTATGTCATTAGTTTTGCAGAGAATTTTACGAGTCGGCAACTGAATGTTTTCTGAGGACTTTTCTTGCAAAGTAACATAATGTTTGTTGAGTTAGGCTTTAAGTTGTCAGCACCTCTCTGCAGAACACGCTGTGAACAAGTGTCTTTAGGACATGTTGTTCTCATTCAATCCCTGTCTGCAGAGGTGTGTAACAAGTTATTATCTGTACTGTTTACTGGGATATTGAATAAGTATTGCTTTGTTAAATAGCATATACTGAAAATATATAAAAGTGTGTACAATATGCATATTGAGGACAGTCTGTACTCCCACCAGCTTGTACAGTATTTGATACAGTTCAGTGGGCTGTCACTAACTCAGTATAGCATCAGGGAGTGTAGTGCCCACACTGAAGAAATTCAGCCGTGGCAAATGTTCAATGAGAGAGGGAGTGTTAACAGGCCGGCCCTGATATTGGGATATTTGGCTTGCAGCCGCTGTATGATTATGGCCTAATGATTATATACTTTGTTATACAGTGCTGCGTCAGCTTGGCAGCCGTTCAAGTGGCCGATATCTGTGTCAATGGTACAGAGTAGCATTCGCGGAGATTACTGTTTGGGTCTCTGACTCAATGATGATGTGTGTAACACCGTAATTTGGGCTTTGTGTGTGGAAGCAAGTCGTGTGCTTGGGGAGACAAATTCACACATATGTTGCACACAGCTGGTCACGCATGCACACAACAGCTTTGGTTTTTTTTCTGGATTATATCACATCTGTGCTTTTTTCTGGTGAAATGCTGGAGAGTTTACTTCTTTCGGCCTCTAAATTCATTTGGCGTTCTTTGGTTGACCTGCTCACTACTCGTGAACATTAATGCTTGTGAAAAGGGGTCGCGAGTAGGCATTGACTAGCTATAAAGGATCACAAGCCAAAAAGGTTATGAACCAGTGGTAGGGCTGCACGATCATGGCCAAAATGATAATCACGATTACTTTGATCAATATTGAGATCACGATTATTCATTGATTTTTAGCGACAACATTTTTTTGTTGCACTTTCCCATTTAAATAAACAGCCTGCATTCACTTTCACATTGTGCTACATTCCTGTTAATGAACAAATCTTTGCATCAAAATAAGACTTAAAATAAGGTTCTTCTTCACCTTTTTTTTTTATCACTCTTCTACTCTGGACTGCAGCCGCAACATTCAGAAAAGTGAAGCCAAAACATCTCAATCGCCCCCCCGGTGGCTTGCTGTTAGTTAAGACAGCAGACGTTGTGAAATAATATTACATGAATGTCAGTAGTAATATCCTACACATTTGTGAATTTGGGTACATTTTATTAACATCAAAATATAAGGTTATTGTCTACCAGCGACCGCTGGGACCTCTGTGCTGCCGACACTGACAGGCAGTTGAGTAGGCGGTCCTTAATGTGGCCCAGGACACATTCGCTTAATACCAGGTCTGAACAGGGCCTGGGTGTGTGTGTGTGTGTGATAGCTGAGGCCAGTTCTCATGACTCCTGGCTGGCTTGTTCTGTAGCGGATTTTACTGTTCAATAATTAATGTGGAGGACACCAAACACATCCCTCTGCTGCCGTATAAGGACTGTGTGTGTGTGTGTGTGTGTGTGTGTGTGTGTGTGTGTGTGTGTCTGTGTGTGTGTGTGTGGTCAGGTGGTTGTGTTTATTCTGGCTTGTATTGTGTTTCTTTGTGTTTACTGGAACTACTGGTACAGTTTGCAGGGCCAGACTGGGCCACCTCTGAGGGATTTGGTTTAGACTGTTGTAGACGAGACTGGGACAAACTGTTTTGGACCAGACAACGTTGGTTTAGCTTTGAACCAAACTGGACCACTCCGGAGTAGCCTGAGCTCAGGTGCACTGGACTTGGCTCGACTGGAAGTAGATTGATGTTTGAGCAGCGTGTTTAGACAGGATCGGACCAGATGAGTCTGGACTGGATTCACTTCAGATCATTTTCTCCCTCATTTTCCATCCTATTTACTGTCATGTTCCTTATTCAAGCCTGCAGAAGCTGCTCACATTCTCAGGTTTTCCACGTTGTGTTGTTCCCAGAAAACCCCATTTCACTTTCCCTCTGTTTGTTTGTTCGAGCAGTTTGGGCTGAAACAGCTTGGAATCATTTTTCTTACAGGTTTGGTTTGGCTCACTATCACCGCGCTGAAGCAGAAAGTTAAACTAAATATTTAGTAGTCCGCTTTGTTTTTTTGCCCTCCAGTCATTGCCCCGCTCTGACTGCTTTCCCTCTGATTTTATAAAGATGAATTTTATTTTGTTGCACAATAGCTGCTCCATTTCAGTCCCTCTGCTACAGCTGTCCCCTAAAACCAGCTGCTGTGGATCTCTGTGTTCGTGCGCTCACGTCTTGGACATTACAGCTACAAATGAAAAAAGGAAATGGACACGACGAAATATAGAATCAATAAGAATATAGCAGTGTGTATTGACATCTATGTATGATAAAACTGTCTAGATGTGGTCTGTAACAAGTATTGACTTTTTGAATTTGTACAGGATGTGCAGATTCACATGCTGTCTGGGTAAGATAGATAATTATGATGATGATGATGATGATGATGATGTAAGGAAGGTCATGCACAGGAGCATGAGCAGGACTTTTTATGTATTTCTTTTAGTCTGCTCAGTTTCCTTAAAACCACCTGTTATCACGTGACCAAAGTTACATATTTAGGTCGCTGATCTATCTCGATGATTTGAGCAAACTCCATCCACTGAGGAAGACTAATCCACATGGTTGAAAGCTCTGGAAAGAGCTTGTAAGGGGACTTTGAGCTGTCTATATCCAGCCCCTACATGTGGAACTTCTGTCATATGATAACAGGTGTTTGTTTTTGGGGGGTCTCTTGTTCAAAGATGGTCTCTGGAGTCGGATGTAAATGTCTGACTCCTGGTTGATGAACTTTGACCCCTTCCCAGTCAATGCTGTGACTGGTTTTGGTCTGGGGTCCACTTGTTGTATGAAGACTCTGTCTAGATTTTCTGACAGTACAGCCACATATGGGAGTATGGCAGAGTATCAGAGTATGGCCCCTGTTTAGTTAGTACTCATTGTAGCTAACCAAAATGAAGTTCGGCGCTATTCTCAGAACTGTCACCTATTTCATCCCACTGGAGTTTGCAAGCCTGAACTTTATTGTGAGACCAACGCATCTCAGCTTGTGGCCTTCACACAGGATTTTCACCCAGGAGACTGCTGTTTTTGTCCTTTGTGAAACCGAAAGTCAACGTTCACTTATAGCTTAATAACGTAGTCATTTTAAGCCAAACGGTTAGTTTAGTTGCCTTTTTGTTTTGTTCTGTTTCAATTTACAACGCTAACCACGTGTTTAAACCTGTTAAAAACTGCGTCCGCAATCCGGGAGAAAATCGGTTCCCTCTAAATGTAATTGAGGATGCAGTTTAGTTGTACGGAAACATAATTTTGTAGGAGACAGGGTTGAGTGGTCAGAGGACTCCGTCACAAAATAACTCCTGGAATGCACTGACCATCACACACTGATGATATATAACAGAGGATCCCAGGGGGGAGTTTAAGTGCACATACAAACCCTGCAGGTTTCCTGAGCTGTGGTTTTCTACAGGCTACTTACAGACTCTAAAATAACAATGGAGCTCTGTTTTGGTGCTCAGTTTTTATGTATGTACGTGCACCACAAACACAAACGGAGCATTTACTCCCCGCTTTGTGTCCACGTCTTTTTTTGGACCAACACATCTGTGTTTTTCCCCAAATATGTTTTTTTTTTTTTGTGCAGAGCAGAGTGTGGACAAAGGGCTGGGTGTCTGGAGAGGGTGCTGGGGAGGGGAGAAGGGGACGATGGGTGATGGGTGGGGGACTGGAGGAAGGGATGATGGGTGGGAGTCTGCAGGGGACGGCTGGCTGGCTGGCTGTTTATGGATGTGAGTGTGAGGGGGCAAAGGTGGGGGTACATGTGTGTGTGTGTGTGTGTGTGTGTGTGTGTGTGTGTGTGTGCGTGTGCATTCATCTGCATACCAGTCTGCATGTGTCTAAGAACATGCATATACTCATCTGCAAGTGAACCCGTCTGTGTGTGTGTGTGTGTGTGTGTGTGTGTGTGTGTGTGTGTGTGTGTGTGTTTGTGTGTGTGTGTGTGCATCGCCTGCCTGTTAGTAGGCTTGTGTGTGTGTGTGTTCTTTTGTTTTGCTCTGGGTTGCTGGGTGATGGGACCAGCTGGGAGGGCTGAAGCCATTCACTTCCCTTCTGCTACCCTGAAGGCAGCCAGCAGGGAGGGAGGGAGAGAGGGAGAGAGGGAGGGAGGGGGTCGAAAGAATGAAATAGAGGAGAAAAACGAGGTGGAGGGGGGGGGTTTATACCTTATTGCAGAGATAGAGAGAGAGAGCGACTGCAATCAGATGAAACAGAAAGAGAGTGACAGCGAACGCAGAGCGGTGAGGAAGTTTTGAACGCAGCTCGGAGTGAATGAAGAGATTCATGAAGGAAAGCGAGGGGGTGGGGGGGGTGGAGGGAGGGAAAGTGTGTCGGGCTGAATCGTGATAGAGCAGCGGCGCTGACTCAGCCAGTCTGGTCTGGCGTGGGAGGGCAGCAGCAGGGGAAGAAGTAATAGATTACTGTGCATGGATTACTATAATCAGATTACTGTTTCTGTTTCAATATAGCTGATCAAACAATACAAGTGTTGTCACTGACAAGAGAATAACATATTTCAAGAGTCATAAATGCTTCTGTTAATAAGGGCTGAATGATTTTGAAAAAATATCTAATTGCGATTATTTTGACTGATATTGCAATTGTGATATGATTTGCGATTTTATAAGATATCATTTTTACATCATTATTCCCATTTTCATTGAAAAACATAATTATTATGGTGTGATTTTTGTGGGGATCCGTTAAACAAAACAATTAAACAAATGTTTTCTTAAGTCTGTAGAATATGATGTGTGGGCCAGAACATCTCGTATTTTGAGACACATTTCACCTCCAACAACTATTGCGTCTCCTAAGATTTGAAACTTGCAGTAGGCCGTTTTGCGATTACGATAAAATTTTGATTAATTGTGCAGCCCTACTGTTGACTCAGGCATCCTCACTACAGTGTAAGAACTGCGTTTTCAAGTGTGTCCAATTTGGGGAATGTTTTCTGAAAATGTCAATTTTTGGATGTGGAAGGCCAAAGGAGATAAAACAGTGCATTTTCAAATTCATCTTTATAGTGTGGACGTCCTAACACAGCGACATATTAGATGAGAGATGTTGTTGGATGAGAAATCTTATTTAAATCGGGGTCTGGTGTGTTATGGTCCAATGTGGTTCTGTTTGGGGGATGTAAAAGGATGGTGAACCGCTACCTTCCACTTCAAGCTGACCTCTGATGATTTTCTATGCCTCCGCGCTGGCGAAAACGGTCACGCCGGCATGAGTGAGTCCGCGAGGCTGACGCATTGTGTTTCTGGATTGTCCGTACGTCTGTACTTATACTGTCCGTATACGTCCGTCCCATTCTCGTGAACCCGACATCTCAGGAACGCCTGCGGGGAATTTCATCAAATTTGGCACAAACGTCCACTTGGACTCAAGGATGAACTGATTAGATATTGGTGGTCAAAGGTCAAGGTCACTGTGACCTTACAACACGTTTTTGGCCATAACTCAAGAATTCATATGCTAATTATTACTATTTCACACAAATGTCTAACAGGATATAATGATTGAGTGATGACGTTTTGGACAGACAGGGATGTGAACTGTAACTTGACTGGCAACTTTCAGTCTATCAGACTGTTATCTGCATTGTCTATCATTTCCTACTTTTAGCACATTGTTCTGACTGTATCCCCGATAATAAAAACAGAACAAAAAGCAACACCGGAGGGGGAGAATAGCTCTCCGTGGATGTTGTGGCTGGAGGGGTTAGTAAAACGACACTACTAGAGGGCTTAAAAACAGAGAAAGGAAAGATGGATAACCGGCTAAAGTGTAGTCGCTGGCTGCTCGTCTCTGAAGCTGAACCGCTGTGGCTGCTTCCTTGTGCCGTGACTTGTGAGTCGGCTCGCTTTCCCTCGAAGATTAATGACCTTCCTGTTTTCAGCTCCAGTATCTCCCTCCACAGAGTTTTCACTGCAGTTCAGTTTCACTTGAAGTGCACTTTTAAAAAACGCTGCAGAATTTATTGTTAGAGGCAAGACAGCGAAGATATGCGGGAGGGAAGAATGCACACACACACACACACACACACACACACACACACACACACACACACACATGTAATGAGTACAGCAGCTATTATTACTCTCTCCACTGCTATGACTGTCACCTTTACTGCTAATAACACCATCACTTCCAGTATTACAACCACTACTACTTCCCCCACTACAACAGCCTCCTCTCCTATTCCCGACGGCTCAGAATGGAGCTAACTTGTGACCAAAACTGCAAAAAAAAAAAAAATTGTGGGAAATGAATACGTATTTGTTGAGTTTTCCCCCAGTGGACAGAGGTATCTGTGTCCCTTCTACTGCTGAACTATTGGTGAGTTGTCCTGCTGGAATGTGTCACGCTCACCAGTTTGCTATGGATGGACACACACATTAAAGGGTTAGTCTAAACCTTTTCACATCGCCCCGAGCCAAGAGCTATTAAAACATACAACAGAGTACTGTACTGTATGTCTGAGGTGGTTATTACAGTGTCTCGTAATGACTGGCTTAACTGATTTGCATGTACTCAACTTTATTTATTTTTCACAGTTGCTGCTTTCAAATCAAATAATTAATCATTTGATACGATTTGGATGCATTGCCTCTTGCTTGTGTTTGACATTTTACACTCAGTCAGTCAGTGGGTAGAGAGGGAAACAGTTCATCTCAGAAGTTATGAAACAAGGAAAACAGCAAAGAGGACTCACACGAAAAAGAGACGGAGCACGAGAGAGAGAGAGACAGAGAACAACAACTTCTTTCCTGTAAGTCACCTGACACTGGAGGCGTCACACAACCATGAGTAAACACACCCCCCTCCTGCCCCCCCCCCCCCCTCTCTCTCTCTTTTAGTATCTTTCTGACTATAGGTCACCCATGATCTTAGTCCTGGCACAAGCCCTCTTTTTGCAATATTAAAAGTTTTGTTTGGAGCGCCATAACTGGTTTCTATTTATAGACCTATCACACGAAATTCTTCAGAGTATGCACAGGAAGAGGAGGGAAATAATGATTTTTTTTTTTAATATTATGGTAAATCAAAAGGTTTTTTTAAAGGATAAGACAGGTGTTATTCTATATTTTTCATATTGTAAACAAAGACCACTTCAAGTGGACTCTGTCTGGACCAAACAACCAGACCGAGTCCACTTGAAGAGGAGGGTCTCCCAGGGTCTGCTTCCATGTGGACTCCGTTTGTGGTGTGAAAGAAAACGGACCAACCACAGGATTGTGGGATAGTAGATGATCAGGGGCGGCTGCGGCTCAGAGGTAGAGCGGGTTGCCCACTAATCGGATGGTCGCCGGTTTGATCCCCGACTCCTCCAGTCCACATGTCGAAGTGTCCTTGAGCAAGATACTGAACCCCAAATTGCTCCCAAAGGCTGTACCATCGGTGTGTGAATGTGTGTGTGAATGTGTGTGTGAACGGGTGAATGCTGACATGTAGTGTAAAGCGCTTTGAGTGGTCGGAGGACTCGAAAAGCGCTATATAAATGCAAGTCCATTTACCACATAGATGTGTGATTTTAACGTGATTTCAACATCTAAACTACTGGCAATCCATTAAGACTGTTAAAAAGTGACATAGTGATCCCACAGTTTGCCTCATGATAACTTCCATATAACATAAATCTGTTGAGTGTCGCAGTAGGACGAGTGTAAATGCTTAGATCAGCATCATCACAAGAAACCACTGGTGTGTGTGAAGGTACTGATTCTAGGCAGCGTGACTACATTTTGGGAGCATATTTGGCTAAAACGGCAGCACCGCAGGAGGCCGACTTGCTCTGCCTACTTGTACTTCCCCTTTTGAAGTGCATGAGTCAAGGCACTTAACAAGTGTTTGAAGTCTCAATGTAATGAGAAGAAAAGGAAGGGGGGGGGGGGAGACGAACGGAGAGATTCCTCTTCGCTCAGCAACAAGCTCTGTCCAGCTCTGTGTTTATATCAATTAAAATAGTATAGAACAAAATAGTGGCGTTAATCGTGGATGTATCATGATGTGTCGAGGATAAACCGTCCTATGTGGGCAGAGAGGGGGAATGATGGACACTGATAAAGAGACAAAGAGAGAGAATAGGAGGAGGTAGAGACAAAGAGAGAGGGAGAGAGAATGGGAAAGAAAGCAGATGGGTGTTTTTGGTGTGGAGCCCTTCCCCTCCCTCCCTATCTCCTCCTATCCCTCCCTCTCCGTCTCCCTCCATGTTGGGCTGGAGTGCCACACCCATGTCTAATAGTATTAATACTATTCTCTGGTCCTCTTCACACACCTCCCCAAATCTGCCAGCACACACGGATGGTTACTCTATTTTCTCTTCATTTTTTTTAAAGCCAAATATAAAGTGTTTGATCACATCGCATAAAATACTCACTCAAAATTTAAAACATTTTCAAAGCTGTATAATAAAAGGTGAAATTGCCCTGCCAAATGTGATGTTGAAGAAAACTTTAACAGTTTCTTCCACACTCCTCTTCAAACTAGGGATGCGCGATATATATGATAAATTATCGGCTGATAATGGGAAATTTATATTATTATGTATTATTCCGATAATGAAATCATAGCTGATAACTTCTTGGCTGATAATACAAAGCCAAATTGCTTTCAACGACTCAACAAGCGCAACATCTACACACTCTGATACAGTAGGTGGCGGTATGCATCTTTAAAGATGGCGATCTGCCAATAAACACAGAGAAGAAGAAGTAACGTAACGTAACGTTATGTAACAAGTGTAAAGTCAATGTTTACTTTTGGTTTTACACGGGACACAAATAGCTGTCTCCTGGGTGAAAGTCCTGTGTTTGTTTGACCCGTCTAACCACCAACTAACTTTCAATAACGGTTGCTCTTTAAACTACATCACGTGCTCTGACCGAATGCAAAAACGTCGACATTTAACGTATCCGTGGTTTGCAGAAACGTACAATGCCAACATTGTTTTCCTGGAGACTGGGCTGGACATTCACTTCTTCCAGGGATCTGAAGGACATTTTTTAGGAAGAATGTTACACTATGATTAAGGTTAGGCATGTAGTTCTGATGGTTATGGGATAGGAAATAAATGACTTTGATGACGTGATGTCTGTATTGTATAAAGATGCAATATATTGTATAGTATGTCTGCTTATGTAGACCCTACTTCAAACCCATGTTGTGTGCTTGTGAGACAGAAGTTTATATTTAAAAGACTGGAGTGGAAATTGACACTTAGTAATAGTAGTTAATAGTGGTAGTCAATATTGCAGGAACAGGAACAGTAGTAGTAAAAGTGATGTTAATGGATTACTATGCTAGTACTGCTGCAAGCTAATTCCTTCATAGAGTCAATTACATACTGCTAGTAGTGATTCCTTAATTACTGAGACAAATAGAGGACACAATAGATATATTGTTCACGTAGACGAAACTGATGAGTAACACACAGACTGTGAGTCAATCATTCCAGCTCTGTGCGTGTGCGTGCGTGCGTGTGTGTGTGTCACCCTTGAATTTTTCTGCTCGCGTGTCGTGTGTGAATTTATAGACCCTGATGATATAAAAATGCATGTGTGTGCTGTCATAGAGAGCATAAAAGGAACATGACGTTCGGCGAGCTAATTCCGGCGACGGTCGTAATCCTGCGCGTTACCACCCGAAGGTGCAACACGGTGATGGATGGAAGCAACATGTAGCGTCGTGTACTGGTACTGGGAGTGATGAGCGGGACCAGTATGAACTCACCATGAGTCAGGTTCACACTCTCAAGTTCTCACTGATAGTGACACAAACAGGCAACCTGATACATGCACAGAGGAACGTAGACACACATCACAACAATAGAATAGAGCTGGTATTGTAGCGTAACATGTTCTCTGTTACATTATTATTGTAGGATCTGATTATTATTTTATTATAGTACAATTTCATTCTGGTTTGAATGCATTAATAGATAACCCTTTTGCATTGTGCTTTTGCAGTCTTCTTTCTAAAAGTCACTGAATTAAAATCTAAACCTCAGAAAACATTAAATAAATGGACAGAATGGAAGAAAAATACAGAAACAGAGATGCAAATCAACAGCAGGAGAGACAAGGAACAGGCAGATTTTGCACGGAGAGGGAAATAAAAGAAGAGCGAGGGAGAAATAAATAAAGATAGATGGAGGGAGGGAGGGAGGGAGGGAGGGATGTGGTGGGTGCAGCTCTCCAGTTGGTGTTGCTATGGCCCTGCCCTCCCTGCTCACTGAGCCATTTCCTGTTTTTGACCTGAAATCTTTATTTAGAGCCATCCCTCCTCGCTGCTCACAATTCATGAGTCAACTCCGAGTCTAGAGAGATGAACACAGGACTAAAATCAGATCTCCATTCACCACAGAAGCTGCGTGTGCATGCACGCACAGAGCTGCCCAGGCTAACCCGCCCGTTAGCCGTACTACTCCAGCTGAGGCTTCATTCAGGCTGTCTGCATGATGATACCGATATGTTGAGAATCACTGTTACCAAAAATAACAGAATATTCCCGTCTTTTATTGTCTGACCAGCAGTTTCTATAAGCTCTGCTGTCTGCACTGATTGAGCTGAGTCAGTTTAGCCTTTTATGATAATAATCTCATACATGTCATACTGTCTACTGATGGAAGATTTTGTGTCTTGCAACCTTCAGTCAATGATGACTTAAGGCCTGGTCGCACTTTAAATGGAGTGGTTAAATTAGTTCACTCCAATCATAGACTGTATATAAGAAGTGGACGCACTCACTGTGACGTCACCCATTGGTTTGTAGACTGCCGTTTTGAAGCCTCGAGTTAGGCATTTTGGCTGTCGCCATCTTGGTTTTTTGCAACCAGAAGTGAGATGAGAGGGTGGAGCTCTCCCAGACCCTAAAGCATTCCCTGCTTTGTGGTCTATTTGAATCTAAATGGGACCATAATTTACTAAATGAACATCATGCTGTATTGAAGAAGACTTGAAACTAGCGATTGAGACCATAAACTCATGTTTACAATGTTTACTGAGGTAATAAATCAAGTGAGAAGTAGGCTCATTTTCTCATTGGCTTCTATACAATCAGACTTCTTTTTGCAACCAGAGGAGTCGCCCCCTGCTGGCTGTTAGAAAGAATGCAGGTTTAAGGCACACATTGGCTTCCCTTTTCAGACCCTGAATTGCCCACTGTACTAAACACATTATACATTTTACAAAATATTTGCTGGAAACATGTGACAAGACTGTCAGCTATGTAGTACTGAGTTGTGGAGTTAGACCGTTAAACTGTTTTTCACCATTTTAGTGTTTAGAATTTTTTGTGCGTGCCTGAAATCATGGCTGGAAGACGCACTGGATCCATCCTCACCATAACCCCTCCCCTAACACTATATAAAAACTAGAGCATCAGTGGTTCTCACACTCTATCACGAGTTACAACACTTACATACCGCAGCCAGTGGTGTAGTGGCCATCTGACATACCGGGACAAATCTCACCCACCGGGCCAGGTCGGATCAACAAATCCACAAAGTTTTTACCGGCCGTCCGGCTCCATCTGTCTCTTTACCGGCCCTCTCTGTGTGCCTGTCACTCAGGGTACACATGAGAACGTGTTGCTTGTGTGTTCAAGACTGGGCTCACTGGCCAATCACGGCCAAGTTTGTTAACTTGTGCTTACGTCATAGGCTCCGCCATAGCCTACGCCGTGCGGTTGTAAAACAGTGGATAAATAGTTTGGAGCGGCACAACTCCAGAGAAATGATTCGTTTCACTCTCAGAATTTGATCACTTCAGTCCAATAACATTTGGAAAGTCTAGAAGAGCGATTGAAGAATTTTTGTTGCCTCACTTTCCGGTGTTACACTATAATCTGTGACCGCAGAGAGTCAGCAACACATGAGGTCACCATTTCTGATGGCTGTCTTCAGAAAATGTGACCCCACTGTACCTGTGTAATGAATGAGGCAAATATGTGACAGAAAACACATAAAACTAAATTGTTAAAAAACATAAATGTATTTTGATATTTTTACGTTAAAGATATATTCAAAAAACTCTAAAAAGAAAAGAAAAAGATAGGTACACAGATGTCACAGATTTCGGTGTAACACCGGTGTGACCAGATCTTTACGGTGGAGAGTTACCATGGAGGCCTAAATGCTGTTTTCCACCCAGACAAGAGGAGAAACTGGAGGATTCTGTGCCAACAGTTCAGTCCTATTAACACTAGACTGCAAATAGATGGAAACACTTGTGACAGCAGGTTGATCAAAGCCGGTCCTGAGAACAGGCAGCCCGTCTGGGAGACTCGTTGTGATTCAGTGTATCAGTGCACAACTGGGTGAGTGTGCAGCAGGGGGCATCAGGAATACAAACGGTCTAGGATGCCCATTTTCTGCCCTGCTCCACTGGTGTTTTTGTCTGTTTCGAGCTGACCCTGCTGGGTTTTGTTTCAGTTTACTGGACTTCTTCCTGCCATCTGCTGCCGGGTGGAACGGGCATCAATAACCGGCCAAACAGCACCATCAGTCCAGGGCTCGTTTCTGTGACCACCAAGGCTATAATAGTTTTGAATTTTCAATTATTTTTTATTTTTTTTTTAAAGATTATTTTTTGGAGCGTTTTTATGCCTTTATTTATAGGACAGTGGATAGTCTTAGAAAGGGGGAGAGAGAGGGGGCGACATGCGGAAAAATGGCCACAGGTCGGATTCGAACCCGGGCCTACCGCGGGCCTCAGCCTTATGGGCGCCCGCACACCAGCAGAGCTAGCGGGGCGCCCTTATTTTTTATTTTATTGTAGTTTTGACTTTTCAATTTCATTTTAGTTTAGTTTTTAGTTTTCAGTTGCTAGTTTTAGTTTAGTTTCAGTTTTTCAGAAAGGTTTAGTTTTAGTTTTTATTTTGTTTTTGTTAGGACCAGGTATATTAGAAGAAGTATGTAGCTACATAAAAAAAAAAATGATTGGAGAACTGTATGAATGGCCACAATGTGTAATATTTAATCTTCGCGCTACTTTAGTGAAGCAAGTGCGGCATAGCGCCGTCTCCTAGGATGTCAAGTCCGTTCAATTTCTGTGGTTCAATGTCGGTAGTGATATATCATAGCTAAAAAAAAACTAAAACTGAAATAAATAGTTTTATTTTTATTAGTTTTTTTCAACCAGGAATTATTATATATATATATTATATTTAGTATCAAGGGATATAGTTTTTATTTACTTTTATATTACTAACAATAATTCTCACTGCTTATTTTCGTTTTAGTTTCAGTTTTAGTTTACTATAATAACCGTAGTGACCACTCACCATGCTCCTGTCAATAAAAGAATAAATTAATGATTAATTAGTGCATGTCAAAGTGCAAAACACCAGCAGATGATAATAAAAATCTCTGATAAGATACTTTAAATTAAAAGCATGTGACTATTATAAAAGTACTGGTAGGGCATCAATCCAAATGGGGTCTTGACAGCTGTTATAGTTTTAAACGTGAACATTGGTTCCACTTTACAGGTTCAAAATGTTGTTAATGTTTAATTACATGTTTTACACTGAGAGAGAGAAAGAGATGTTACAGAGCATACCCTAGTGTGTGTGTGTGTGTGTGTGTGTGTGCGTGTGTGTGTGTGTGTGGGCGGAGCAAAGTTGACGACGCCACTTCTTCTTCTCGGGGCAGCTGCTCGGTTTCAGCTTCTCCTGCTGCCTTCACGTGCTCCTCGGAAACTTACCTGCCATAACAAAATGGATCCTGTCATGACACTAATTATACCGTTATTACATTAATAATTACCCACGGGAGTATTAACAGTGGTGGAAGAAGTACTCAGATCTTTTACTTAAGTAACAGTAGCAATACCACAGTGAAAATATATTCTGTTACAAGTAAAATACTTCATTCAAAATTTTACTCAAGTAAAACTATAAACGTATTAGCATCAAAATATACTTTAAGTACAAAAAGTAAAAGTACTCTTATGCAGAATAATATACATTATATAATTGTATTGTAATTATTGATGTATTAATGTGTTCATCACTTTAATGTTGCAGCTGCTAAAAGTGGAGCTTATTCATTAATTAATATATTTTATATTTATTTTATTATTGTGAATTTCAATAAATAGGCTATGTTTATCAATAATAATACATCATCATTTGTGGATTATATTTCGCATTAATAATATGAAACTGCAAAGTAACTAAAGGTATCAAATAAATGTAGTGGAGTAAAAGTAAAGTACTTGAGTAAACGACTTAGTTACTTGATACCACTGAGAGTATAGTTGATGTTTCAAGCAAAGTAACTGGCAAAAGTGTATCTAGGAAATATTAATTAATTCATTCTAGGCTGAATGCTATCTGCAGATGTTGTCTGTATTAATCTATAGCCTATCAAATCTTTTTAAGTACTGAGAACAATTTTAGGGAGGCCTTTGCATAAACAATGTATTAATTATTATTATTATTATTTAATAATAATAATAATAATAATAATAAGTGCTATTAACATGATTCAAATTGAAATGTGTTTCTGTTTATCACTATGAAACAGGTCTGAAATATTTAGGTTGAAACGTTTTAGAATACAAAAAGTTCCAATGGCTAAGAGTACAGATGGTAGTAAGCATTATGCTTAATCTGTTTTACAATTAAGAGGGGGTCCTTGGAAAATATTCTCCCCTGTAAGGGATCCCTTGCCCCAAAATGTTTGAGAACCCCTGATTTATAGGCTATAGCACTTTTCAAAAACAAGTTTAAAAAGTGCTTCACAGACATAAACATAGAAAACACATAGTGCAATTTCAAATTATTAGATAAAAAAAAAAAAAAAACTGAAGCTCTTAAGAATAAATCAGTGAATATAAGCATAAAAAAAAAAAAGAGAAACTCTAATTAAAAAGCCATAAGTAAATGTTTAGCTTCCGTCGCCAGTCTGTCCGACAGCCCGTGAAGGCAGCACAGCTCCATTGAGCGGAGGCAGTCTCTCCTCCTATCAGCGCCATTGTGTGTCCGAGTGTCGGGCAGCGAGGACGGGCTGTTCTTCTGGAGCCGACGGGACTCTTTAAACACCCTCCATGTTTCTCTCTCTGACTCCGGACCACCTGGACGCGGTAAGACACCGTTTATATCTCTAGTAAAACACGCCGAGAGGAGATACAGTACGGCGAGGCAGCGTAACGTGTTTCTTCTGAGTAATAGACACGGTGGAGGTGTAGTAGTGGAGCTGTGGGTAACCTTAAGAGGTCCGACTGGAAAAAAGTTTTTGTATTAAATGTATAATATCTGGGTATAACCTACTTCAAGTGACCCTTTATCTTTTTCTGCTTAAAAAAACTCATTCCAGTTTACAGAGTTGGCCACTTTCCAGTTTATCACAAGTGTCTGATAAACTTTTTTTCTTACCTTAAATACATTCAGTGTTTCACCCAAATGCACTCACCTATAGGCTCATACTGCTATAATGAATAACACTTAATAACTTAATGATTTCACTTAAATTAGGCTACTCTTTTCTTTAAGTAATTACCATTGAATGACCTACATTTGTACTCTCTTACATGTTAAAGACATTAATTGATCATGTATTTGGGGCCAAATATAATGATTTAAGTCTACATATTTGTTGTGTTGTCAATAACAGCCTATAGAAAAGATGGATTTTTACACTAAAGCACACATGCAGTATGGTATATTTATAGTCTTTAGAATAGAATGCCTTTATTGTCATTGTATTGTTCAAAACCATACAACGACATTTGGAGTGCTACTCCTGTAAGGTGCTGTAAGTTAAAAACACAACCATACATCATTCATACATGTACCATACAATAGTAATAATAAATAATGAATAAAAAACAATAAATAAATGTAGTAGCTAAAAACTGCTGTGAGAGATGCATGTTGAGATTATTGCACATATAAAAGAAACATTCATTGTGTATATTTGGGTCCGTTATTGACAACTTGTGTGAATGTACCTGTAAAGCTGCTGTGAAGTGGTGAAATGTGTTTTCGCAGCGGAAGTGGAAGTGATTTGACTTTCTCAGTCAGTATTGTGGCCTCTTGTTTCATAACGTGCACCACAACACAGCAGTCTGCTCTTATAATGTCCGTATACACTCACCCCTGTGCTGCGTGACCCACAAGCTGCACACAGGTCACCTCAGAGGTTCTTCTTACTTCGTGTGGAAGAGCACCCGCAATATATCAGACCTCAGAGATCAGAGCTGAACCCCATCTGAGGGGCCAGATGTGATGCAGAGTTACACAACTGCCTTTACTGTAGAGATGAGCAGATAACCACAGTGTGGAGAGAAAAGCGTAGTGTGTGCTGAGCGTGGTACCCCTCAGGAAGTCCCCTGACCGTAAGTAGAGTTCAGAGTACATTAAAAAAAGCACATTGATTTTAAATTTCACTGTTTCATTTACAGGAATATTTCCTGTATGGGTGTAACGATACATCGTTCTGGATCGATATATCGTTTCAATGATCAAAGATCCAATATATCGATGCACAGTGAAAACATCAATACATATTGTTATCTTTAAGATGCGCTTTTATTTTGAAATTCTTAAATGATAAAAAAAAAACATTTGCACATGAGAAATGTGGCACTTTATAGTGAACAACAGGAGGTCTAGTTGTATTCTTTTTATTAAAAAGAATAGATTTTTCATTTAAATGTCTGGAAAAGCCCACATTATCCCGCTTATTTCACGGCTACTTACTTAGGAAATCAATAATTTGACACAAAAATGGTCCGCTAGAGTCCGACATCAGAACTGCGTCCATAGCAACGGTCTGTTATACATGGCAACGGTCTGTTATAGAGAAATAATGGACCGTAGAACGCCGTGATTGACCAATCACAATCGAGTATTCAACAAGGCTGTGTAATATATACTGTATATATATACACACACATACTGTATGATATCGTCTCATATCGATCGCTGGCCCCTGAATTGAATCGGATAGAAATCGTATCGTGGCGGACTTTGTGATATCAGCAAATATCGTATTGTTGTCCAAAGAATCAATATAATATTGTATCTTGATGGAACTTGTGATTTACATCCCTAATTTCCAGTATGAAATCATGACAGTGGCTAAATTCTGATCAGGCACTACTGTACAATGTACTACTAAAACTTAAAAATGGGGAAAATAGCGGGCCTTTAATTTTAAGATGCATTCCCTGATTTTGTTTTTAGCACCCAGTAGTCCCTCTAAATCCCAGACATTTCCTCACAACTTGCTGCTGCTATTTCAAACTCACTCAACATCAGTATTGAGCGGGGAAGAAATCTGGGGGATTTAGGGGCACTATAACAAAATCATCTTTAACACATACATGCATTTTTAGAAGTCCTTGATATGAACATGTATTGGACATCATGAGGTGAAAGCCACAGGCTTTTATTCTCAATATCTAAGGCTTTAGTTTACAGTAAAAAGCCAGTTCTGTTCCATCGGCTACACCATGAGGGATGCATGTTCTCTATATTGCATATACCTTCAGTAGCTGAATACCTATAACTAGTAATAGTAAGCAGCAGTAAAGCTTCAAGTGCAGTAATAAGGCTTGTACTGCATTCACAAGGATTATGCTTAAGTAGTAAGCGTGCTGCCTGCAGTAAAAATGATGACACTTGCAGCACTGGAGCCGGTGCTGCTCTAACAAGGTGGGCACGGTGGTAATACTGCTGTGATACAGCGATGCATGCTGCAGTAATAAGGCAGATACTGCAGTAATAAGGTGGATACTATACATACACCCTGCAGTGACCAGACATATTGTAGAGTTCCTCTTCGTCACTGGAAGTGTCACGCTGTGTTTTCCCCCCAGAAGAGGAGGCTCGGTGGAAAGAGTGGAGCGCTCAGCGGCATGTAGACACGTCTGCTGACCTAAATCTGCTCTCTTCTTCTGCCTCTTATTTATAGACTTAAGTGTGTGTGTGTGTGTGTGTGTGTGTGTGTGTGAGAGGGAGGGAGTTTGTGTGCGAATACACTAATGACTAGATATTTGAGATGCACACACACACTTATTGTGCATGTATGTCATTGTGACGTACAGCACAACTCTGTAAAAGTGATTCATGGTGTTACCTTTTTGTCAGGTCTCTCCGTTATGATTGACTCATTGTGTTCGATGCAGAAGTTTGGCTCTTGATTAAACATAATATAAACTCAGTTGCCAGTTTGTTCGGTACACCTTGCTAGATAACAGCCCTGTTATAAATCCGACCTTAATGATTTTATAACTTATGGTCAGTTTGGTTCCTGTAGTTTGTGGTGCTGTTGAATTGTATTTCTTTACACTGAGTAGGGAAGTCACCATAACAGAAATTTAGTAGTCGATACCAATACCGGGGAAATTCCACGATTCTCAATTTTGTTAGGAAGTTAAAAAGGTCATAATTCCCTCTCTAACTTACACTTTGTATGATGTAAATCAAATACAGAAAGCTATTCATTCAGACTTTTATAAAAAAAAAGGATCGCTCTCAAAAATTAATTGCGACGCATTCATTAATTAAAAATAATTAAAAGCAACATCTGCAAACTAAATTGTTCAAAATCCTTCTGTAGACATCAACTCTCTCTCATCTTCTTTTTAACGGTTCAGTCCACCCTGAGCTCGCCGTGCCGGGCGCTCACACCCGTGTCTCTTCATTAATGGGATTCTGCATGTTGCGCAGTAGGAGCTGTAGTGTTTTGTAACCAGGTCTGTCATTATGTAAGAGATCGTAGTGAATTCCCCGTCTGATACCCAGCTGACCTCTGTCATCTGAGCATTTATGATCACTACGAGGGAAAACACACACACACACACACACACACACACACACAGGACATTGTTTCCAGGTGCACGATTGGCTTATTTATTTTGGTTCCTGCTCTTCTCTACCATGTGTCCTCCCTTGTTGCTGTTGTTGTTGCACAGAAACACTTTTGAAGAGTTTGCAGCAATTTCAAAATAAAAGCGTTTTCAAGATTAGTTATGTTTGCTGCAAAGTTGCACTTGCAGCAAAAAGCAAATGAAATGACCTTCAATATTTAATTGACCTTTATTCACCATCACCAAACCTCCTGTCAGCATTTCACCTTTTAAACCACATGTGTCTGGTTGAGAAAAAGACAAACATACTGTGTTTTGCCTGTTTTATTGCAGGCCCGTGCAAAAGAGCAAGTTGAAAGTTTTAGTGGAAAAAATTGCTGGCGAGGCGTCAATGACCAAGTCTAATTGTGGCACTTTGAATGCATTTATTCATTCTGCTCAGAAGCAGAATGAATATATTAGTAGACAGAGCTGTAGTAGTGGTAGTAGTAGTAGTAGTAGTAGTAGCTATCGTCATGGTGTAACTGTATCTTAAGTTGTGTGTGGAAGCGTAGCTGCTATTGAGCGTAGTGGGTCTGGTCAGGCGAGCACTACAACGCACTATCTCTTCCTCTGGGTTTCGTCTGGAATGTGTTTACTAGTGCTACAATGTGTGTGTGTGTGTGTGTGTGTGTGTGTGAGAGAGACACACACACACACACAGGAGTGAGTTGGTCAGTGTCATCCTCATGTGCAAAGCTGGATGCATTACAGCGATGAGGAACAGTGGAAGCTCAGTCATGACTGCAAACTGTACTGTATGCCTTCATTCACATGCTGAGATTAGTACATGTCATACTGAGCATGCAGCACATCGCTGCGTTCATCCACCTGCAGCAGCGAAGTGTGTGTAGCGTGTGTGTGTGTGTGTATGTCCACACTTTGTGCATCCAGAGAACCTGAAATAGCCCCGATGTGGAGGTAAGGGGGAGGGGTGGATGTGCAGCTCAGGCATGGAAACCAGCGTATCCGGTTACAGGATCATAATATCACTGCAGAGTCCATCCACTAGCACCGCACTACTGCACAACACATACTCACCACAGCAGCCAGCTCCTGGAGTAATGTGCTCGGCCCACATGTCTGATGTGTGTTTCTAGGCACAGTTGGAACGCTAACACACACCTGACCTCCCCTCTAAATGTATAAAACACTATGTTTTCCATCAGTTTGTGATTAGATTTATACTTTTCATTCATTCATACAGTATATATCAAAGGGATATTGCGGGTGTTTTGAAGCGGGGCTGCATGAGGTACTTCTCCATAGTCAGTGTATTACTTACAGTAGATGACGGTAGGGACGCCCCCAGTTTGGAGAAACAGACAGGAGTTACCGCACCGAACCAAAGCAATGAACTGCTGTGGACGGGGCCGGCAGCAAAACGTATTTTAGCCACCTAAAAGAAAGGTCCACCTAAAAAAATCACTATCAGTTTAAGTGTACGCTATATTTAGAATATTTTTGCAGGTTTGCCTTACCGTCAGACAGCTGGGGATGCACCGATTTATCGGCCGAACATCGGTAGCACTACCGTTATTGTGTGACTTTGACGAGCAACTCCTGTGTTCTGTGAGGTAAAATTACTGTTTTTTTCATTGGAGTCTGGTGGCTTTGGCGAGAGCATAGATGGATGCAACAGCTTCAGTTCCCATTCGGAAAGGGCTGTCCGACGGTGAGGTAAAGCGGTAATACACTGACTGTGGATAAGAACCTCATACAAACCCACTTCAAAACATCCAAACTGTCCCTTTAAAACTCACTGCTTGTTCTTAATAGTCTATTTTTCTTTGCTTTATATAATTTTACTACCAAGGTCCCTGAAGGCATCATCAACTTTTCATGTAATCTATCATGTAAAAACACACACGTTTAGCCACAAGTAGGCCTTTCTTTTTGAGATGAAGTTTCAGATTTGGATGTTTGATTGTATTGTGTCCTTATCAATTATAGTTAATCATCATCAAATCACTCATAAGCTGTGTGAGACTCCTATTTCAGAGTAAAATGGAAATTGTTCAGCCCAGTCTGTGTTGGTTATTGGTTTTGTATCAGGATATTTGGTGATATTTTGGGCTGTAGACAAAATCAGAGAAGAGTTTATTTTGAGAAATGTTCCCTGAAGTTCTTTTCCTAGATCAGATCACTCTGCTGGAAACAACAATTTATGTATTGATTTTGATTTGTTTGGTATCTGTTGCACATTTGTGAAGGTGGTTTATAGGGCAAGAAAAAGGAAGAAAACTCAGCAAATGGAACACACTTCGTAATATATCTTATTGATTACATATATTGATAAAATAATAGGGAGATATTGGACTTTTATTAAAGTAAACCTTGTCTAGTCAGCGTTATCAACCTCTGATATGATGCAGTTTGATTGATTACACACTTATTTTGAAATTGCACCAAAGTTATTCTAATACATTTTCAATATACTAAATACTCATAATATTTTGCAACTTTATGTCCAATTTAAAGGTGCAGTGTGTAGGATTTGTCAGCATCTAGCGGTGAGGTTGTAGATTGCAGCCAAGTGAAACTTCTCCCGTGTGCCAAGTCGGCTCGGTGTGTCTGGTCCTTAAGGAGTTGCTGTATTTTGTTCCAGGAGTGACGTGCACTAAAATTAAAAGCAGTTATTTTATACACTAAAGAAAACATACTTATTAATATTATATTCTCTAAATGTTACACACTGCTCCTTAAAAAGTAATAACTATTGAGAAAAAAAGACATATTGTGAGCTCTTCAGTCCAAAATATCAGTAATAGTGCTGCTGACCTTCAAAACTGTAGGTTGGTTGATTTCATAGCTGGTTGCTTCTTTGCTTAGAAGCTCTCAGGAGACCTTGAGCTATATTTACTTCAGGAAAACCTTTTGGAAAAGGTAGTTTTGAGACGAGACAGTGTGGCGTGTTAAGTCACAGTGACCTTGAGTGAAGAGCGTGTCTCCATTGTGGAGTGCGGTACTCCTCCACTGCTGCTCTTTATCTACTCATTTATGATCTGTTTTTCTTCTGCTGGTGTGTTCCTATCTAGACGTGGCTCATAGAGGGTGTAGGACGGCTACGGGCCTGTGAACTTTGACAGTCAGAGGAAGGAGGGAGGGAGGGGGGGAAGGATGAAAAAGATAGATGGAAAAGAGGGAAAAGAGTGAGTGAAGAAGAGGCAGAGGGGAAGGAAAGGGAAGAGGAGGATAATGAAGAGGAATGTAAGGGGTGGGGCACCTCTGGTATGTCAGCCCTGCACGTCTGTGTGTGTGTCTGTGTGTGTGTGTGTGTGTGTGTGTGTGTGTGTGTGTGTGTGTGTGTGTGTGTGTGTGTGTGTGTCTAAACACCCCGCTATGAGTCGGTGAGTCAGACATGCGCAGCTGCTTCAGCTCTCAATCACACACCCGCAAACTGCTTTGAAACTAACTCTGTTGCTTTTCTCTTTGACTCTCTCTGTTTCTGCGTCTCTCTGATTCGCCATTTTCCTAGAAGCTCCACAAGCAGCTGCAGTGACTGCAGAAACTCAAGTAGTGGATGGTTTAAAGTCACAAGCATCTAAATGTGAGGTTTTTAAGAAGAAGAAGAAGAAGTACTTTATTAATCCTCATTTTACACTCTGTTGTTGTTATTCATTACACACACACATAGGCCCACAATACATGCATAACCTATAAACACGCATTAGTGGAGAGATGTCAGAGCGAGGAGTTGCTGCCACTAGGGCTGTCAAAATTGGCCAAAATTGACGGTCGAATATTTGTTCTTAAAAAACACATAGGTTCGAACTATTTGAATATCTGTATCACTCTCTCTCTGCGGCCGAGTTCTCTGCCATCGTTACGCTTTGTCCACACAGGGAACGTCAGGAGCGCATGGCGGCTGCCTCGCTGAACGGCTGCGTGATTCACGCGTCGGGTGTTCACAGCAGCTGCGTTTCTCCTGCTGCTGCTGCTGTCAGCCCTTTCTTTCTACATAGAGTTTACCTTTCATAATGGCCATTTCATTTCATTATAAATGTCACTTATATTTATTTTAGACAGAGAAAGGTTAAGAAACGTGTGGTAATTTGTAAATAATAGTAATAATCCACCATTAAAACCCTGTACGTTATTCATTCATGGAGCCCTGCAAGTCATGTTCTACAACACTGTCCTGCAAATATTTCAGAATAAAAGCCTCTTGTTAACTTGCTTGCTTTTATTTTGAAATGAAAGCAGGAAGTGTTGATTTAAAATTAAATCTTTACTCTTTTTCATGTCCGTAACATATTCTACAGATATAGACATTGAAACTGTAGTAATGTTGCTGATATGATGTCAATATACAGTCAAAAGATCACTTTAACTGTGTGTGGTTGCTGTGAACCGCCCGTGGCTCGCGTTAAAAATAGGCGAGACCTCGAATCTCTAGAAGAGACGCAGCTGACACGCAGCCGAGCCGCTGTGTGGCTGCTCGAACCTGTTAACATGGACGCCGAAATTAAAAACAACAGGTAACGCAGCCGCCAACCTTTCCCTTGATCCGGTCTGTTTGTTATTGTGTGTCTCGCTCTGAGAAGTCTCGTTCGGAAATCTCGCGTCACCTCCACATTGTCGAAATCATCTAAATATTCAGCCATGACATTGAAAATCTTTTAGACAACACTGAACTTCGCTTTCTGTACTCCAACGCAACAAACTCTGACAACAGCAGTGTCCCGTGGCACTCCTCTCTCCAACTCTCACTCACGTTTCCACCTCCGGGCACAAGTCACATGACACAATGACAAACAATGAGCGAAATGTAAAGAAGAACGTTTTATTTCTTTGTAGCGTCCTTTCCATAATGTTGTCAGACACTTACAATAACAATCTAAGTCTGTCAGTGGCAAAAACAAGCACTTCTAGTGGACGTACACTGACGATACCAGGTTGCAAATGATTACTTTACAGCTCGTTTAGCAGCTGCTGGCTGCAGCGTTCTCCCTCAATACTGGACCAGTTTCAGAAAGTGTTGTCCCCATTAGTCACTTAGACACAAAAACATGGGAAAATAGGGTCTTTAAAGGAATAGTTTGAGGCATATGCTTGTTTGCTGTCTTGCCGAGAGTTAGATGAGAAGGTAAATACCACTCTCATATCTGTGTGACAACTATGGGTCTAAGGCCAGGGCATGGTTAGCTTAGCTTAGCTTAGCTTAGCATAAAGATTGGAAGCAGGGGGAAACAGTTCGTCTGGCTCTATTAAAAAATACACATACCAGCATCTCATTAATGAACAATACCCTTTCAGACACTTCAGTTTAACTTCAAACATTATAAACATTTTTTTTTTGTAAATAGTTATATCACTCAACAGTCTGAAGTCAACATCTGGCTTGTTGTGACCATTTCCAATCAAACTCTCAGTGACATAGCCGTTAAAGGTAACTTGCGGTACTTTTTGTTGTGTCCAAGGCAAACAAATCATTTTTGTACATCTTCTAACATCAGTAAAATGTGAATATGTTCAGCCAGTGAACCAACAGATCTTTATCATTTATGAGACAATTATAAAGTCTGTAGTAATGACGAGCTCAAAGGCACCTCAGCAATAGTTTTAATAGCTGGAGGAGAGAAAGTTGCTCATTCCCTTCCCACCTTCTCCAGACCAATCTCTCACCTACTCCTCTACTTCCTCCTCCTCCTCGTCTTCCTCCTCTTCCTTCCTGCCCCCCAGCACACCCCCTCCCTCCTCCTCCTCCCCCTCCTCCCTCCTCCTCCTCCTCTCCCCCATCCCATTCTTTGTCATCTCTCTGGGTGAATTCCCAGCTGACTCTGTTTGTCATGGCAACCAACCAGTCGTGGTGACTGGGCCTGCAGCTCACACTTCCTGTGTGTGTGGTTGTAAGTGTGTGTGTCAGTGAAGAGACGCATGCGCAGTGTGTGCGTGTGTGCGTGTGTGTGTGTGTGTGTGTAGACAGCAACTGGCTGCATGAGCCTGTCAGCCTGGATTTGAGTCAAACACACTGCAGCGATTCCTGTTTTCTTTCTTTTCTTTTTCGTTTGTCTCTCTTTCTTTCTGCAGCCTTCGTTGCTTTCTCTGCAGCACCAATAATGACACCATCAGATAGTTTGATTAGATGCAGAGATCTGTAAAATATGTACAGGAATATGTACAGTATGTTTAGGGAACGTGGTTTTCTTTCTCTCTTATGTCTCTCGCCGCCGCCCTGCCCCACCCGCTCACTAATACCCCATTCAGACGGACACGGTGATGCAGGTCTTGGGTCTATCTGTACGGGTCAACTGCAATCAGCTGACCCTCCCTCACGATCCTCTTCCTGACCTGGGTTGGACGCGGGTCGGACGCTGGCGTTGATTGCAGGAATGGAAATTAATTCAACGATACAGACGTTTAAATGTCATTTAACAAACCCACCGACTAAAGAGAGAGAGTGAGAGAGGGATAAATAGAAAGCGTGTGCGATCAAGAGAGATGGAAACGCAACTTTTAGCTGGTAAATTACTGGATATAATTCAGTGTTTTATCAGTGAAGTGTTGCGCTGTAGACTGGAGTCTCTGCCAACAGTGAGAAGCAGCTGTCTCGTGTGAAGCGGTCCAACGCGGTCGAACACGCGTGCTGTCTGAATGTGGTTTAAGTAACTCAATGTGCTATTCTGATATGGCAGGAGGAGGGAGGGAGGGAGGGTGGAGGGGGGTTGGGCTTAAAATCTGGCCTATGATCCTGTGGTACAGCAGGGAACGCTGCTATTACATAACTAGTATGTGTGTGCTGGGCTACAGCGTGCAGCGGTGAGGCTCCCTCTGCAGCTGCTCGTGGTTTCAATGTATGTTTTTTTTTTTTTAAATCCCCTGTTGCAGTAAGCTTGTTGCATTTAAGCAGCTTTTTAAATCACCACGGTTAAGCTGCTGGGTCTCAGTCGGCAAACTTCACTGGAGAATATATCAGCGTTCAGTTAGGTGAGATGTGTGATAATCTAATGATAAGATCTAGTAGTGCTGTTGGATTTGAGTCAACATACAAAAACCCAATGGCCTAGGGCTGCACAATTAATTAAATATAAATCGCGATCACAATTTTGGCCTCCCACAATTAAATGAACACGATCACCTGCGATTAAAATGCTCCGTTCATAGAAAACACATCAACGCATCACAAATCAAGCGCTTCCTAAACTAACAGCCAGTCACCAGCTTTTCCTTGTCCTACTAAATATAAACCCCAGATGAGATGCTTGTTATGTTACTGACTTCTAAGTCGAGCGACAACTAACCTCCTCTCCCTCGTCTCTCTGGTTTTGTGTTTTTTTACAGATATATGTTCGGTAAAGGTGCGAAGCGGAAGCTGGACGAGGATGAAGAGGGGCTGGAAGGCAAAACGCTGGAGGCGCCGGTGGCGGGAGGGGGAGTGAGCCTCTGTCCGGAGGGCCTGTCCAAGGTGTCGTACAACCTGCAGCGGCAGACCATCTTCAACATCTCCCTGATGAAGCTGTACAGCCAGCGGCCGCTCGGCGAGCCCAGCCTGGAGCGCCGCGTCCTCATCAACAACATGCTGCGACGCATCCAGGACGAACTCAAGCAGGAAGGCTCCCTGCGCCCGCTGCTCCTGCCGCCCTCGCCGCCGCCCGACGACCCCATGGACGAGGGTTTCCGCGAGGCGCCGCCCTCCTTCGGCGTTTTGTCAGCGGCGGCGCAGGTATCCCAGCCGTCTGCGCTGTTGATGCCGGTGATCGTCCCGCCGCCTTCGCCCCACCCGATGGTGCCTCCCAACTGCCAGGCATCCACGGCGTGCCCCGCCCGCGTGGAGGTCTGCCCCGCCCCTCTGGACGCCTGCCTCACTCCCGCCTCTTTGCTGGAGGACGACGGCGGAGATTCAGCCTTTTGTACTCCATCCCCGCCCACTCCTCCTCTGTCGCCTCCCCCGGCGCCGCCTCCTCCGCTACCTTCGGCGCTTCTGAGCCAGGCGCCCCCCCGGGTCCCTGTGCCCGCCTCGCCCAACGACGGTTTCCCCTCCGCTCTGAGTGACATGGAGTTGGGTCCTCCCACAGCCATAACAAGGACAGCAGCAGCTAATACTACGACCGTGACTACCTCCCCGGCTCCCACGCCACTCACCCAGCCCTCCCACTTAGCACCCCTCTCCCCAGCACCCACGGGTCCACTCAGAGACGGCAGGACCGCGGGCGCTAAACCAGAGGCAGCTGGCGTCTTGCTAGCGGACGCCCGCTGTGGCGAGCTCCGGCCGATGGACACTCTGCCCCCTGTTGGCCTAGTAGACATTTCCTCCTCTTCTTCCTCCTCCTCGCCCTCGGGGTTTCTCTCAGACTTGGCGCTGGACGACGTCCTGTTCGCCGACATCGACACGTCCATGTATGACTTTGACCCCTGTACGACAGCGGGGGCGGTGGGCGTGACGGCAGGCGGCGGCCTCACCAAGCTGTCGCCGGTGGTGACGGCGGACGACCTCCTCAAATCGCTGGCGTCGCCGTACAGCGGCCCCGCCCCCCAGGTTTCAGCCAATCAGCCTTTCAAAATCGATCTGACAGAACTGGACCACATCATGGAGGTGTTGGTGGGCTCGTGACTCGCGGGACGCCAGACACAGACGTTTTAATAACAGACTGGAATGAACATTTGGGGTTTTTTTCCTGTTTTTTATGTTCTTTTTAAAAAAAAAACTCTTCAAAAGTCGGTAATTGTAAACATCGATAGTGATGTCAGTTAGTACTACTATGACAACTACTACTACACAACACTGTGCATGCACTGTGCTCGCCTTTCCAGATATGGAAATGAAGTAACCGGGAAACAAAGACACACATTTGTAGTTTGTATTTCTATACTTGTGAGGACCTCCATCGCCTCCTTTCATTCCCTAATCCTAATTTAATCCTAGTTTTAATCTTTAACCTGAACCTAAGCCTTAACCCTAAAACTGTAAATAGAAAAACAAATGAGGACCGGCAAATTGTCCTCATTCTGGAGGATTTGTGCAATCATTCTATCCTTGTGAGGACATTACAGGTATAGTAATACAAGCCAACACACACACACACACACACACACACACACACACACACACACACACACACACACACACACACACACAGTGAATTCATGGCTTTTAGCAGACGAGTGCCTTTCAAAATGACCACTTCTTCAATTCCTGTTTTTACAGTATTTTTTCTAGTTCTTTTCACTTTAACAGCCTAGCGAGGTCACCCCTCAATGTTTTTTTTTAATTTATTGTACTTGTGTTATAAAACTATTATTAAGTAAGGTAATATCTCATGATCAAATAATAATTATTTAATCTTATTTACAGATGTTTTATTTGTAAAGCGAGCGTAAAAAGGTTTTACGAGGAATACGTTGTTTTACCAGTGTGCTACATTAGCTTGGCTTTATAATCACGCTTTGGGAATCGCTCTAAAACACATCGCCTGGTTGTTTGTTGGTAGAAGGAAATGTCTGTTCTTGTGCACACCATGTCTATGAATTCAGTTCAGGACTTATTTTCTTCCCCTTCCTTATTGGCCGCCACATATAACTGTGTGCTGGATGCTACTTTGCATGAGCTCAAACTATCATGCTTCAGTTACAGCAGCATTCAAATGAGCTACACCCACAGGAAAGCTTGATGTGTTTACATTGGAAGCTGCGCCACCACCAACTCTTGCCTCCCTGTTGGATGTAGATGATCTGAAAAGTCCAACCTCAGACTTTAGGCTCCAAACACAAATTAAATTTGGCTGTAAAAGGCCTCAAAACAAACAAACTATCACAGATTGCGTATAATTTCACACAAGGAAAATTGAATATTTTAGTAGAAATGCCTTATTTTTGGTTTGGCTCCTACAGAATCAGCAACATGAGAGACAGAGAAATTACAACACAGCGTACAGTATTAATGTTTACTTGTGTTTAGGAGCCATACACGCCAAATCTCAGGGTTCGTCTCACTTCTGTGCATTGCTCAACACATACGAGAGCATCGGGGCTAAATCTGGCCTGTGAGTTATTTGAATGTTGATTTCCACTGAAGTAGGAAGCCCGAACCACATTGTTAAACTGAAGCTGCAATGACGAAAAAGGCAAAATGTGCAGCATCTAAGATGAGGGTCACATGAGGATTTCTAAGGTTTTTTTTTTCAGCAGACCACACACAGTTTTAAAAAGAATCAGAATTAGAAACTTGTTTATTGCCAGGTGTATCAGGTTTACACTAGGAATTTACTTCTGTTCATTGGTGCAAATAAGCAGTAAAAAATAACAGTAGAATAAGTTTCGAACTATTCAATTTATCAGTCAAATGTTGAGACTTTTATACGTTATCTGATGAAGTTAGAAATAGTCCTGTTTACACAAGTGCCCTATTACCTTTTTAACATAATTAAGTTGATGGTATGTTTGATCATTTTTATTATAACTGTTCCCAATTCACAGATTTGGCTTTTAACTGTGGTGTTCCACGTTAAAAAGGGATAAAACTATAGAGTGCTGCAGGGATCACATATTTTTGTAGGCCAATCAGGAAGTTAGCATCGCATCGCCCTGGTTCCCTCGACAAAAAGCCAACGGGATTTTTCCATTGGGTTTTATATTATAGCAGAAAATAAACTCTGCGGCAAACAAACGTTTATGATAATTACACGTTTTATTCAGCAAGATAATCTCCACAAATGAACAACACTTTTATGAATTTTGAAGCGTGAAATGCTAAAGTTAGGCTATTAACGAACTACACCACAGTCACATGACTTCAACGTCGCCACCACTAAGCTAAAGGCAGACTAGTGTTCGACGTGATGACGTTTTGTAGTTTCATTTAGCCACCTGTTAGCAACCTCCTGTTTTAAGACATATAAAAGCTGCAAAATTCACGAGTGGGATATTAACTGATGTATTTTATATCGTAAAACAAAACGTTAAAATCTCTTAAGCTTACAGACCTTATTTCAGGCATCTAACTAAAAACCCATTAAAAAAACCTTTGACTTCCATAAGAGGGAACCGGAAGTGCTAACATGCTGACTCATTTCTGGGTTTTAAGACTCATTCCTGCAGCTCTCTTTAGGGAAGTAGAAGCAAAAGGCTAAAAACAACTGTGTCACAGTTACCTAAATCTACCTTCTCAGACTGCTGACCTTCATATAGAAGGAATCCACAGCTTTTGCAAGGATTATTTTGATTGTGTATAGCAGTGTCACACAATAGCCATAATTTACACATAGCCCATTCTGAATTAGACCAACATGTTGGCACCATGATAGTTGTAATTACCTAATTTCATACATAGAAAAAGACAAAGGCATTAGCAAACACAGACCTACCATCTTTCCTTTTATGTAGAAGTCATACTAGTTACATGATAGAATCGTTTTCAAGGTGCAGATACGCGTTTTTAAGCGTTCATACAACAAATCAAAATAGTTGTAAAGTGCCTTTTCATGCTGCAATATTCAGAAAGACAGAAGCAGTGAGTCAGCAAAAGTCACTCACCTCGCCTCTTATAGTCAGACTAATAGGCTCAAACTTTAAAGGACGAATCCACCCTGGGATACTTTTACACATCAGTCATTAATGTTCAGTACTTTTCAGGATTTGCTGTGTGGTAAAGCGTCGTCATTGTCTTGAGGCTACTTTTGGTGAAATTGGATTCTGCCTCCTCTTCACTCTGTATGATTGTTAAATATCGGTGCCCTCAGTTTGATGTTTAAAGCTGCTTCATCTTTTTTTGTGTTTGTTTCTTTTTGCCACTGGTGGGCAACAGAACAAGCTCAAAACATAACATGTGACATATCATTACCCTACGAAGTTGTTTTAGCAAACCTGTTGGCTAAAAATTGCTGCACATTCATTTGAAAATCAAAACAATGAGCTAAAAGACGTAGGGCTACAGCTAACGATTATTTTCATTATTGATTATTTTCTTGATTAATCAATTAGTTGTTTGGTCTATAAAATGTCAGAAAAAGGTGAAAAAGTGTTTCCTAAAGCCCAAGATGACGTCCTCAAATGTCTTGTTTTGTCCACAACTCAAAAATATTCAGTTTACTTTCATAGAGGAGTAAAGAAACCAGAAAATATTCACATTTAATAAGCTGGAATCAGAGATTTCTTTTCTTAAAAAACTACTCAAACTGATTAATCGATTATCAAAATATTTGGCGATTAATTTAATATTTGACAACTAATCGATTAATCGTTGCAGCTCTAAAAAGAAGAAAACACTTCATAGAACTAAGGGGAACTGAAGAGTTTGGTGATAATTATCTGCAAGTTCATCACTACAAACGACACCTTACACATTGTGCATAATCATTTGATAGTAATAATATAAAATACATTGATGAATGCAGCTTTAATGTTGACACCAAACACCGTTGTAACTGCTGCGCACTGTATTTTATACATATCATCATCTTTCGTGTAGCTATTCACAGCAATATAAGAAAAATAAGATAGACACTGTAGCGGCCCAGAATGCAACAGGGTGGATTTTTTCCTTCAACTAACAAATAACACAAGAACCCCTAAACACTTGTGTGTCTGCCTACACAGCCGTGCTCTGGTGTAAAATGGTATGTTAATGGTATTTCTAGCGGCGGTCCCAGCTGGTGGGACGCAGTAGTTGTTAATGTGTTATCTGGTATCCAGTCTGACTCATCTTACTGTGTCAGCCAACAGCAGCGAGGTCGGGGTGGTGTTAAAACTTGTTCCAATGGAAGATCATTAGTTTCCCAGCATGCATTTGACCTCAGCTAGTATGTAAACGAACTGAATTCACAGCCGAGCGTGAGCCGAGCAGACGGCAGCACCAACTAATACTGTTTGTAGACGACTGTGTCTTGTTTCTTTCACTATGTTTGGATTTTGGAGTGCTTTTTTTTTTTTTTTTTTTTGTCAATGAAGTTATTTATTCATATTGTTTTTGTTTTTCTGTGTAAATATATTTATTTTTGATGTGAAGTGAACATTTGGATTGTAAATGTGTGTACAGAATGTGTGGTAGGAATGTATTTCAGATAGGAATGTATCTGAGTGTGGAAATATGGGTGGAAGCCATTTTTTATATACATAGGTAGTTATATTATCTTGTTTATGTTTGTTTGTTGCTCTGTTATTTTTGTGGGGTGGCGGCCACAACTTTTTACATCTTTTGTACTCTTTTTTTTTTTTTTTTTTTGGTTTATCATTTTTTCCAGTTGAAGGCGAACAGTTCATGCAGCAATACTCAAAAAGCCGTCTCCAACCTTCAGATGTCAAGACTCCAAAGCCTGTCATAGACGCTTCAATGCCAAAAGTAATGTACATAGTATGAACAACATTCGAGCTCCTGAGACTTTTTCGATCAGTGTTTGTTACCGAATCTGTTTTAGCGCTGTCCGAGCATGCAGCGGTTTCGAAATCGCCGGGAAGGACTGACCGCAGTCGAGGCTGATTTCCTCTACGAAGGCTGTATTTTACACAGACCTCAGAGCTGTGCCTTTTTCTATGCAATACAACACAAACACACACAGAGAAACTATCAGCTGAGATCACTCTATTGGGATCCAAATGTGGACTGTAGATCATATATATACTGTATATGTATATACAGTATATATATATAAAATATGAGATAAATGACAGACAGCTGTCTATGAATTTGAAACAGTCTTACTTTTGTAGTTTTATATATATATATAAATATATATATATAAATACACAATAAACTGTAAAAAGAGCAGATGCCTGTTTTGTCTTTCCTTACTTTCTGATATTGTGTACAATCGTGTTTTTTCATACACATGCACAAAAACACATTGACCTTCATATTTATATAATTAGTAGGGCCGTCAATCGATTAAAATATTTAATAGCACATTTTTTATCTGTTCAAAATGTACCTTAAAGGGAGATTTGCCAAGTATTTAATACTCTTATCAACATGGGAGTGGGCAAAAATAGACAGAAGGTTTTTCATCTTCAAGTTTCCCTGGACTTACTGATTGTACCTTCTTTTTGTGTTATATTGTCTTATCAGCCAGGAGGTTTCCATGACTCAGTACTGACTTTCTGAACTCACATCTCACCAACTTTACCTCTGAAAACTAATCCAACCAAAGCCCTGCAGTACTCAACACCTGTAGACCTAAACAGATACCGCAACAGTGGCCACATGCTGCACATGTTCAGCTAATAACAAAACCAAAACTTGCAGCTGTTGGAGCACAGACAACCTGTAGATGACGTACTGGACTGGGACCTTTAGCTCAGTGGTTCCCAAACTGTCACAAATTAGACCACAGAGCCCAATTTTAAAAAGGTTTTTTTTAGATGTTTTATTACATAAAGTGTATGAAACCATGACCAAAATAGTCATACAGGCTTTCATTGTGTTACTTATGGATGGAATTATACTGAAAACAAAGTATTCCCCTTTTTGCTGGGGACCCCCTGGAACCCCCTCAAGGACCCCCGGGGGTCCCAGGACCCCACTTTTTTAGCCATTACATAGAAATGTCAAAAACAAGCTCTCCACGCAGGGCTGTAGTCTGGATTTTACACACTTTCTACACACAGGCTGCACTCCAAACATACTGTACATAAGATGTCTGGCCTTAATTTGCTGTTTTATGTCCCGGCAGCTAAAAAATGACACACAATTAAGAGAAAATTCTCAGAACAAACTGATTGTTTGAATTGGAAACACATTAAATCAGATTATATTCAAGGCTTTATGATTATTTTAAGACAGATAAGTGACTCCTTAGAAATTTTGCAGCACATTGAGTTGTTTTAGATGGCATGTGACAAAATCCAGTAGAAAACCAGTATTTTGCACTCATAACAGATGTGGATCAAAATGATTGGATCACATCTGGTTTTTAATGAAGTGTTGGTACCAGCTTGATGCACTGACTGTTTCTTCTTTTCTTCTGGAGACTGTGTGTCTCTGGCTAACAGCTCAGTAGTCTCCATTATAAAGCTCCGCCTGTGTCTTTCTCTGTTTGTGTCTTTCTCTGTTTTTATAGTTTACAGCGGCACGGCGCCAACATTGGCCACTGTTAAACAGCCATGACTCCTGATCCGCAGGCCGGTGGTTATTTCCAGCATTCAGGCCACACAGCTGTGAGGGGAAGGGGGACAATCTGTCTCTATTGGTGGAGGGAGGGAAAGTTTAGCTCAACTTAGCAACAGCAGAGCGGAGGTCACTGAGGACAACGTAGACGACAGTCAGCCACAGAGGACTGCTTCTCTCCCTGTCTGTCTGTCTGTCGTCTAAATACTGCTTCTCATTTTATTTTATTAAAGGACCTCTGTGTAACAATTAGGTGGATCTATTGGCAGAAATGGAATATAATATTAATAACTATGTTTTCTTTAGTGTATAATCACCTGAAAATATGAATCGTTGTGTTTCTGTTAGCTTAGAATGAGCCGTTTATATCTACATAGGGAGCGGGTCCCCTTCACGGAGTCCGCCGTGTTGCACCGCCGTGTTTCTACAGTAGCCCAGAACGGACAAACCAAACACTGGCTCTAGATAGGGTCATTCGCGTTTTCACGTTTTCGTGTCGGCGACCGTAGTTCTCCACGCTTGGCACACGGAAAAAGTTTCAGTTGGTTGCAATCTGCAACCTCACCGCTAGATGCCGCCAAACTCGCACACTGCCCCTTTAACATGGCGTTTATGGCAGGTAGATTCTTAAAACATGGTGCAAAGAGTATAGAAGCAAAGAGACGAAACTCTGGTGTTTTTTTGACAACAGCTGCTGCCGCCATTTTGGACTGAAAACACTAATGTTCATAATATTTTATTGTTCAACACAGGCCATATGACAATATAATAGAAATAATTTGTTTTACTTTTGTACGGCACTTTTAGGCAGACGTTTTAATGGCGTCCCGTAGTCGCTTTCAGTCCAAAATGGCGGAAACAAAGCTATGCTGCTGGGCACTGATGTTGCAATGGAACGCACAATTGACTTTCACTTTTTGGCAATATACGCTCTTTGCATGGCAATCCTTTGAGTATTCTTTTATAAAATGCAGCTGATTTTACTGACTGCCATTTCCCCCCCCAAAAAAATATATTTCAATATCTTACAAAACAAACTATTTCTTGTATTCCTGTATAATTGAATTATAGTAGAAAGTGGGTGAAATATATGGAGCCCTAAAAACCAACAAAAGGCAGTTAAAAATTGTCAGACAGTCAAAAATGTAATGTATTACAATCAATAAATAATGTCAGTTCAATAATGAATATTGCTTGATTTTTTTTAAATATATAATTTCCTCTTAGAAGAGTACTCCACTGAACATTTAAAAAAAGGATCAAAATCATCAAAACCTGAGCCTACATTACCCACAATGCAACGTTGACAGTTTGGTCGCCTTGGTCATTTGAGGACATTTACCAGACTTCACACAGCTCCCTCTGGAGACACTGAAGGCTTTATACAACTGGTTTCTCATATGCAGGTGTATCCCCAACACCCGTAAACAGACTTTGTGGGACAGCTGTAGCTCAGAGGGTAGAGCTGGTCGTCCTTTAACCACAAGGTTGACGGTTTGATCCCCGGCTCCTACTGTCTGCATGTCAAAGTGTCCTTGAGTAAGTTGCTCCGTGGGCATCTGGTCAAGTTTCATGTATATATATGATGAATGTCATGAAGTTTAAGTTATTGATGTGTAGAATCGGTGGAGTTCCCCTTTAACATCCAGACTCATCTGTTAATGTTTCACTGCCTTTTGTGACTTTTGGGGCTCCATACAAAGGCACTGGTGTTTTAATTTAATTTGTATTATCATTATTATTATTATTATTATTATTATTATTATTATTATTAATAATAATAATATTATTATTATTTATAATAATGATAATAATAATAATAATAATAATAATATACTTCTATGTATTTAGTTTAATCGTACATTCTTAGAAATCAGTTCATGCATTGGACATAACAGTTTTATAGTTTCATATTTTATAGTAAAAACACACTCAGTACACATATAATTCACATTTGAGATCATTTTCTAAATGAATGATTTTCTAAATTCATGTGTGAATAATAATAATAATAATAATAATAATAATAATAATAATAATAATAATAGTAATGGTAGCCTAATAAAAAATAATAATAATAGTATTAAAATGATACACCTTTATTTATACAGCACATTTCATACAAAAAGAGGCAATACAATGTTCTTTACAAAATGAGTAAATCATAAATAAAAAGACAGATGCAAGAAATAGGAGCATTAAAAACCTTTTCAGCAGAGCCAGAAGTTTAATTATTGCTACATATCTGTCTTAACTACTACAGTTTATCTCTGTCTGCTGTGTGTAAAAACACCAGCTGTATTATAGCGCCATCTTGTGGTTAAATGCCAGAGGTGCAACGAGGATTCACATGAGTTAATGTGGACTTATCTAAATTCCATCATGTGCAAAATATCAGTCCTTAGAAAATAAGAGTTTCCTTTTGCACTTTTCTAAAATAACCATTAGTTCATGAAATGATCCATCTTTCTTTCAGTGCTGCTTCCATTCAAGAAGAAAAGGTGAAAGCAGTGATCAGCAGCGTCCTCTAGGAGGCCCAGAGAGCTGGCCATGGTGCTGACTGCCCTCTGCTCTCCATCCATCCATCACTCACTCACTCTGTGCACCTGAGAGGAGGATCAAACCTCATCTCACACAGATTGTTGTTAAAGTACAAAGATCTATGAAGGCAGTAGGCAGTATATTTTTGGCATCATTGGGCAAAATTTCCACAATAACCTTTCAGCATATTGTAATTCAAGTGTTCTGAGAGATAACTAGACTTCTGCTCCTCATCATGTCTCTGTTTTCAGGCTTTAGAAAAATCTAGCCCGTGACGAGAGACTCTGACCAGTCACAGGTCATTTCAGAGAGAGAGAGCATTCCTATTGGCTGTGCTCCGGTCATGTGACCAGAACTTGGCTTCCTTCAAGAGATTTTACAATGGCGGCTGCGTCACAAACTTTCTCATTTTACAGCTAAACAGTACACTACAAGATGATTCTGAAAACATTTGAGGTGAGAAATAGGCATTACAGTAACAGAATATTGATTCATATCTGATAAGCGCTGCCTAGTTTGACCGTTTGGTCGGAGTTCGCGAGTGATTGACAGCTGGCTCTCATAGACTGCAGACCTCAGATCAGTTCTTACTGCTTGTTTTCCTCCGGTAAGTGAAATCTTTCAGATGCCGTTAGGAGCACCGGAGGACACAGTAGGACACAGAGGAACATGATTTTTTTCAGGTTACCTGTTTCATGTACTACTGCCAGGATATAGCGGCCGTTTTATAAAAAATGTTTTAATCATATTTGCTCCAGTCTCGCCTACTTCAGCGTTAAACTACATGAATAAGATGTTTAATTGACCCCTAACACGTTCTGTTTAGGTTTCTTACACATCATTTTGCAGATAGTAGTTTAAAATCATGATAGTTCATGCTCAGCTGTGGCTGCTATAAAGACCACTACTGAAATGACTGCAGCTGTACATCTGCATCAAATAGGCCTGATTTCTGGTTTGTGAATGTTTTAGCTGAATGATGAATGTTTTAGTTGTTTCAGAGGAAAACCTTAGTGCACTTATGAACAAATAAAAGCATTTTTTACATGTCCATATCATATCATCCATATTATTATTATTATGAAGTTAAAGTATATTTTTCATACAAGGATAGGTTCCTTATCATATATAATAATATATCATTACCCCATTTTTTTTTTCTGTAATTATCATTATTATTATATTTCTTATGTTATTTTATGATATTTTTCTGGTTTCAATATTTGTTTTAAAAACAAAAAAGAAATGTTGATACACGTTGGAATCTAATTGTAAAATAAGCCTTTCACTAATAAATAAAATAAAATAAATAAATAAAAAAGAAATAAATAAAAAGAAATCTTTAAAAAAAAAAAATAAAAAAAAATATTAATAACAAATATAAATAAAAATATAATTTTTTAAATATTCTGTATATAAATAAAGAGGCTGATAAAAGGGAAACTTTGCTGTTTAATCATCACATTTATCCAGTATGGAAAGTGAGCCATATTGCCAGAGACCCTGGCAATCTCCCCTGCTCTTGCATCATTTGCTCTCGGTATAATTGCCGGCTTTTGTGCGCATGTTCCGCTGGTTCTCTGTGTCGTCGCTGATCCTCCATTGGCTCTCCCTCCGCCCTGCACTCAGCCTCCACACCGGACCAGCCTTCACACAATCAGAGTGCGCCAAACGTGAGTGTGTGTGCATCCAAACCCACGCTGCCTTGAACCGGACTCAGCTTCCCACGCTGCTGCTGCTGCTCTTCTGTCTGAAGAGGAACAAAAAGATGGAGAAAAAGAGCGAGATCAACGGGCACGCCATGCCCAACTCCGCGTCCACGGAGCGGATCGTGGAGCAAAGCGCGCAGGAGAAGAAGAAGAAGAAGAGCTTCAGAGAGAAGCTGATGGAGTTCCTGAGGAAGAACCTGCTGGTGATCATGACGGTGTCCGGTGTGCTGGTGGGCGTCGGGCTCGGCATGATGGTGCGCAACATGAACCTGACCAAGGCGCAGATGACTTACTTCGCCTTCCCGGGAGAGATGCTCCTCCGGATGCTGAAGATGATCATCCTGCCCCTGGTGGTCTGCAGCCTGGTCTCCGGAGCCGCCAGCCTGGATACGCGCTCCCTGGGCAAGCTGGGGGGCATCGCGGTGGGATACTTCCTGGTGACCACGCTGATCGCCTCGGGGATCGGGGTGGCCTTGGCCTTCATCATCAAACCCGGCGTGGGCGCAGGGTCCCTGAGCCTGGGACTGGAGAGCGTCAGCAACAACAAGGAGACCGCAGACTCCTTTTTGGACCTGGCCAGGTACTGTGACCACACACACACACTGGAATCTACTGTAATTTACTATATCATACATTATAATATACTCTGCTATATATTAATATACTCTTCCATATTTGCCCTACTATTTGCACTATTTGCACCATTGGCACACTGTCACTTCACTGCTGTACTTACTTATGTTATCTTATTTTTATTTTATTTCACTTTATTCTATTTGATTGTATCTTTTTTAAGGTGTATTGGTGTTGGGACTTGTTGTCTATGCTACTGGATGCCTAAATTTCCTTCGGGATCAATAAAGTATCTATCTATCTATCTATCTATCTATCTATCTATCTATCTATCTATCTAATCACTTAAAAACACTGATATGTAGGCTACTATTGAACATGAAGGTGTGATATTACAGTATAGTGTGGCTGCAGGTGCATGAACACCGTTTAGTTACACACATGAGCCATGGAGAGAAACACAGACTGGTGTATCAAACATTCATTTAAACACCTAACTTATTCTTTGTGACCTCACCTGTGTGACATGTGGATGAATGACATGGCAGAGCAGGTCAGCGTAGCCTGAAAACACCACGGATGGTGATGTTTGTTGAGTCATAAGAGGTCAGTTTCTCTGGATCTGGACCACTGACACTATGCTGTAGTGCATTGATGAGGATTGCTGTCCCTCCTTGACCTCACTGTATAAAAGTTTACAACCACAAACTAGAGACCTAGAGCATTCAGAGGATGGATGGCTTTCCAAGGTAGATTGACAATAAGGGGCTTTCTGAGCAGTTTCTAGAACAGAAGTGTTCGCCATCCAATCGCAGAAAAATGCAATTCTTGCAGAAATCTTCAAATGTCAAAAGTTTTTGAAACCAAATCTCAGCATGGCTTTTTCTGTGGTGTTCCTCGAGGTCTTGGTGTCTTAATGTGATATTTTGGAGAGATTATTGATAATTTTTATCAATTCTTGAGTGGTAAAAAATGGTTAAATTTAGCACCAAATTTGTGTAACAAATGGTATCAACCCAAAAATTGCTGCAACGGCTTATGAGACATAACAGAGCATGAGAATGGACATCATGTACTTATATTATGGTGTTCTAAGCCCTTATACACTTTCAGTATCTATTTTAATTTATGACTAGAACAACTTGACACACAGTGTTGAGCTGCATCTCAGATTAATCTGGTCTATCGTGGGTCTCAGAGGGTTAAAAAAGTTAACCATGAGTGTGCATGTGAGTCCTAAAACTATCTTGATTTGCAATTCAGATTGAGAGTGGACAAAATGCACGCTGAAGAAGTTAACCTGGTTCCCAGCATCAACTTGAGCGTCGTTTATGCACTCCATTGTAGTTAGATTTTATTGCATGAATGATCGGGCTGTCATTACAGACTGCTATCCAGCATTCATGACCCTCTGAATTCATTTTGCTTAAACTTTATAAGGAAAAAGCAAAGCTCAAATCCTCTCCTCCACATTTAGCTCAGTCAGCACTGGAAAGTATTTAAGTAACTTGAGATTTTGAGGTGTTGTATTGCTGCTTTCTGAGTACTTCCCCCACCACTGAGTTCAGAATGCAGCTTAAAGCAATGCTGAAGTGCCAGTTAGTCGTGCTTTTCTTCTTGCTTTGTGATATGAGTGGAAAAGGGAAAGAAGCATTAGCGGACTTTTGCAGAGGCATGTCAAGATCTTGTGGACTGATTGAACCCAAGTTTTTGGTTGCTGATTTATTTTTTCTTTTACTAGGGCTGTCAATCGATTAAAATATTTAATTGCAAATTAATTGCACATTTTTATCTGTTCAAAATGTACCTTAAAGGGAGATTTGTCAAGTATTTAATACTCTTATCAACATGGGAGTGGAGAAATATGCTTCATTTATGCAAATGTATGTATATATTTAGTATTGGAAATCAATTAACAACACAAAACAATGACAAATATTGTCCAGAAACCCATACAAAATATGCTCAATCATAACATGGCAAACTGCAGCCCAACAGGCAACAACAGCTGTCAGTGTGTCAGTGTGCTGACTAGACTATGACTTGCCCCAAAACTGCATGTGATTATCATAAAGTGGGCATGTCTGTAAAGGGGAGACTCGTGGGTACCCATAGAACCTCTTTTTCATCCACATATCTTGAGGTCAGAGGTCAAGGGACCCCTTTGAAAATGGCCATGACAGTTTTTCCAAAAAGCAAGTTTGGAACATTATTTAGCCTCCTATGCAACAAGTTAGTGTGAGATGGTTGGTACCAATGGATTCCTTAGGTTTTTTTAGTTTCATATAATATCAACAACTGTATTTATTATAATACAAATAAACAATTGGTTCCTGATATTGTTGGCTTAAAAATGTTAGGTCAGTTTGACTAAAATTGACACTTTTATTAACAAATAAGTGCGGCCGGGCAGATGCAAATGTGTGAGAAAGAGGGGTGAAAAGTGTATTTCTTTCTTTCTTTCTTTATTTGCTACCTCAATGCAGAAAATGAGGAGGGGCCCCACCGGTATTTTTTAAAAAATATATATTATTATTAATTTTTTTTATTTTTCTTCTAGAGGGCGACCAGCGCGGCGCCCTAGGCAACCGCCTATATGGCCTATGCCCTAAGCCGGCCCTGTATAAAAAACATAAACGATACAAAACTATATCAGTAACCAAACATACACAAGACAAAGAGAAAATAAATAAATAAAAATACATTAAAAATGATAAAAACAAGTGAAATAAACAAATAAATAATAATAATTTATTAAATTAAAAATAAAATAAAAAACTAATGTTTCTCCTACAGCTATTAGTCACCAATGTCCAGTTTCATCCCACCATACAGTCAGCATAAAGCAAGGTATGCAAGGCATCCATCCTGCTCCAGGTGCCAATTTTAAGAATTTCAGCTGTGATCAAGTGGCAGCATTATACGTTTGGGAGCAGGGTATGAGTCGGTTGCCAAGCCTCATCACTGTCATCTTGTTTGATGCCATTATTACACACACAACCAAGTTTTTATATCCAGAAAATACCAGCTACTGGCAGCAAGAGGCCCATCCAGGAGGATTCCTAATAATAAGTTCCCACAGAGTGAGGGAAAGCTGACAGCTGTTGAAAGAGAGGAGAGTGTATTTTGAGGAAGGGAAAAGACAAACTGAACCCAGTCTGCTGCTGTCAGCATTTCTCCCTTATCACAATAGCAGGTGGACGGGCTGTATTTATTTCTCAGTCTTTTACACTGTAGAGTCCGATTTTTTTTTTGTACTGGTGAGCAAAACATCTCAGGAAGCATTAAACCAGTACAAGATTTAAAAGATTTTTGTATTTTATTTGGACTGAAACTGACAGTTTGAGGTCTTTAAATTGGACCATTTTCATCCACAGAGGATCCATTTCCTCAGAGATTTATACCAGCCAGGGCATGAAAGTGTTAAACCTCGGCGGTGCCTTGGATTGTATCGCTTCAAGGGCACGATGTTCAGTCTAAATATTGTGTTAATCAGTTGCTCCTTCTCCCTGTGAGGGTCGTCTGATTTCTCTGTCAACACACTCTCATTACATGGTCATGGAATCCTTTCAAAATCCAGTAGGGTCACTTTTTTATCTTTTTACAGGATCATTTTTTTTTTTTTTTACAGGTTTGCTCCTTAAACATTATTTAAGCTTAAGCTTACCCAAGCTCAACTCCATTCTGTTAAAACTGTTTCCCCTCTTCATGATCTCACTGCACATAAACTCTCCTATAAAAGATCCACATTCCTGAATAAATTCATACCAGACACAACCTCCGTGCCGGTAATGGAGAACATCTTTTAGCAAACAGCGACTTATTTGCTCTAATTTGCATACATATGTTCATCCTTGGACTTATGAAACCAGGCTGATCTCATGTACTGTCCGTACTTATACTGTAATTCACTGCAATTCATACTGTATATAATCCATGTAACCGTGAGCCAGGACGTGCAGGGCTGCTGCTCAGGAAGTCAGGTGACGTAGTATAAAGAGCAACAAAGTCTGCGTATAGGAGGTCGGGGTGGATGGATCGGTCAAACAAACACGGGACTTTCACCAAGGAGGCCGCTGTTCGTGTCCTGTGTGAAACGGTCGTGTCTAGAAGGTAACCCCAAAGCTCTCGCTTTGAGTTTATGGTCTCAATTGCTAGTTTGAAAGTGTTCATCAATACAGCATGATGTTCATTTAGTAAATTATGGTCCCATTTAGGGTCAAATAGACCATAAAGCAGGTGATGCTTTAGGGCGTGGCTACCTCGTGATTGACAGGTTGTTACCACGGCGTTGTCCGGTCTGGGAGTTGTCCGTGTTCTCGTCTTACATCTTTAACTCTTTCACAGTGTGTTTTCAGTTCATGAACGTTACTTATAATCATCTGGACGCCTAAAAATGTTTTATTCAGCGTTCGGTTGTACTTAGCTCCACCCTCTCGTGTCACTTCTGGTTGCAAAAAAACAAGATGGCGACGCTCAAAATGCCGAACTCGAGGTTTCAAAACAGCAGTCCTCAAACCAATGGGTGACGTCACGGTGACTACGTCCACTTCTTATATACAGTCTATGATAGACGCCACCGTGTGAACCAAGTCAACGTTTACTTGTTTTACCTTACTTTTGTTACGTAACTTACTTACTTAACTAATGCCAGTTACATAAGTTACATAACAAACGTCTTTATTTTAACCAAAACCACAATCTTTTTCTAAACCTAACGCAATTAGTTTTGTTGCAGGTTCTGCATTGCAGGGAATTGAGTAGGCACACTGATCACTCGTGTTGCTGGACATCATAGAACACACGAAAATGAGTAACATTTCGTAAGATATCATATGAACCGTAGTCTGAGGATACGTTGCAGGGACGCGTAGTCACAATCAGTGGTAGTGAAGGTAAAACCAGTATAAACAAGGCAGTTTTTCCTTTGCTAACTATAAAGAAAAAACATTTCAACAACAAATGAAGGATCAAATTCAATAAAATCAGTTAATCGGAGTTATGGGGAAATAATACTTGTATATATATAATACATTTCTTACTTGTATTTCTGTGTGGAGAATGAAGCTTAATTTGGAAACATGTCCAGACATTAGAGAAAACCCCTAAACCAGAAAGTCAGAAACACTCTTGGGCCCCATTAACTGAATAACCAGCATCTGCAGCCTTGAATTAAAAGGATCATGAATGATGTTTGGCTTCAATTAATTAGGAAATCAAGTTGTTATGTAACAGCTTTGAAAATCAGTCCGCAGAGAGGAGCCAGTGGGGCTCCGGGGAGGCTCTGTGTGAAAAGCATGCCAGCTCCCAGCTCTGGTTTCCCAGGGTTAATCCAGATCCTCGCCTCGCTCATGTGACAGCAGGAAACCTGACCGCCTTCGTGGACAGAAGAAGGGTTTGAAACCCTTTGTGGGGGAAAGAATTTAACCAAACCATTACATTTCTTAGCGGCATTATGCAACAAAGCAATGACTAAGGGACGATATTGTGGCTACCTGCCAGTGTGGCCAGTGGAACTGACTTGTTTAACAGCTGAAGCAGCATTTGGCCCTGGGCTGAAGGCAGAGTTGACGGGGGGTCATGGGGTTATGGGCTGAATTGCCTGGCTGTGGTCTGGCCATGGGAATAGATGTGAGCAAAGTCTGTATTTCTTTGCACACTACAGTGTGGCCACAGAGGATAAAGTTACAACAAACACACTAATACATGGAAAAGACCAGCAGGCTTCCAGTAATCCCTGCATGCTTATTTTACAGTAGTGAAAATAATCTCAGCTTGGTGCCTTTACAGAAAGACTGTCTAGGAAAAAGTTCTCATAATGGATTTATAAATAATAAATGGTTAAAAAATCCCAAATAGTAGTATGTCCAGCAAGCTCTTCGTGTATATGGGGTTCCGTTTGTGTCAAAAATGTGCAGATGTATTTTTTTTCAGGTTGTCGCTGTTTTATATATACAGTATATATATACGTATATAATTGCACATTTTTTATCTGTTCAAAATAAACCTTAAAGGGAGATTTGTCAAGTATTTAATACTCTTATCAACATGGGAGTGGGCAAATATGCTGCTTTATGCAAATGTATGTTTATAATTAATATTGGAAATCAATTAACAACACAAAACAATGACAACTATTGTCCAGAAACCCTCACAGGTACTGCATTTAGCATAAAAAATATGCTCAAATCATAACATGACAAACTCAAGCCCAACAGGCAACAACAGCTGATAGAGTGTCAGTGTGCTGACTTGACTGTGACTTGCCCCAAACTGCACATCAAAAACTCAAGTCCTGAGTCAAGTCCCAAGTCCTAAACTTTGAGTTTCGAGTCCTAAACAAGATTAAGCAAAGTTCAGTTCAGTTCAGCAAGTAAACCCTCATCCCACACAAATCAATAAAGGATCTCTGTTCAGGTTGTTCAGTTCAGTTATTTCCCCAGCAGTGAACCCTCATCCCACACAAATCAATAAAGGATCTCTCATAAAGTAAATAAACGGTTGGCGTTACTTCCGGTACTGGGCAGCAGGGAGGTAGCCTATCAAGTATTTTCAAGTCAAAAGGCTCAGGTCCAAGTGAAGTCACGAGTCATTGGTGTTAAAGTCCAAGTCGAGTTGCAAGTCTTTTTTTAGTTTAAGTCGAAAGTCATCAAATTTGTGATGCCAGTCCACACCTCTGCTAACGGTGCTAACAGCGCTAACAGTGCGAACAGCACTAACGTTGCAAAGAATGGCAACAGGCCCGGCTATGTCAACAAAGCACGGAGAAACTGGGATTACAACACACACAGAGGGAGAGAGACTTCATTCTTTGCTCAGGTAGACATTACTCCTCTATATCTTTACACACAGAACCTTTAAACCCGCTAAATATCAGCATGTTAGCATTTAGCTTAGACGCTGCTGTGCCTAAGTAAAGCCTCACAGAGCTGCTAGCATGGCTGCAGACTGTTGCATACTCTCTCACTACTGGCTGCCTAAGTTTATTACATTTTATGTGGAATATTCTTAAAGCATTGAGTTATAGTGGCTACCAGCAGCAGCAGCAGCAGCAGCTCATGCAAGTCAAACAAGGTAAACCAGTTGACTGGATGCATTCCAGTTTAAATGCTGCAAACTGGCCTGATTGGAGGGATTTCAGTCATTCTTTAGCGAGGGGAGCCGGTTCATTTGTGACGCCTTTACTGCTCTAACCAGGAGCGAGTTTTTTGAAAATGCAAGTTATTTAATGGCTTTTATTTTTATGTACACAGAATTTGAACTTGGTATAATACAGTTCATTTGGTGCTCCCTCCACAGCCTCTGCAGATCTGGAGTGCTCACTGCCAAGTGGCCATGAATGGAATAAAATCAAATGTTCTACATCATATGCATGCAAGCCTGTGCAGGCAAATAAAACCCCAGCTATTACTTGATCCTAATCCTATAGACCTGTGTGAGGTGAGGACAAGGTAAAATGCCTTTGGCTGTTATGTTAAAATGTCAAACCATTAAGTAAGAACACGCATAATAATTTATAATCTAGCATGCTCACTAATGCATGGTTGGTTGTTTGGTGTCAGCAAACAACAGAATAAAGTGTGATCCAGATTAATTTTTCACTCATGTAACTTTGTTAATCTTGACCTTTGGTTAACCCTGATCTTTGGTACAAGTGCTTCACGCGCTATCAACACTGTTTTCATGTCTTGGCGATAGTCAATAACATGATCTGTCATTCATTATAGAGCAGTGATCGTCAACTGACGGCCCGCGGTCCACATACGGCCCGCCAAAGCTTCCCATCCGGCCCTCAGACTATTAATGACTTCAGAAAATGTGAGGAAGAAAAAAATGCATTCTGTTTTTTTTAGGATATCTAGCATTTTTCTTCTCCCTATGTTGAAGCAAACACTAAAAAACTGGGATGGAAATATTCAGAATAATTTACCAGCCCAAAATATGTACGTTCTATCCACGGGTACTAAAGACGTTATAAATCCAAAAAAGTGTGCATGTCTGTAAAGGGAAGACTTGTGGGTACCCATAGAACCCATTTTCATTCATATATCTTGAGGTCAGAGGTCACGGGATTTCTAGTTTCATATGATATCAGTATCTTCACTCTAGCTTAACTTTGACAGCCCTAATTATATTAGATTACTCCTTATAATATGTTATCCCAAGAGAGAATTTTCTTTTGCATAAGAAATCAATCATCTTGCCACAAATACAAAACACAACCATATTTTTGTTTTTTCTTGTGGAGTCACAAAAAGTAAATTGATTCCGATTCAGTAAGTTGCGTTCAAAGTTTAAGGTTTTTCTTTAGCAGTTTTTGACTGACTGGACTTCATGAATGATGAGAAAGACTACTGTCCATATACAGTACAGTATGAACTCGTTCTGTTTTTTAAATGTAAGAATTTACAGGCTACAGCCAAAGTCTGTAAGCTCCATACAGACTAAGCGTAGTTTTTTTATTTTTATATTTTTTATTTTTTTTTATGAATGTCTCTTGAAAAAAAAAATGCAATAAATCTTTATTTTCCATCAGGGTAGAAATTTGTTTTCAGCTCACCAAACACAGGAAACAACAGCATAAAAAGCAGACAAGCAGTTAGTAAAAACAAATACATAAACAGGTCATCTTACACATTAAAACAGTTCATGTTAGTGTCTGTGGCTGAGATCTACTCAGTAACTCTGTTGAGTTAAGAATATTGACGGCACTTGTGATGAAGGACTTCTTATATCTCAGTTTGACTGTCAAATAAAGGAAAACTGAAAAGTAAATTAACCTCCAGGAATATGTGATCCTTGGTGATTTGTTTTACTGGAAGATGAACCAGACAGTAGATCAGTGCCAGAACAACTGCTCTTTCAGGAAATTTAGGGAACAGTGGACTTAATGGACGATCCTGGGAGAAGAGCCAAAGTGTGTGATGATAAACCAATCCTGTGAACAATTTATTGCTCAGATGGGTCAACCACACGGTTATGAAAGACTTTATGGGGCTAGTGTTCAGACCACAGGCTTAAATATTACCAGAGTTTTTGGTCTATTACAAACATCAAATAGGAAAAACAACATTTACTGTGGATCTAACTTGTTTTTCTCTTTCTTCCTCAGGAATTTATTCCCGGCGAACTTGGTGGCTGCTGCTTTCCGTTCTGTGAGTGCCAGCACCTCACCACATTGTCCACACTTTCTTCCACCATTTCCCCTTTTTGATCACCACGTTCAGTCCGTTTCTCCTAACCACCTGTGTCTTGTGTGGCTTGTTCATCAGAAATTATTTCCACCAACCACGCTGATGCCACTCCACGTTCATTTCCAGCGGCGGTAAATCCCGGCTGTAGCGCTGAGAGCATCATAATGCCTCTTAATGAGGAGGCGCTCAGAATAGAGGCCGCTGCTCTCCCCTGCTCGCCAAAACGCTTCTTTTCCTTGTCCCTTACCAGCCGTTACCATGGCGAAACCATTCCATTCCAGCCAGCCTAGCAACCCACCTCGCCTCGCTGCTCTTGAACGCGGCCCGCTCCACTTCCTAGAATTATGATCGTGTCTGTTTAGGCTAAAATAAGAACCAGGAAAGTTCAATATTTGGGGATGCAGGGATACAAAATGGCTATGCACACACAAAAAGCAAAGTGCGCACACAGACACTCGTATATCCGGGCCAATTGCCTTAAACTTCCCTAAAACCAGGTCAGTGAATTATAAACCCATAAACAAGTTAGTGACTTCGCACATTGAGAGGAAATGGAGTTTCAAAGTGCAGCCAGGTCACAGAGCTCAATATTCACCACCACTTCCCAGCCTACTAGTGTGGCAGAGCCCCTGTGGAACGGGCCCAACTGTGGATTAAACCAAGAAAGCAGAGGAGAGGGGAGATTTACACAACATGACAAGCAGCTAGATGCTTAAACAGACATTTAAACGAATGAAGTGTAAGATTTAGATTATGGGGACGGCTCTCTTTTTAGTTTAATGACTATAGTCACGTACTGTAAGTCTGTGCATGGTCACAGTAGGTTTCAAGAACCTATAGGCTCATTTAAAGTCCATAAATCTGTCAAGATGTTGGGAACCTTTCTCCTAGAGGGCTTTTTAAAGAAATGCAGAGAGGTGGAGGGGGCACTGCCTTCAATAGACAGAGTCAAACTGGCCCCCAAACTCCATGCACATGCTGCATTCCTTATGAACAATACGACAATGTACTAAGCAAAAATGACTGAATAGCGTCAAACAAAACTAACTACACGTTTTCCTTCCCTTTATGTTGCAGTATGCCACCGACTACAAGATGGTTGCTGTAGGGAACGACACCAACGGGACAACCCTCTATCAAAAGGTATAAGCAGGAAGCATCCCATGCATACAGTCACACACATAACACACACACACACAATGTAGTTTTGACCTGTGCCACCCCGCAGTTGCCATTCACTGATCCCCTAGCGGCTATTCTTTTGATATTTGTTTTTGTGACATACAGTATGGACAAAGTACAGCTGGGGCAAGATTGTTCACACATTTAAAAATCAATTTGATGAATGAAAACTTGATATGAAGTTTTCGGAAACTCTTAAATTCTTAAACTCGTTATTTAGTTATTTATGATATAACTGAGCAACTTGTACTTTCTCAGAAGTATACGGTGGTACCATTTCATTTGTTTTGATGCGTTATTTTCAGTGCTTGTTTGCTTAGTAATATAACAGGTTTGACAATTGACTGTGAAGCCTGACTCCATACAGTAACACAATAGGATAAATGTGAAAATATCATGGCATGCATTAGCAGTTGAGCTGCCTTAAGGGGTATTGAATGTCTTATCTTTCTAAAACAGTTCAGATTTGCCTTTACTGTCTTACACAGTGTTTACCAAATTTGAGTTGGGAATTCAAAATGACACCTACAAATTTAAAATCACTGACTTTGGCATCTGGTTTAACAGGGATGGACACTGGTCTATAGTTCATCCCTAGAAGTCAAATTGTGGCTGGTACAACTTTAAAACAGGTGCATGAACCCTGACAAAATCTTTTCTGTTTTTGTTGTTTGGGGAGCTCTCACTCAGTCAAAAGTGTTGAACAGTGGCCAGGTCAGCTTGATCCACCAGCTATCCATTGGGCCTGTGAGGAAGATAATGTGTCCGTCTAAACAGGGAACAAACAGCCTGGCAGAGGGCTGGTTGCAGATTTCCCAGATTGCCACTGGGCCTGTTAGATGTAGTGGATGTTGGATCATACATGAGTGTTACGTAGCCTCTAACCTGACCTGCCAGATGGTTTGTTACACAGAACCATCTGAGAAGCCGTCATTGGAAACCGTTTGGAAAAGGGCACTTTCAAAAAAATACTTGGCAGCTGATTGGAGGAACCATCTGTCAATCAAACTCGGCCAGTTGGACTCGGTAGAAGAGCGAAAACATCTTTTCCATCGAGAAAAGCCTCCATTGCCGTTCTTTGCACTTCTTTCGAAGAAGAAATACTCTCCAGTTCTGATATAACTGATGCTATTGCAGCAATGCTAACCTCTTCAGGAGCCGCCATTGTTGTTTTGAACGATTAGTCACCTCTCTGTGTCGTCACAAACACCTAAACCACGCCCGTAGCTGCCATTAGCTCCTCTTAGGATGCTGATTGGCCCGTTGTCTGGCTTGCCGGCCACAAACGCATTACCTGAAGCCTGAGAAAGATGGATTTTCATGTGATATGTGATCCCGTGTGATCTTGTGACCTCACAAGAATCCCGCTGCCATGCAAGGTTACATAGCCTCACCCTACATGGTGTCTCGGATGGTGAGGTCTTAGATGAGCTGCTTAGCCTGGACCCTAAAAATACAGATGGGTCTGATAAGCTGGACCCGTTCTTTAAGATTGCGGCCCCCCAACATCGAAACTTCCATTGCAGATCTTTTTAACCTGTCCCTCCACACAGCTGAAATCCTGTGCACATGGAAAGCAGCTGTAGTGAGTCCCCTTTTCAAGGGAGGAGACCAGGCTGATCTTAACTGTTATAGGACCATCTCGAAAGAGAGGCGAAGTCCCGCCCCTCCAGCTGGACCACCATGGGACCTTATTTTGGAAAAAAAATATGAACGGTAGTCAACGGCGAGAGACACATGTTTTTTTTAATACCGTTTGAATTGCGCCATGAATCACACATTTGGTGTTTGTCAATTTAAAAGATAATTTGGCAAGTCAAGAGAGTCTCAGTTTGTTATAAAACTGTTGAAGTATAAGACTGTGAAAATACGTAATTAGAAAGACTACACTTCCAAAAGTCACGTAAGTGTGTTTCGTACTGGGATGTACTCACATGAGCAACGGGTCCTGCTCGTTCTTTCTCTATCTAGCAATCTTTATTGATTTAGCTAAGGCCTTTGACACTGTGCTCCACCATCACTCCCTCTGCTGAACTAACTCCAGTTCAAATGAACATCCTTCCCATGTTAGACTATGGTGACGTTATATATAGTTCAGCATGCAAGGGCTCACTCCAGAAGCTCAGTATTCTCTATCAGTCTGCTATCTGGTTTGCTAGAAATACCCCTTTCCAAAACACACCACTGCACTCTCTATTCCTCTGTCAACTGTCCATCTTCACACACCCGTCGCAGCATTGATCAGTTCATGCTTATCTACAAAACCCTCCTTGGTCTGCCTCTCCTACTTGTGCCACTTGTTGCCAACTTCTCTGCTGCCTACAACACCCGTTCTGCTCACCATATTCTGTTGAAAGTTCCCAGAACAAATACTATATTCGGTCTGTCGTCAAGGACTCTATTATGGACATTCTCGCTGATATGTGCAGCTGTTTCCCGACCCACAAATATTCCCTAATCTTTGTCAGGCCACCATGATAAATAAGAATTTGTTTACAATGAGTAAAAAAAAAAAATGTATAGATTCTTATAAAAATAATCCTCCTCAATCATCACTTACTGTATGACCCACTAGAAGTGTTTGGCGGTGTCTGCATCTGCAGAGATTCTGCCCTCTGCCTGTAATTTCTCTTTTCTTTTCATTTTGCTGTGTTCGAGAAGTTTCTGGGTGTCAACCTCTATAAAAACGGAGCGACCAGGTGCCAGATCGTAAGCACACATCCAAGAGGAAGCTACGAAAATGGCGGGCACAGCGCCGAAAAAAACAGTGCAAACATAGCGAGTCGAAACGCCAAGCAGACAACAAAGCTTGTTTGAAAACGAGAGTACATCTGGGCTTGGCTTTCACACGCCGGCGAGCACCCTAACTCTCGTTGAGCCGGGGAGGAGGGGCTAACTTTGAATGTTGTGTTTACAAACCGCAACTGACACATCCTTCTCATTGTGCCTTTAACAACTTGCCTGGTTAAATAACGGTTAAATAATAAAAAAAAAAAAAAAAAGACTGACAGGTTTTTAAATATGTCAGAGGTTTCTTTTTAATCTAATTTGCTAAATTTTGAACATGCAGTAAAAATCTTCTCCCCTGCGGCTTTCCCCCACTTACCCAGTATGAGGGAACAGTTGGTGGATGTGATCTTGGCATCGGCCCATGGTATTTGTCTGTTGTTGGTCATGCTGGACATCATCATCCCCAGTGCCAGGGGATGAAGCTGGTGGGTCTGTGGGAGAGCTCAGAACAATGGAAGGGGATTGAGCTCAGGATTTGTCCCTGTCCTTATTTGTTATCCATCATCCAGTTCATTGAATCCTTCAACTGCCCCCAGACCTTTGCACCTACACACACACACTCTGTAGCAACAGGTGTTGTATAAACTACTGCGGAATATATCGGTGCTTTTGTTTGACAAGCTTCCACCTCCATAATGGCTAAAATGAGCTCCCAGTCCAACAGTTTGTGTTGCTCCACCACTTTGGTCCACACTGAATATTTCAACAACTTATGGAAGGATTGCAATGAAACTTTGTACAGACAGTCATGGTCCCCAGAGGATTAATCCCAACGACTTTAGTTATCCCCTGACTTGTATTTTGGATTGGAGTAAGATGTCAGGACAATTATTGGATGGATTGGCACAAAATGTGGCACCTAGACAATGTGGCACCTAGACAATGACTTTGGTAATCCATTTGGAAACCATCTTTGGAAACATGGAGGGTGCGGGATTTATGACCTATACTGCAGCCAGCCACCAGGGGGCGATCCAGATGTGTTGGCTTCACTTTTGGGGAGCTGTCACGTCGTCCATCGCTATATACAGTCTATGGTGCAGATGTGTTTAATGGTATTTTCAATGAAATGATGCCCATGTTAAAAGTCGAACCAAATTCAACTGTTAAACCTTCTGCATGGCTGGAGGGCCTTTCCCGTTTTGTCTGTTTTTCCATTTTTATTTGAACCAACCAGAGGGTTCTTCACAGCTCTCCATCCCACAATCTCTTCACTGTGTTTGGTCTCCTACAGTCAGACTCTGCTGTGTGTTTTAGGTGCCTGTTGGTACAGAAACAGATGGCATGAACATCCTCGGTCTGGTGCTATTTGCCATGGTGTTTGGTGTTGCGCTGAGGAAGCTGGGAGAAGAGGGGGAAGAACTCATTCGTTTCTTCAACGCTTTCAACGAGGCCACCATGGTACTGGTGTCCTGGATCATGTGGTGAGTATAGCTGAATGCATGTGGGACTTTACAGTGGTATTGATAGTGGTATATTTGCACTGCTTCAGATGGTATTTTGTGACAATACTCAATATGTTAAAGGTCACGATGAAGCAGGCCCAGACTGTCTGTACTAAACATTTGTTATTGTTTTCATCCCACATTTCCTTCTGCTTCTTCTTTCCTGATAAATTGTTACGTCTTGTATCTCTCAGGTACATCCCTTTCGGCATCATGTTCTTGGTGGGCAGTAAGATTGTGGAGATGGAAGATGTAGTTCTTCTTGTCACTAGTTTGGGGAAATACATCTTTGCTTCAATCCTGGGCCACATTATCCACGGAGGCATCGTCCTGCCCCTCATCTACTTTGGCTTCACGCGCAAGAACCCCTTCAGTTTCCTGTCGGGCCTCATCACGCCCTTCACCACTGCCTTCGCCACCTGCTCCAGGTATGCTGTCACATCACAGAGGCCCAGATTAACAATATTGACATGGGATAAGGAGTTTGAAATATATGTGAATTAAAAGTGGATTTAAATATGAGATCCTACTTACAAGAAAAGGTTGTCAGAAGGGTGCATCTCAATGAAGTTAGGAGTGGCAGCAATGTACAGTAGTAGTAAGGCACACAGTTATGAAACAAGTTTAAGGTTTCTCTCTTTTTAGCTTTACATTTGGACCCCTGTCTTTTCCTCTAGCTATCTGGTGAATTAGTACACAAGAAGGATAAACTGAGGATATTCACGCTTTGCTGAGGACAAACTCTTTTGCCTGCCTGAACTTTCCTCTTGTGCCACAACTTCTGTTGCTCCTAAAGTAGTGTTATTATGGTAAGGATGGCCTCTGAGGGAGGCAAATGGCGTTAGCACGGTTTTGCACTCGGTGGCTCACGTTACCACAGTCTTAGAAAGGGAGGAGTGAGATGAGGGGTACTCAGTTGGTTGCAATCTGCAACCACACCGCTATATGCCGCCAAATCCTACAAACGGTCCCTTTAAATGATTTGATGAGGATAATACTTTTGCTGTGTAGGATGACATAATCTAAAGATGGCTGTACAGCCTCTTTGCAAGGGAGTGTCACTATATTTTTTCAATAGCAATGCAGGGCCACACTTACATATTCTCAACAGACATTTCTGTTCATTAATTGGAACTATTAATGGTATTAGATTCACCCGAATAGCTGATAATATGCTCTCTCTCTATCTCTCTCTTTTTCTCACCAGTTCAGCAACTCTTCCCTCTATGATAAAATGTGTCGAGGAGAACAACGGTGTGGACAAACGCATCAGCCGCTTCATCCTTCCCATCGGGGCCACTGTGAACATGGACGGGGCGGCCATATTCCAGTGCATCGCTGCCGTCTTCATCGCTCAGCTCAACAACGTAGAGCTGAACGCTGGACAGATCTTCACCATCCTGTGAGTATGATAACAAGTTTACCTCCTTTTGCTCAGCATAACTATTAAAAACACACACCAAAATCACAGATTTGTTCTCACAATTCCCAGCAAAGTTAAGAAGTCAACTTTCTGTTCCTTCTGTTACATGTGATTATTTCATCATTATTTCTAGGGTGACAGCGACGGCCTCGAGTGTCGGTGCAGCAGGCATCCCAGCCGGCGGCATCATTACCATCGCCATCATCCTGGAGGCCATCGGCCTGCCGACCAAGGACCTGTCCCTCATGCTGGCTGTTGACTGGATTGTGTGAGTAAAGCCATGTGATCCCCACTGACACTATTAGAAAACACACACAGCTATGTCTAACCACTAGCTGCCAACATTACAGTCAGCAAAACTAGACCAGGATTCCCAACTGGTATGCCAACAGGGGGAAACCAAGGGAAACAGTTTGAAAAAATGAATCTGTTGTATTTTCCCCAGGCAACATTGCCTGGCGGTAGTTGAGCGAACACACGCAGGTTAAACATGAACAAATAGAAATACATATTTGCTTTACACCTGTTTCACAGAAGACAGGCTCCAGGTGGTGCAAAAGTCGGGCTATCAGAAGTCACTCCAAGGTTGTCACTCATGTTGTGGAACGAAAACATCTGAGCTAAGAAGATAAGACACTCGGCCTTGTGTTGTGGCGATTCCATGTATTCGCTGGTAGAAGCTGATAAGGAGAATGTTGTGCTCTTTTCAGTGCTTTCTTTTAATTTTCTTACTGAGGAAATATACATTTAACTCAAAACAAGAGACAATGTGCAACATTTAGGAAGATCTATTGTAAGTATTGTAACTATGTTTTCTTCAGTGTATAATCACCTGATAATAGGAATCGTGTTTTCGTTACCTTAGAATGAGCCGTTTATATCTACATAGGGAGTAGGTCCTCTCTTCATGGAGTTGGCTGCCATGTTTCTACAGTAGCCCAGAACGGACAAACCTCTGTCTTAACTTTTCCTGCTTGGGCCGGAGTCGATAACGTTACTCGCTCCGGAGTCAACCCCCGTCACTCCTCTCAGCCGCCAGGAAACGAGACGCGGGAAACCCCTGTTGGTCTTCAGGAGCTGCAGCATTTATTTCTGCAAAAACTGCAACAGATCTTAAACACTGGACCTTTATTGTAAATAAGATGGAGTTTAAATAATAGGGGCATGAATAGAAGCAGCTAAGAACAAAGATGAAGGCAAGGCTGAAGCACGTAGGGAGAGAAGACGGACCCGCCGGTCTATGTGTATTAATTTCTCCTCCATTGATGGAGTTGTCCAGCACGTGTACGTGTAGGTAGTGACGGTTGGTCATTGTGGAGTTTCACTCAAAGTTGAACATTTTTTCAACTCTCGACGACAGAAAAAAACACCATACGTGCGACGCGCAGCGCAGAATATACGCTCAGCACCTTGTCATGCTGCTGCCATTTATAGCAAAGTGTAAAAGTGGCACTCCCATTGCAAAGAATTGAAAAAAAGAAAAAGCGTGAACATCGCGGTTGCGGCGGTTGCTTGCGACGCCCTGCGATTGGCTTGTCAATATTGTGGTATTGCAATATTGCGGTTAGCCCTTCTAATCTAATGTTTGCTAAAAGTCGACTGATCTCAGCTGTCTGTCTCTTGTGTCCACAGGGATCGTACCACCACGGTGGTGAATGTGGAGGGCGATGCTCTGGGTGCTGGAATCCTCCACCACATCAACCAGCAGGAGATGAAGAAGAAGCAGCAGCAGGAATCGGAGCTGGCGGAGGTCCGGGTGGAGGCGGTGGCCAACGTCCAGGCAGAGGAGGAGACCTCGCCGCTCGTCACGCACCAAACCAAAGCCTCAGCGGGCATGCCGGAAGCCATCGAGTCTGTCCTGTGAACTCAGCAAGACTTTTTTTTCTTGCCCTCTTGACCTTTTGATCTTTCGGTACTTCTGATGTTGCTGCTGACTGGACGCCGTTCCGACTCGGTGTCCATTCAAAAAAACAAGGTCACTGATGGTTTCACTTGTGAGGAAAAACAAACGTGCCATAGTAACAGTCTGTAGACAGTCTACAGTGTACCTAGTGCTGCTGTTGAGCTTTCGAAATGCAGTCACTGGGTTTCCATCCGAGAATCTTAATAAAGATTAGGACACGATGAATTTGAGAAGTAATCATTTTGAAAAAAATTCCTAAATCTAGCTAAAAAGTTTTTTATTTTCACTTAATGTTTTCTTAAACTTTGATTAAGGCATTTTGCGATAAACAGTGATGGAAACACTTTATGTGTACAAAATCCCTAAAACATTCCCATAAATGTTGTAGTTGTGTTTGTCTGATGTGCTGTATGAGATGCTCGCGGCCATAAGTTTGTACATTAGAGCATCATCAAGTGCATTTCTTTGTTTTTATCTTCAGACAGCAAGTACAACGACCAACATTAACCATAGAACACTAACAACTTGCCAAATGTTGACAGGTCAAAGTGTCTAACACATGCTTGACCGTGTCTGTCGTAACTTAATTACACAATTGCCTGTTCAATCATTTCAACTGAGATGATGGTAACATAGGTATTTGCATTTAATTTGTTCAGCTCAATCACTTTACAGTCTTTACTGGATGGAAACATCAAATTGTGTCTTTCAAAGTCAAATCAGATTGAAAAAGAGAACTGTTTGGTCCCAGGTTTAAATTTGTCATAATCCAGAGAGATGTTTCGAAGATGTGCTCTGGCTTTTATTTACTGACCGTCAGCAAAAAATGTCAAACATTAACCCTTCAAATGACAGGTTAAGAATTTGGCCTTATGCAACCTGTTTATCTAGTGACACACTGGTCCAGTACGGTAAAGCATTTTGAACATTGGACCATTTGTAATAGTGTGTTTACATGCATTCTGGTCCCACTCTCATGTGGGAAAACCCATTGATACGTGTTATATCCCCTGACTAATCCTATTTATCCTTGAGTAAACAGAACATTGAGGTTATTTAGAGTTTAACCGTGGTTCTCTAAATCTCTAATACCATGGAAAAATACCTCACAAAAAGCCAACTGCAAACATGATAAGGTACTTAACTTGACCTGCCTTCGTTTCCCAGCAGATATCAGCATTTTCCAAGCATACTCCTTGAGTCTGTGTACTAATAATGGCTACACCATAGAAATAGAATAGGAGTAGAACAAACATTGCCATTCAAATCAATGTAGCAGGATGGTCAGAGCGGCGGCCATATTATGTGTTTCATTGCCATCAACTTAATGCTTCATTCACACACTCTTGTCAGAGCGTAGGAAAGCACATTGCTATTGAACGATGTGTGACAACTTTGGCTCATTTTCTATAACCAGTGTAGCATTAAGCTTGGTGGCGTTAACAAGCTAGCTAGCCAACTAGCGGACAGCTGCCTAGTTAGCTCTTGTGCTAGTTCTGCCAATCTTTAATGTTATACTGGTTGCAGAAAATGAGCCGAACCGAAGGCTGGTGCCCGGTCTAACGCTCCCTACGCCCCACTCCCCGGATAAGGAACAATCACCTTTAACAATCTAACAATCACCTTTTGTACTAATCAAATTACCATGGAAAACAATTTAATGACCCTTCTACTCCTATTTTATTTCTATAGGCTACACGCTGAACACCTACCCATTTCAGCTAGCTAGCTAGCTTTCTAAAGTTGCAAAATGCATCAGCAGTTTCTGAATTGGGCGAGTTTGCTGTGATAATTTGTGTGGGTTAGCATCTTTCTTACCTATTTTGTTATTTCTAACAAAACATTAATGATCTGATTTATTTGTAAAAATAGCTGGTAGCTTTGTTGCTAATTACTTTTGAGAAATACATTACCAAGGAGTCGGAAAAAGTAGGCTAGCTAGTTTGTTTTGAGCTTTGTTTGCTAGCTAATTAGCCAGCTAACACAATGTTAACATGCAGCTATCAGTTAGCTATGATTATGATCTTATTTCTGTTTGCGTAGCTAATATTTTAGGTGTTTAGACCAAGTCGTTAGCTACCCTGATATTCGTGTAAGCTAGCAATTGTAACAAACTAAACAGACAGTATGAAAATATTAATTTATGGTGAAAAGATCAGCTCCCAGTCAAAAACAGAACGGAAATAAATATGTCCAGTCCTGTTGAGATAGCAAACTACATAAATACAATCTGCTATTTTTGTCCAAAAGCTGAAGACCTCCAACATGGTGGAGAGTTATTTGGGTCGTGTCTAGAAGTTAACCCCAAATTGCCAAAACTTGCAAAAACTCTTGCGAGACTCTGTGCCTGATGACCTACCCTAACTTCAAGGTCAATGCCTAACCCTGACCATTTCGCAAAAGTTTCGCAATTTGTGCTTTACCTTCTAGACGCAACCTGTTTTTTGAAGGCATGATGAGCTAATGGGATCATGTTAAAGACATAGTCACGGGACATAATTACAGTTAATCAAACATTAGTTTGCAAGTACTGTAAACACACTTGTCTGTCTGACATTGTGAAAACACTCCAGTCTATAAAGAGCAGATAATCAATGTATGGTTGTCAGTTGAGTTCAGTAGTTTAGGATTAAGAAATCAGCAAATCCACAAGGAATTCACACAAAAATCAAATGTTTACACAAAAAATACTGGACCAAAATGTACGATGACTTCACATCATACTGTATATCATTATTTTGCGTATGTATTCTGTGATTTTAGAGTTTTTTTTCTCAGTAGAGTTTGGAAGTTATAATGATGTTTGTTATTTTTAATTGTTTTAAAAGCTGAAATGATGGTTCAGTTCATCCACTGGCCCTGACCTTTCACCAAAACCCTCTTCCTCTCCTATTGGCTAAATTCTTTGGCAGGTATTAGCTTAATGACTGACGACTTACAGCATATTTTTAATTTCAGTCTGTGTGATAAATTATTAGCTATGTTGCTGGGTAATTAGAAAGAGAACACTGGGCATTGCCATTATCATGGCTCATTTTTAAAGTATAGATTTTCCTTGACCAATAGGGATACAAATTGTAAGACTGGATTTGCACCATGCCATAGCTGACGTCCATGCAGTATGATATAGCTACAGTTTGACATAAACTTCCAAATTTCTGATGGTTTAGCACAGTGGTTCCGAAATTTGTTCACGTAGGCCTCCTAAATTGACACAAATTAGACTGTGAAACCCCATTTGATTTTTTCTCCCCTTTAGATTAGGGCTGTCAGAGTTAACGCGATAATAACGCATTAACGCAATTTACGATTTTTAGGTTGTAGTGGGCTCAGTTTTAAAGCCAGAGTGAAGATGCTGGTATCATATGAAATTAGAAAAACTAAGGAATCCATTGGTACCAACCGTGTCATATTAGCTTGTCGTGAAGGAGGTTAAATAACGCTCCAAACTCACGCTAAATTTTGGTGAGGAAAAACTGGCATGGTCATTTTCAAAGGGGTCCCTTGACCTTTGACCTCAAGATATGTGAATGAAAATGGGTTCTATGTGTACCCACGAGTCTCCCCTTTACAGACATGCCCACTTTATGATAATCACATACAGTTTGGTGCAAGTCATAGTCAAGTCAGCACACTGACACACTGACAGCTGTTGTTGCCTGTTGGGCTGCAGTTTGCCATGTTAGATATTTTTTATGCTAAATGCAGTACCTGTGAGGGTTTCTGGACAATAGTTGTCATTGTTTTGTGTTGTTAATTGATTTCCATTAATAAATATATACATACATTTGCATAAAGCAGGCATATTTGCCCACTCCCATGTTGATAAGAGTATTAAATACTTGACAAATCTCCCTTTAAGGTACATTTTGAACAGAAAAATCACGATTAACTATGGACAATCATGCGATTAATCTCGATTAAATATTTTGATTGATTGACGGCCCTATTTTAGATGTGTTATGACAGAAAGTGTATGAAACCCATGGCCAAAATAGTCATACATTCTGTCATTGTGTTACACATGGGTGGAATTATAGTGAAAAACAATTATTCCCCTTTTTGCTGGATCACTGGACCCCACTTTGGGAACCACTGGTAGGAAAAAGTGAGTGTGTGCTGCCCTCTAACGGTGACAGGCATTAATGTGAAGGTAAACAGGGTGATTGCATCTGAGAGCTTGGTTGAACCATTTTTGTGTCAGTCTGAGACTTTTGGTCGAATGATAACTGTGGTAATATTTCCTATTTATTTGACCTATTATTTAACAGTCATAGGGAACAACTGGGACTGCTCCAGTGCTGTGATGTTATACTGTATTTTAAAGTGAAGACCACTAAGAGGTGAAGGAACATGATGTATGTGAACATAAGCTTAATGCATGTTGTTGTCCCCTAATGTCTGAGACGCTCATTATGATGTGGTGGTGCTGATGTAGTTCTGGATCATGATGTGTGTGACAAAGATGAAGTAAACTAGTATGTTTGAACATTTCTCAACAGATGACTTTTCTAAGCTAACAACTGCTCTGTTAACCTAAAGCTTTATGACTAGATTTTGTTGAGTATATCTGGTACAATCACATGTAATTACACATAATGTGGTACATGTACTATATATATATATTTGATATTAATTTATTGTAATTGTTTTTGTATTATTGTACTTTCTCCTTTTAACACGTTCTCTCAGTGTCAATGTTTGTATTATGATACAGTTTTTAATGAACTCTTCTGCCAGTGTTTCTGATAACCTGTTGTTAGAAATGTACTTTAATTCCTGTTGTTGTTTTTTATAATTTAGGAATAGCTGCTACCTTAACCTGTGCCATGTCGATGTCTAACACTGTTAACAGCTGTCTCTTTGCTGTTGGTCCTGCTGTCTGTCAACATTAAAGGTGATACAGTACATTTTTCATGCAACCCAAATGAAAGGGCTACTGTTTTTGTACTCTTTATTATAAGGTTTTGTTATTCAGTGTGTCTGATTGAATGCAGCTGAATAAAAAATAGTTTTTTGTAGAACCAGGCCCATTATTGATTAAATTTTAAGGGCTAATCATTTTTTTCTGACCATCACACATCAGTGTGAAAATGTCGAAAATCTGTATCTAACGAATCTTTATTTTTTTCAATTGAATGATATAATTTATATCTTAGCCTCTGAGAGGAAGTAGGAGGCAGAGGAGCTTATACGACATCACTCAACAGCTTCACTACACAGAACTCTTGAATTATTACTTGACTGATTGAAACCTGGCCCAGCAGGGACAGAAGATGGAGGTGGAGGGTTGAGTGTCTCTCTCAACATTTCATTGATCACCGTCTGGAGAGAGGAAACCAACTCTCCCCGCTCCATTTCCTCTACAGTGCGGTCAAAATCTGCACTTTGATCCATCTTGTTGATTGATGTGTTGTATGCTGTCTCTTCCATACAGTTTGATCTCTGTCTGATCCTTTGTGATCGGTACTGGGCTGCTGCAACACATATTGATAGAAAGCTGGTTTTGTAGGGAGTGGCATTGGGGATAAAAGCACCAGGTGCAGACTAGATTCTTGGTTAGAGTCACACTGAGAAGGAACAAGCATTTTTGTAAATGTCCTATATCAGTTCAGCTAGGTGCTCTGGCTGAGAGTGATAATAACAGTATCCCGAGTACTCTTACTATGACTACTACTACCACTATAATGATTGTATTAGAATTATTAGGAAATGTAAACACACACACTTGAGAGGTATGAAATCATGATGTAACTGTAAAAGTTTTACGTATAATTAAAAGGTATTTCCATTTCTGCTGCTTTCTACCACTTTCTTTGCAGATAAAGATTTTTGAAAACCTTAACATATGATCATCTTAGAAAATATGATGCATTGTTAAAGATTAAACTACCCAACAATGTATAATGTAGTTAATTGGTTTCACGTTGGTAGCATGCCACATTTAAATACATGTCGATGAACCAGTATTATTAAGATAAGATAATCCTTTATTCTTGGAATTTGCAACAGCAGCAAAGGGGACAGTGCAAACAACAAGAGGCATCAGTAAAAAACAAAAACAAAACAAGATATAATAAATAAGTAAACAGTAAAAAAACACAAACAAGCAAAAACAAAATACAAAAAGTATATAAAATATGATAGTAGACTGACTGAATGGTTGAGTTCACATTATTGCACATATGAAATATCAAATATTGGTATTGCACTGGATCCAATTTAATGCACTAATATAATGATATATATTTAATATGTAAGCTGCAGCTCAATATGTTTTATATGTAGGCTTTCATCTACATGCCTGCACATAATAGCTATATGCTATAGATAGATAGATAGATAGATAGATAGATAGTAACTTTATTGAACCCGAGGGAAATTCAAGTTTCCAGCATCACAGTTCCATAATGCAACCATATTAGTAAAAACGTCACAGGTAAGTAGTACACGTTAGTAAGAAAACGTCACAGGTGAGTAGTACACATATTAGTAAAAACGACACAAGTAGTACAAGACACATGTAAGTAATACAGAGTATAAAACAAAAAATGCTATGTGCAAGGGAACTGTTAAAAATGAATTTAGTGCAGGGTAAACAGCTGAGATACAGGACTATTTAAAGAAAAAGTGAATGTAGTGCAGAAAGTGATATAGTGCTGGGTAATAAAAAAAATGAGATATAGATATTAAGAAATGTCAGATATGGAATATAGTGCAGGATAAGAACTGAGGTAGAGAAGTTTTTTTTTTTTTGTAGTGTCTATGTTTATGTCTACTTATCTCTGTTAGTTTGCCGTCCTTATTTTAGCTTAATGTCTTCTGTGTGTGTATCTTGTACATTTGGAAGCTAATAAAGCTGTTTCTGATTCATGTGCAGTTGTGAAGATTCCGACAGTCCTGAAGGCAGCAGGGATGATGATGCTACCTTGGCTCAGTACCTTGTTAGCAGGTTGCAAGCTAGCTGAATACAGGCGGTACAGAGCGGCTACACGGAGGAGATGTCCCTCCCTTTTTAATAATAACACAAGCTGAGGACTCCGTGTGTTTTTTTGGTCGGCTCTACACAAAAGCAGGACTTAACTCCCAAACTTTGGCAGAGATGACGACGCGGTCGGAGCGAGAAAAAGCCCAGAAACTGAACGAGCAGCATCAGGTCATTCTGTCTAAACTGCTGAGGGAAGAACACAACAAGTACTGTGCTGACTGTGAGGCGAAAGGTAAGTCTGGCAGTGTTTGTTGTAAACCGCCATGTTCGGAAATGTGAGTGTGAAAAGATGGAATGAAGTGGGCAGTTGGCAGCTAGGCAACGGTTGCTAAAGCTAGCAGCATATTGGAACGTTATTCAAATGGGTGTCAGTTGAGAGGAGCTTAACGTTCCATCCCTCTTAGCCTGTTAGTTTAGTAGCAAAGTGTGTAATTCCGATTAAAAATATAGTTTTTTTAATTTCTATTATATTTATGTTGTACAATACAAACATATTTATTGCTTGTCAAGTCAGAATTAAGCCAAAAACGAATACTATTGAGCGTCATTTGTGCAAGTAACCTGCAAAAATACACAACTTCCGTTCAGCATTTTCAAAATAAAACCCCCGTCCAGCTCTTTGTATTATTTTATATAATAAAGACAAAATAGAGGAAGATTTTTTTATTTGAATTCGAGGCAATAGATAACGATAACAATGATTTTTTCAGACTGGAAAAGAAAACATCCCAAATACGCATTTAGGTGTTTATTTTACTACATTTTGTCTATTTGCATCTGTAGATTTCTCTTAAAGTCATCCAAAGTTAGCTCTAGGTAATGCCTCATTTGTATATTTAAACATAAAATTTCAGGAAACATGTAATACAAAATATAATTGTCTTATTGCAAGTCATCAACTGGGGAGGTTTTATGGTGAAATCTATTAGTTAAAAAATCCTTTGTTGTAAAATTCCATACATTTTGCAAGACACTAGAGGTGTGACTTGCAAAATGTATGGAATTTTACAATCCATATCTTTAAAGTCTGTTTTCTCAAAATGTGGTTTCCTCAGAGCCAGAAATCTCCACTTCAGTAGCACTTACATACACCAAATTTTACAATTTCGTTCCTACAGTATCTATATTCTGAGGCTTTAACAGAGGGGTTTGTTCATATATAATTCATAGCCTGATTTATATAAGATTTTATTCCTAAAACCTAGGGCTGTCAATTGAATAAAATATTTAATCGCGATTAATCGCATGATTGTCCATGATTAATGTCCATTTTCATTCACATATCTGTACCTGTTTTTTGCTTTGCTGCTTTGACACCTGAATTTCCCCAAGGGGATTAATAAAGGTTCATCTTATCTTATCTTATCTTATCTTGAGGTCAGAGGTCAAGGGACCCCTTTGAAATGGCCATGACAGTTTTTCCTCGCCAAAATTTAGCGCAAGTTTGGAGCATTATTTAACCCCCTTCACGACAAGCTAGTATGACATGGTTGGTACCAATTGATTCAGGTTTTCTAGTTTCATATGATACCAGTATATCCACTCTAGTGCTAAAACTGAGCCCGCTACAACCTAAAAATCACAAGTTGCATTAATGCGTCAAAGAAATCAGTGGCGTTAAAACGAACATGCGTTAACACGTTATTATCGTGTTAACTTTGACAGCCCTGAAATCAAATTTTCTGCATGATTTTGTTATACATTTATTGAAAACTCAGATAAAACATTAGGCTAACACTTTGACTCGCTTTATTATTGTTTATATCACTTTTGTTAAATTACTGTAATTACACTTTGAATCCTTGACAAATTATAGAATGAGCAATGATTTTAATTTATGAGCATTATGAGCACCTGAGGCTGATGGTGTTCTTTTGTTTATGAAGTTTTAATATTGTATTTTTGTCCTTCCCACCATACACTTTGCCCTCAAAATTGATGTTTATTTTGAAATCAGATGGCTCTTATTTCCGGTTTTGTTTTGTATGGCTGCCGGTAGCTTGACGCAGGTTTATTTTGCCCGACAGTATCGATGTCATGTCCTTGACTGGTTTATTTATGAGCGGAAAACGTGCGTGTCCTGTGGAGGCAACGTTAAATTAGAGGTGTCGTTTGCTCGCTGAATGTCCCGCGTAGAAAAACCCGTCAGCATCAGATACTGAAGGTTTGTTACAGCTGCAGGCAACACCTTCCCTCTGGCTCAAGATGCCCTCTTGAGCAAAACCACCACCCAGTCAAAACTCCATTCATAAATCTGAAAGTTTGAGATTCCCTTGCACAGACTCTAAACTACAGTTTCATCGAGGAGGTTTCATAAATATTTAGGAACCAGTCCTTAATTCGGCATACACCCAATACATCAAACAGCAATGTATTCCAAAACATCACTTAAATGTGCATGCCTTTACTTGATAATTCCCAGTAGTGAGCGGTAACAACATTAAAAAAAGGACATATTTATGTAAGCATGTTTTGCATAATTGATTTAACAAAATTGCCGCAGGGTTCTGACTGTTACCTAAACGTTTTACCCTAATTGTATGTTTTTCCGTGAAGTGTGGAAAATTCCCAGTTTTTTGGGTGGGCTTTGAACGGCTCGTATTGAACTGCTATGGCTGAGATTAAATGCCTTTTACGTCATCACCACCATGCGTATGCTGCCTTCTGAGTGTAATCTGTAGCACCAGACCTTCCTCTGCCACTGAATCGGTTTTGATCATGATTTGCTGCTGCCTGCTGATGATGCTGCATCTTTTGTTCATTTAATATTAGTTATACTCATTTCCTCCCTCACCCTTGATGTTAATCTAAATAGTATTTGATGATCCTAGCCTGGTGTTAGCTGCCAGCAGTCACATAGTGGGAGGTGAATGCACCTCAACCTAAATTACCCACAGTCTTGTAGAATAGAGTACAGTAAAAATAAAAAGTAAAAAATAAATAAATAAAAAGCTTATACTGGTCATAAGTCTTTATTAATGAGTCAAAGTCAAGTCTAAAGTCAATATATTTCCAACTCAAGTGTGACTCGACTCAAGTGCCCATCTCTCCAACACAAGCATATATTCATCCCACAGAGATAAAAGTTTAATTTTATATCTATCCTGTCACTGCTGATTCTTATCCAGACTATACTGTATATGATTATAGCAGCTGATGAAGTTTCTTTTCACTGAACTGCTTTAAAAATCTGATGTACTGATGAGTGTTTTCTGCATCAGTCAGTGACCCTGCAGCCTGAGGCATGTTTACTGATGTTACTCATAAAGCAGCAGCAGCATCCAGCCTGGCCCGATGAGTCACATTCACTATGTCACAGCTATTTTTATCCAAACAATAAGTGGGTGTTTGGGAAAAAGCCTCATAAGTCCAATGATGAAATCAGTTAACCGTAAGAGCAACATATTGTCTCGGATCATGAAGAAATCATTGCACAGAAATTGCTTAACATGGTCACTCTTAAATAACTCTAAATAACTTTTAGTTCTTACCTTGTTTTCACACTGTAAGTGACAATCATAAAGTCGGCTTCAAGTGCATGATAAGAAGTTGATACCGGTTAACGCCTGCAGAAAGACTGGTGAACATATTCATCTGCCACTGAGGTCAGCTTCTGTTTATTTTCATTTAACCCCTCATAATTAGTACACTATTTTTCTAGTTATACTCAGGTTTAGGACTGAAACTAACGATTATTTTCATTGACGATTAATCTGTCGATTATTTTCTCGATTAATCGATTAGTTGTTTGGTCTATAAAATGTCAGAAAATGGTGAAAAATGTCGATCAGTGTTTCTCAAAGCCCAAGATGACGTCCTCAGATGTCTTGTTTTGTCCACAACTCAAAGATATATAGTTTACTGTCGTAGAGGAGTAAAGGAACCAGAAAATATTCACGTTTAAGGAGCTGGAATCAGAGAATGAATTTTTAATTCTTTGTTTTTCTTAAAAAATTACCCAATTAAAAAAAATGTAATATCGTAACTGTAATGACCTGTTCAAATTCAAAATTTAAAGTCTATAAGCGCAACAGACAGTATGAAGTAGTTTACCTTGTAGTCCAGCAGATGGCGCTCTTAATCCTCACTCTCAGCCTCACCTGTTGCATCTCAGCCTCCTAACTTTATGAGTGGTGTTCGAATGTAGCTAAAAATGAATATCATTACACATTAAGTCATGCAAAAGATCTCTTACTAAATGTAAGCTAAATGTGTCTGTAGAGGATCGAAGTGTACTTTGTTTGAAGTTGTGTTTTCTATAGTTTGAAAAAGAAAACTCTGGGAGGGCGAGTGTCAATCAACTGCATAATTTCATGATTGTTTTCATACAGAAACATGATGAGTTTATATTTGATAGATGTTGTTTTATCTACCAACCTTTTCATTATGTGGTCCACATAGCAGTTTATATCACAATTATAATATTGTTCAGAAGTAGCCAATTATATTGTCCCCCAAAATGTTAAAGGGGGAGAGTTTGGATGTTTTGAGGTGGGGTTTTATGAGGTACTTATCCATAGTCAGTGTATTACCTACAGTAGATGACGGTCGGCACGCCCCCAGCTTGGAGAAGGAAGTACTGCACAGAAGTAATGTACTGATGTAGACGGGGCCGACAGCAAAACGTATTTTAGCCACCTAAAAGAAAGGCCCACCTAAAAAAAATCGATATCAGTTTAAGTGTATGCTATATTTAGAATATTTTCACCGTTTTACCTTGCCGTCAGACAGCCCTTTCCGATGGGGAACCGAAGCCGTTGTATCCATCTATGCTCTCTTCAAAGCCACCAGACTCCATTGAAAAAACCTGTAATTTTACCTCACAGAACACGGGGGTTGCTGGTGCCTGGATCGGTTAGTTCGTTTGTGTTATTGTGTGACTTTGGTGAGTCTCGCAATATCACAAACAAATTAACCGTTCGATTATCACTATAGTTGGCGATTAATTTAACAGTTGATAACTAATCGATTAATCGTCGCAGCGCTAATAAGTACACTTTTTCAGAACTGAAATTTTGTACGTGGACCTGGAGTTGAAATCGTGTTTGCCAACTTCTCTTACATTTTCTCTCTTTGAGTTGGACCTCTCCACTGGATGCAGTGCACTCTGAAACACAGCAAAGCCAGTGTATTAGCTTTTATTGATTTTTTAAACAAGCATTCCCTCCATGGCTGATTGACTACTCAGAGTCCAGAGCTTTGGTTTGATTGATCAGTTTGTTTTAGGGTTTGGCCGAACACTACCTGTCCTCCTGCTGCAGTCAGTGTGTCTGGGTGTGGCGGCCCTGATGTGACCACCGCAGTGTGGTGACTCACCTTAGCCTCTCAGCTGTAATTCCACCCTGACTCCTGTCTCCTGTCTATACACACACACACACACACACACACACACACACACACACACACACACACACACACACACACTGCCCTACATTTCCTCTGTGAGTGTGTGTGCGCGAGAGAGAGAGGGATGAAGTCGTTATTGATTGCAATTCCAATTTCCTGTCCTCCTTGGCATCTCAATCCATCCACTACTTAGAGTCCAGACTATAATTTTCGCCTTTGGTTTTAACACAATCCTTGCACCAATGTGACTCTCACACACACACATGATGCACGGCTGTGTGTGCGTGCGTGTGTGTGTGTTGTGTGTTGTGTGTTGTGTGTTGTGTGTTGTGATTTGTGATTTGTGGCTGGCGGTGCTCTGAGCTGGCACATGCAGCTCTCCTCTGTGCTGCTGGCACAGCAGATCTTGGCAAGCAGCTGCAGGGCACTCAGTGCTCTGACGACCTGTCCTTCGTCCCTCTCTGCTGTCACACACACATATAAGAAACTGGCACACACACAAACACACACACACACACACGCACACACACACACACACACACACACACACACACACACACACACACTCACACTAATTTGGACCCAGCAGCTTGCATACACACCTGCTATTGTTCACCTTTTAAAGGTGTGAAGGACAGGTTAGCCTCGCAGTGTCCAGGGAAGGAGACGGTCATCAGTGAGAGGCTGCAGCTCAGCCTGCTGATACTGTAGGGGTGGATGGGTTCAATGTCACATAAAGTTAGTGTTTGTTTAACCCTCTGAGACCCGCAATAGACCCGTTTTTTAGGGGGGTACAGGGGGTCTTTAGGGGGGTCAACAGTAGAGAGCAGCAGGTCAACAGTAGATGTCACATAGAAGTGGTGTACATCATCTGAAAGCTGAGAACCTGAAGATTAATTTGAGATGCAGCTCAGCACTGCGTGTCAAGATGTTCTAGTCATAACTCAGAAATAAACATGAATTAATTATATAATTAATTAATTAAAATAAACTGTAAAAGGGTTTAGAACATTATGGTAGAAGTATATGATAGCCATTTCCATGCTCACTCACTGTATGTCTCATAAGTTGTTGCAGCAATTTGTGGTTTGATACCATTTGTTACACAGATTTGGTGCTAAATTTAACCCTTTTTTACCACTCGAGAATTGATAAAAATGATCAATAATCCCTCCAAAATACCACATTAAGACACCAAGTTTAGTTTGTGGCTGTAAAGTTTCATGAGGCTGCGATTATCCTAGAGGTCACCACAGGTCATTTTATACAGTGAGGTCAAATTTAAAAAAAAATGGTCTCACTATAATGAAATGGCTCCTATGGGGACTAACATCATCACACATGAATACAGTTAGGCTCATTGGATTCACAAAAGTCTCAGCTTTACAGTGAAACTCTAGCTCTAAAACTGAACCTGCTACGGCCTCTGAAAGACACTAAAGTTGGTCTGGATCGCGGGTCTCAGAGGGTTAAGCAAGTTTCATGCAAATTTTAGAAAAACAACGCAAGCTTGGTTTATTTCAACGTTGAAGCATCTATAGTTTCTTCACAAGGTCAGCTTTACGTCCGTATGATGGAAGGAGACTTCTGTGTTGTTATTGTTTGAGCTAATGTCGTCCATAAATCATACTGATTACTGTACTTCAGTGTTCTCACTCAACAGCTAATAGCCATGATGCCACAACAATGTACTTCAAGTGATATTGGTCTGACATTTCTCTCTGACACATTCTCTCAGAACACATTAAAGGGATAGTCCGGGTGTTTTGAAGTGGGGTTGTATGAGGTACTTCTCCATAGTCAGTGTATTACCTCCAGTAGATGACGGTCGGCACGCCCCCAGTTTGGAGAAACAGACGGGAGTACCAGCACGGGAGCAAAGCAATGTACTGCTGTAGACGGGGGCAGCAGCAAAACTTATTTTAGCTCCCTAAAAGAAAGCAATATCAGTTTAAGTGTACGCTATATTTAGAATAAATAATTTGATATTTAAGCCATCACCGGACCGGTATACCGCATTTTACCACTAGGTGTCGCACTTGACTCAGCAGCCGTGTCCTGATCCATCAAAGCTAAAATGAGAATAGCTGTCGGTCCATCTTAAAGGTCAGCCCACCTTAAGTCAGCCTGTGCCGTCGCCGCTTGAGACTGTTTTAGACTTGATTCAACTGTATGATCATTTTGGAGGCTGCAGTTTGTGGTGCTTTTGAATTGCATTGCGTTATAGTGACATTTTGTACACGTGTTTATATCAATGAGGGTAGACAAAATATTTTTGCATGAGGAATGAATAAAAAATAGTGTTAAAAATATATTAAAGTCCTGTCAATTGACTAATTATTTTAGCAGTTTGTCATGGTTTTGAGTTTTAACTTGCTCTGGCTGTTTTCACTATAGAGCTGCAACGATAAATCGGTTAGTTGTCAACTATTAAATTAATCGCCAACTATTTTGATAATCGATTAATCGGTTTGAGTAATTTTTCAAGAAAAAAAGTCTAAATTCTCTTATTCCAGCTTCTTAAATGTGAATATTTTCTGGTTTCTTTCCTCCTCTATGACAGTTAACTGAATATCTTTGAGTTGTGGACGACACAAGACATTTGAGGACGTCATCTTGAGCTCTTTCACCATTTTCTGACATTTTATAGACCAAAAAACTAATCGATTAATCGAGAAAATAATCAACAGATTAATCGACAATGAAAATTATCGTTAGTTGCAGCCCTAAAATATATTAATGTCCTGTCAATTGACTGATAGTTTCAGCAGCAGATTGTCGTGGTTTTGAGTGTTAACTTCACTACACTGCCTTCTATCACCAGCAGATGGACTCCTATAGCTTCACTCTCTCCGTTCATTACGTTTGCTGTCTGTTGCCTGAATTTAAAGTGCTGAACAGGTCGAGAGATTGTAAATCTTGAGGCCTACAGGCTCACTGTTGCTCTAGTAGAAAAAAACATAATGAAACACACCACATGCCAGATTGTAGACTAAAAGTTATTATTTCAGTTCTAGTATTTGCATTCGCTCCCTGTGTGTATCCGTCTAGCTGTTTGAGTCTTTATTACCTCTGATAATGGTTTCACTTAGTATCCACCTGTCATGATTTATAGACCATAATGTTCCTCCATTTGTTTAAGAACAGACAACAAGACTAGATGTTGAGTTTTTATTATTGTAATAATAAAGAGGAAAACATTTCCCCTTGTAGCAGCACTCCTCATTACTGCTGACAGTGAATCACAGTAATGGACCAGCAGGGAGCAGCACAGCAATGCTGCTTTATTTTCCCCCTCAGCGTCCTCAGCTCCTCACTCAATGATTCTCCACACTCCTCCGGCCTGCGCTCAACATTTTGGCAGCCGTCCGGTGATTTACTAAGAGGATATTTTATTAATTAGGAAGGAACTGGAGGTTGTTAAACTTCTTTTAAAGGAGAATACCGCTGAATTTCAGCACAGCGATGGTTTATTTTCTTGCCTGTGGCACCGTTCAGCCTTTAGTAGCTGTTGTTTCTTATTCCTAGAAGTAAAAAGGAATTGGTTTCAGCCAAACATAATGTAAAGAACTATGAATATAAAGGTATATACAGAGTTAACGCTGAGCTTTCAGGGTGTTTTACAAGAGGACATTAAGGCAAAATAATGGAAGGACATTAAACCTAAAGAGACATTAGACTAATAATGATGATAAAAGACGGTTCAAATAGAAAGGGGGCTGTGATTTCTGGGTGCTGTGGTTCAGAACAGATAAAGTACAGTATTAGTAGTATTCATATCTTCCAGCATATAAAAAAGGTACTTGGCTGACCAAGCCGTTTGGCAATTATTAGATATTTTACAAAGTAAAAGTCCCTAGAAGTGAATGATTCAACTTTTTCCCATGGTCTAGTGTTAAAAAAAGTTTAAAAAAATTGCAATAAAGCGTAATATCAAATCGCAATACTTAAAAATCGCAATACACCGATACGATACGTATCATGATTGAGGGGTTTCAATATATTGCGATACTGTAAGCAAAGCGATATATTGTGATTTTTTTTTATTTTTTTTTTATAATCTAATTTAGGAAAACTGCATTTGCATTTCTCACAGTCTGTAACATCAACATCATAGCACAACCTTTTGTGCAATCTGAGTCACTATCATACAACATAATATTGCGATACTAAAGTGTATCGATTTTTTTTCTTACACCCCTACTACTGTATGGTCGCCGTCCCCACCCTGCTGCTGCCGTCGCACACATTTACACGCACACACACTCGTCAGTCCTCGTCCTGTCCTCAGGTTGACAGTTGGGGCTTTAATTTCATGCTTGGCTGGATGCCCCCCCCCACCAGTAGGAAAGTTGTGCTGTCACTCCTCCAGACTGTCTGTCTGTGTGTCTCTCAGCTGGGAGGACTTTTGTTTGTCTCAGTGTGTTTCTGTTTGTATGCATGCAGGTAAAAATCTATGCTTTATTAAAGTGATGTGATACCTGTGATGTCATCTTCATTGGTATCTATGTCCCTGTGTGTGTGTGTGTGTGCAGGCATGCGTGTGTGTGTGTGTGTGTTTGTGTGTGTGTGTGTGGGAGAAGAGCTCATTTGTGTCTAATCAGGTCAGCAGTCTACAAATTAGCATTGGTGTGTTTGTATTCTTTCTGTGTGTGTGTGTGTGTGTGTGTGTGTGTGTGTGTGTGTGGACTGCAGGGCTCATGTCTACAGAGAGAACTCCATTCAGCCGTCTATTTTTGTCCAAACTTCAATGCAGAGCACGTGCAAAGATGCATAGCATAATAAAACTGTTATTGAATCTGAACTGTTACTAATATGTCAGAAGCTACTGCTCATCCGTGTGCTATTCACTTCATATAGTGATCATAAGCATCAGTTGCATTTATTCATTCATTTGAAGACTCGGGGAAGGTCATTTTAAAGGTCCAGTGGGTAACATTTCGGGGGATCTATTAGCAAAAATGGAATATAATATTCATAACCATGTTTTCATTAGTGTATAATCACCTGAAACTAAGAATCGTTGTGTTTTCGTTAGCTTAGAATGAGCCCTTCATATCTACACAGGGAGTGGGTCCTCTTCACGGAGTTCGCCACGTTGCTCCGCCACGTTGCTACGCCATGTTTCTACGCCATGTTTCTACGCCATGTTTCTACGCCATGTTTCTACGCCATGTTTCTACGCCATGTTTCTACGGGCAACGGACAAACCAAACACTGGCTCTAAGGACGTTACCTGAAGGCCACCATAGTTCTCCTTGTGAAACTGTGGTAACGTGAGCCGCAGAGTGCAACACTGTGGTACCGCCAGCCGCCGTCTGATTTCCGTTGCTCCTAAAGTAGTGTTGTTATGGTAAGGATGGCCTCTGAGCGAGGAGAACGGCGTTGCCACAGTTTTGTACTCAGCGGCTCACGTTACCGCAGTCTCGGAAAGGGAGGAGTGAGCGGAGGGGAACTCAGTTGGTTGCAATCTGCAACCACACCTCTAGATGCCACCAAATCCTACACACTGTACCTTTAATGTCGGGGGGAAAGGATCGTTTTTACACCAGGAATTATTGATGTATTCTGGAAACAGTAGCTATTGTTTTAGAAAAGGTTAACAGACAGAAACAGCTGATTCAGAGTAGAACAGCATCCAAACAGCGAATGGTAGGTTAATAGATACAGACTAGTGCAGTAGGTCAGCACACATAAATCAGAGTGGCTTTTACCCTCCACAGCCAAGGCTCCTCTTTTAAACAATTGCTATTGTATTGCACCTGCCACAAAAGTTTTTCATTAAACCAAAGTGCATGTAATTCGAGAAAAGATAAAAACAACTTGTGTTGCTCACCCTAGTAGAAGTATCTTTCAGTTTAGATGCCCTGCTACCCCTTAGTTTGGAGTCATTTACCTTATTATTCAGGCATAAACCAGTGACAGTGTTCTTTTTTCATCAAGTTCTTTTCCTTTCCTTCCCACAATCTCTACGTACTAACGTACATACAAAATTACATATACTAATTAGAATGATAAAAGATTCACTATTCACCATTACAGTGATCCCTGTTAGCGTATAGCTATATACAGTATATACAATAATTACTGAAATTTTAATTCCTGTTTAAGTTTTGACCAATTTGTTGCTTCATTAAAAAGGTTTACACTTGAATAGTAATTCCTGTTAATTTTGAAGATCTATTATTTTAATAATAAATAACAATTCAGTAAATTTATATCTCTGTATTTATTTGTTACATTTTGTTAAATTTAAAAAAAAAAAAAAGTTAGGAAAGTATTGTTTAAGTCAAGCCTGATGTTGCCTTACACATAAAAGAATGATCCCAATCACTTCCACACAGTGAGGCATACAGCTCATTAATTAAACACTGGTATCGGATCGGTACTTGGTATCGGCTGATACCCAAAGCCCAGGTAACGCTATCGGTTTCGGGACTGAAAACGTCGGATTGGTGCATCCCTACTTAAAACCTGTAACACTTGAAATTATTGTTCTCAGGAACCATAAAGCCTCCATTTTGAAAGAATTTTAGTTTTACTGTTTCACGTCTTTTGTTTTTAACTCAAGTGTGTCTCATGTGAGGCAGTTCTAGTTATTTGGAAATTCCAAATAAAAGAAGAAAATAATCAAAAGTGATGAAGTACGGTATGGTTACTTAGTTCAAACCATTTCTTAATTGAATTCATTGAACAATTACTATATCGTGATATAAAATGACAACGAAAGACTTTGGCCATATCGCCCACCCTAGTTTGTATTCTAAAAACGTACCTACCACAGTGATGATAAAGGAAAAGGAAACCTCAATGGCCATTTACATGAACTTTCTGGTAGCTGCCAAAAGTGAGGAATAATCAGATTACACTAAGTGACTCAGAGGGATTGCTGGTCATCACTGGAGCTCACCAGTCAGAGCACCAAAGAGCATCAGTGCTGCTCATCATCTCGGAGATAAATGTGACTGACCGGGTTAAACAACGCAGCACAGTTTAGCCTGCAAGACGCAGATGAAAGCTTATGTCTTTCTACAATAGCGTACTTGATCATTTGAGTATAATTTGTGTGAGACGTTCACTTTTCTAAATACAGTCGGACCCCGCTGAAGCGCTCAATAGATTTTCTCACAGTAATAGAAATACTCAGAAGGAATGAGAATCCTACTGTTAAGAAAATGTCATGCTGATCTGAAAAATGGATTTCCAGCCACTGCATGCACACACATGCAATATGCACCTAAGTGCTCTGTATGTCAGTGTACGTAGTTGAGAACTACTATGTTTGTTCTGGAGAATGTGTTCAGAGAGGTTATCTAAGAGCAGACCAAAGTGGAGTCCAATCCATACAGATAGAGTCCAGCTTACAATGGCTGAGCTGCTTGATTCAGGCTTAACACTCAGTCATCCCTGCCTTAATGCTCCTTTAGGCCGTCTAGCGCATTAGTGCCACTGCATTAACACACTGATGCTCTTACTCGAGGCAGGCAAGCCCACTAGACTGCGTGCATTCCTGCTGCCATCCGACCGTCCCTGCTGCACCACCATTACGTAGCCCGGATCCATAAAAGTTGATCCTTTGCACTCGCTGCGTTCAAAGTCGCTTTCAATCGCCAAATTGACAGATAGTAAGCTTCACGGTCTGAGGAGGGATCGAGCCAACGATGGCGCTGAGGGACTGTAGCCACCAGCCCATTAAAATGATTTGACTGTCATTTCCGTGCCATCTCCTATTCATCCCCATGGAGATTTGGCAGAGCTAGGGTTGTTTTGTGCTACTTTATTACTGATGGATGATGCATTTGGACGACAGATTTCTGTGGGAAGCTCTTAACCTGAACTCACTCAAACAAGATGTTTTAAAGAGATTCTGCATGAGTGTGTTGATATTCTGGGTTTCAGTGAGTTTAATGGCCTTAGTATGCTTTGGAGGGCTTTTCGGAGTGTTTTAAAGCGTCTGAAAACCCTTTTTCAATTGTGGAATTGGGCGGAGCTGCATCTGAGAATTTTTGTAATTTTCCAATACAGAAAATCGAATAATCATGCCCACTTTATATGGTGATTGACCAAGTTTGCAGAGATGTTTAAGGGATAGTTATCCCTGATATTAAAGAGATAAACTATCCCTTTAATATGAGTTTAAGAGTACACTATATTTAGAATATTTTCACCACTTTACCTTGCTGTTAGATAGCTATACAGTTTACATTACTGACGGGGAACTGAAGCCGTTATCTATGCTCTCGCCAAAGCCACCAGACTCCATTGGAAAAAAAACTATAATTTTACCTCCCAGAACACGGGGGTTGCTGGTCTACCCCCGTGTTCTGCAAGGTAAAAATTTTTTTCAATGGAGTCTAGTGGCTTTGGCGAGAGCATAGATTGACATGTCTTCACTTCCCCGTCGGAGAGGGCTGTCTGACGGCAAGGTAAAGCAATGAAAATATTCTAAATATAGCGTACACTTAAACTAGGGCTGTCAATCGATTAAAATGTTGAATTGCGATTATTCGCATGATTGTCCATAGTTAATCAAGATTAATCGCAAATTAATCACACATTTTTTTATCTGTTCGAAGTGTACCTTAACGGGAGATTTGTCAAGTATTTAGTACTCTTATCAACATGGGAGTGGGCAAATATGCTGCTTTATGCAAATGTATATATTTATTATTGGAAATCAATTAACAACACAAAAAAATGACAAATTTTGTCCAGAAACCCTCACAGGTACTGCATTTAGCTTAAAAATATCCTCAAATCATAACATGGCAAACTCAAGTCCAACAGGCAACAACAGCTGACAGTGTGTCAGTGTGCTGACTTGACTATGACTTGCCCCAAACTGCATGTGATTATCATAAAGTGGGCATGTCTGTAAAGGGGAGACTCGTGGGTACCCATAGAACCCATTTTCATTCACATATCTTGAGGTCAGAGGTCAAGGGACCCCTTTGAAATGTCCGTGCCAGTTTTTCCTTGCCAAAATTTCGCACAAGTTTGGAGTGTTATTTAGCCTCCTTCGCGTCAAGCTAGTATGACATAGTTGGTGCCAATGGATTCCTTAGGTTTTTTCTAGTTTCATATGATGCCAGTATCTTCACTCTGGCTTTAAAACTGAGCCCTCTACAACCTAAAAATCACAAGTTGTGTTAATGGGTAAAGGAATTAGTGGCGTTAAAACTAATTTGCACAAACGCGTTATTATGTCGTTAACTTTGACAGCCCCATTAAAATAATGTCTCAAAATATCAGCAAGACTCAACAAAAAGGTTGATGTCAGACTTCAGATTGGGTAGATGCTTGTGGGATACTTCAAAATATCTCTCCCTCATGTGACAACAGGAATCAAAGTTTTGTCTGCCTGGAGGTTCTTCAGATCTTCTGGTTCTGTGCAGCTCACGGCCTTGTTTCTCGTTCTCTGCCAGAGCTTTTATGTGACCCCATGATGGCTATTTTTGCAAAGATCCAAAATCCAACTTGGACTCTTCCCAAGTTGAGTTGCCATGAAAATGTGTACTGCACTCGGAAAGAATGGTTTTAGGTCTGTAGTTCACTCTGTCGTCATACTGTACCACATGTAATGGATAATGTGACGATTTTCTTGTTTTTATTCTGTTTTTTGAGGATTGAGCTTTATGAAATAATTCTCTTACCCTTGAGCTAATGAAAGCTTTTGAAAACCAGTTTATTAAATTCAAAGCTGCTTTCATTGAGCTAAAAGGTCTGTTTTTATTGTACCTTTCATTTTTAGAAATGGGGTTTTAATTATAGTGACATTGAATTAATGCTATTAACCACAAAATAAAAGTAATTGAGAATAAATGCAATAAAAGTGCATGAATTTATAATTCTTAATTCTTAGTTCTCTATAATTCTTCATCTTTAAAGAGCGAATTTGAAGCGGTCTTATATCACAAAGTCTGTAGCTTAATACAGAGAGTTAATGTAGAGTTAATTAAATGCAGCCACTCTTTAAACACAGCTTGTACATTTAATATAAAAGATTATATATCTACACATTTTCTTGTGCTTTAAAATGACTAATAACTGATAGTGCTTGTACTTTTTATATAGAATATTTCTTAAACCACAGGAACTGCTATCAAATTATGTCCATAAATAATACAAACCCCACTATGCTCCTTCGTAAAATCCCATTAACATGTATTGAAGGGATTTGGGATATTACTTCCCGAGCAATTTTGATAAGAATGTCTCCAAAATGTCTGAGGATAACCTAAAGTTGAAGTGTGTACGTTCTGAAATACTAAACTGGGGTTTTCAAGTGAGACAATTTCGCCAAAGTAAGTAAAGGCTTTAAATGTTTGTGCTGTTTGGATTTTATCTTTTCTTATTAACTTCTTGACTCTCTGTTCAACTCTGATAGCGTACTGTACCTGCATGCTGCTGCACTCTCCAGAAATCCCCTGTCAGTCAAACAGTCTGTCCAGTTTGTGGAAGTGAGAGTCACCTGCTGAGCTTTTGAAGCACATTTTTGATGGACTGTGTTGAGGTTTAGAGAGAATAGCGGTCACTCATTTTGCTTTTTCATCACACGACCGAGTTTTAATTAATCACTTCCTGCCGCTCTATCACTTCCACAATTTAGATTTTAATTGAAAGGGAATTGAAAGACTGAATCTACATTGGTAGGGATGGAGTTACTCCTCTCTGCAGCAGTGCTACTGAATCAGTTAAACCAGATAACCCAGCAGGACCTTTACATTAACATCTGAACCAGCAGCTTTAAAGCAGAAATCTCTCTTTCTCTTTCCCGTTCCAGGTCCTCGATGGGCGTCATGGAACCTCGGGGTGTTCATGTGCATCCGCTGTGCCGGCATCCACCGCAACCTGGGAGTCCACATCTCCAGAGTCAAATCTGTCAATCTGGACCAGTGGACACCTGAGCAGATCCAGGTATACAGTCACACACAAACAGGGCCACACACGCACACCTTTCACACACAAAACCACTCACACTAGTATGGAAATACTGAAGTGACACCCTAAAGCAGTGGTTTTATATTTTCTGACGCCATCACCCTAAAGACGACTATGTAAACACACAGCCATGCTTAGGGAATATAGAGAACTGTAATTAGTCAGTGTATAGGTGTGTTTTCTGGGTAACCAGCATGTCTCATTAATCCAATTACGCACAATAAATTAGGAGAACTGGTGTGTGTGTGTCTGTGAAACTCACCTGAGCATGCCAGCAATTTATTCAATCATCCAGTTGTTAATATATCCAATTGTTCGGTCGGTGTGTGTGTGCAGAGTGTTAAAGCTGTGTGTGTGTGTGTGTCTTCAAGGTAGTGCCTATCCATCAGCCGAGTGTGTGAGTCAAAAGGGTCTCTCTCTGAATGTTAATCACTGTTTTTCAATGACTAATTAATCCTGGATGGCTGATTATTCCGACTCCATCTCCTCCACTTCTCCTATCATCACCCCATTTATCACCCTCCTCTTAATTTAGCCTCGACACATACGGCCAGTGTGTCTTCCACTCTGTGTGTTCGTGTGCGTGTGAGCGTGGATGGGACGGAGTCAAAGAGCTGAATGCAAATGTGATGAATGAAAGAACTCGCTGTGTGTGTTTGACATGTTCTTAAAGCTGCCTTTCTAGTTTTAACAACACGTATATTTGTCTTTCTCTCCTCTCCTCGCAGAGTATGGTGGACATGGGCAACAACCGGGCCAAACAGCTGTATGAAGCCCACCTACCAGAGAGCTTCAGACGGCCACAGACAGACCAGTATCCTCCTCCTGCCTGCTTTCTGTGTGTTGGTCTATTTACTGCCTCCAGCATTCATTCAACCCCAACTTCGTTTACATAAAACCTCAGTTTGTCACAATACATGTCAGCATACATTGGTGTTAAAACTCCCCGTCATTGAACACTTGCATATAAACTGCTGCGGTCACACTACATGTGCATTAAAACTGCATGTCAGCACACATCTATATAAAACCCTCTGTCACCATGCAGAGATTTGCATACCACCATATATGCCACCCTATATTTACATCCAAATCTTAAAGCTCCCAATGTCACCATATATTTGCATACAAATGACTTATGTCAACCATAGTTGTCACATACAGATGGGTGACAAATGAGAGGAAAAAAAACACTTAAACACGTTCACCACGAGCCTCCAGAAGAGCTTCAGCACAGCCTCTACTGGAGGGATGAACAGCAGTCTAACAAAAGATGTTCCCTCTGTAGTTTTTTTGATGATGGTGACGGCGCTGTCTAACAAGTTGCTCCAAAGTCTCTCCTATGTATTCGATTGACCCTCCTTAAGTCCCGCCCCTTTTTGCTCTGTGCTCCAATAACATTTGAGCAAGCTTGGAACCCGCTTAAAACGACTGGTATATGTTTCACATTTGTACTTAACTAACTTCTTATGTCTTATCCATTGGCATAAAAACTCCCTGCTAGAGAAGTTGTTTTCTAAATTGATCATCAACCATGTTAATGAGCCATCATCTTATTTGTAAAAGCTTATGAAATGCAAGATCCTTTTTTTTTTTTAAAGACATTTTGCTGCAAAATACATTAATACATTAATATTCACCAGAAATGCAGTCAAATCATAGGTAAAACAAAGTAATGCAGTCATTGGTGCTCTTGTTCCACCTGTTATTATAAAATAAATCAAATTGTTTGCAGCTTACAGGTGTTACTACAAGGGCTGTAGCCTACAAATGCCTGTATCAATGCTGCCCCTGATCTCTTAGTGTTTTTATTGTAAGTCTTAGTTTTTGTAATAGTCAGGACTGTGACATTTTGATATCAAGGACTGTTTGTTCTTGAAATCTCAGCTGACACTTAGGTACAATTACAGTTGACTCATAACTGACTGTTAAAATTAGAAAACATCAATGTAATAGCAAGAAAATGCAGATTGTTCTATCTAAATGACTAATTTATTAACAGAATTACTGAACAACTAGGCTGTTAGTGATCAGTGAGTTAGCTGTATAATATTAGTAATGAATGACACTAATCTAATCAATACCATATACTAGTACTGATATACAGTATATCAGCATACTCATCAGTTTAACCCTGAAATCACTCCTGCACTGGGCCTTTTTTCTGTGTCAAGGCGGAGAAATCACAGTCTCAAATCTAACTCATCGTCACCATCAAACTTCAGCTCCTTAGGCACATCTCCGATCATTTCAAGCAGCAAATAAGAAGTGACAGGCTCCGCTAAGTCAGCGTCATTCCCCACATTTAATCAGGACACCTCCAGCAGTATCTGTGTATACAACAGCGGTGAAACAGCGGTATCCAGTTTGCCCTTTTCCACCATACAAGAGAAGACAGCTGTGTGGTTAACACAGCAGCATATGTTCATATTTCCACCAGCAGACCGAAATAAATAATCTCCCTGTTTGAAATGCTGCTCTAATACCCTATCTTGTATCTGGCAGGCCCATTTGTGCGGGTGGTCATCATTCTTCACTCTTTTGAAGTCCATTAGTCGTTCCGACAGCAGCGCCGCTGGCTGAAAACAGCAGATAACAGACCCGGGATTAGAGCAGCTACCGCCTGAATGTGTGTGAGCGTTTTCTATGTGTCCTTCTGTGTTCATACTCACACATCATTTTGGCCCTGCTATTTACTGTGCTGTGTATGTAAATGACAAAATGGAGTAGGATTCCCCCGCCATATTTGCTATTTCATTTTCAGCTCCTACATTAGTGTGTTTTTCCTGCGTTTTACACCAGTGTGGACTCGTTCATGTTGTCTTGGTGTATTTGCAGTTGTAGAATTTGACTAATATGGTCTATAAGAATGTTTTGTTTGGAATAATTCTAATAATTAATTATAGTAATTTGCCATATTCTAACTCTTTCTTCATGTATTACACTCTAAAAAAGTCTTTTCATTTAAGCCTGGTGGAGATAATTATTACGCAACACTAGAGCTGTCCTATAATGTAGGATTTGATTTATAGTTTCACATCAAATTTCACCCATTGATATCACCACCACGACACTAGATGGGATTCTGGGAAAACAACAGAAACGACAAAACAATTTAATAATTTGATAATATGAGACCAATGCACACGAGACAATAAAATTATGAAAATGTAATAAAATAGAATTAAAAGCTATAATAACAGTAATAGTAGCAAAAACAATGTGAAGTAAAAACTAGACTAATAAAATAACAATAAAATAGAATCTAACTATAAAACTTAAATACAATAAAATAAGTGATTTAATGAAATAACAAAAAATAGACTAAAACTTAAATACAATAAAAAAGTAATTAATAAAATTTAAAAAAATAGAATAAAACTTAAATACAATAAAATAAGTGATTAATAAAATAACAAAAAATAGAATAAAACTTGAATACAATAAAATAAGTGATTGATGAAATATCCGTAAAATAGATTAAAACTCAAATACAATAAAATAAGTAAATAATTTAATGAAACAATAACCATTCTTAATCTAAGGCCTAGTCTCAATAGAACTCAATAGAAATAATAAAACATCAGCACAAACTTGCTCTAATGTGTTTTTTCAGTTTAATAATAACCAGTATAATGTGGATAAGTTATACAGTATAATAGATATAAAATCGGCTCAACTGTATGACATCCATCTAATCAGAGCTGGACCGGACATGATTTATGTCAAAGGTCAACAATGGGCCCGTATATCAGTCCCTCAGGTCCTTCGTTGGTGTACCATCCGTCTTCATCTAACACTCCTCTGTGGTCGTGTGTACATAACCACCATGTCATTTTATTCACTACAATCGGTCGTAGTGCTGTGATGAGTGTCCGATCTGTTCTGCTGTTTCCAGTCAACAGTGATAAATCAGTGCTGTGTTTGAGATGCAGCTCCAGCCTCCTCCAGTCTATCTCGTAGCTCGACTGGTGCGGGTGGTCATCATTTTTCATTCTTTTGAGGTCTATTACTCACGCCGACACAAGCGTCGCTGCTGAAATAGGGAGATAAGAGAGTCGGGATTAGCGTCGATGTAGTAATAGTGGCGGTGTGGGAGTTGGAGTTTGTGTGTGTGTGTGTGTGTGTGTGTGTGTGTGTGTGTGTGTGTGTGTGTGTAATAATTCTATTGTTAATGAAACCAATTCTGTGATTCACTGTCAAAAGTTTACTCATTCATCACTTTGACTGAACAATATTAGTATTGATACCATTTGGCAAGGAGATACAACCCATGTCAAGATGTCTTTCATCAGGGTTCCCACTGATCGTGAGTGACATTTTGACAGAAGTTATAAAGAATTAGTTTTTACACATCTTTCACATAAGTTTTCAACACTACATTATATTATTTTTGGCATTTTTTGTCTGCATTTGTTGTTGACGGTGTACAGATAGGCAGGGAGGGCAGACGGAAGGTATTTTTGCCATCACGCTTATTTTTAAATGAACCCGTATTCGTGCGTTTGTCTGTCAAAACAGACACAAATCTGCCGGAGACGCTAATTAGCTGAAATTAGGTCAGAGAGACACTGTATGATGTAACTTTATGGAGTTTTTTTGAATATTTCATGCCGTTAGTCAGAGACGGTCTAAAGTGAATCCTTTATTTCTTCATAACAGAAACTGAAGCAATATCTGATCAAATATATTTGATACGTTTCCCTTTTATTCTCAGTGCATGGCTGCATCCCCACTCTCCATTTAATTAAATTCATTTTTTATTTTGGTAAAAGAGCATTGTACAAGAAAAACATTTTTTTTTCTTTTTATCTGACTAATAATCGATAAATCGACAGATTAATTGATTATAAAAATAGTTGTTAGTTGTAGCCCTAGTCTTAACCATTATGCTACGAGGATTATAGACTTTAACACCAGTGAATTAAAATTCAGAAAAGTGATGTAATCTGACTGTAGACGACTTCTTTATGACAGGCACACTGGCTTGCTATGGCTGCCGCTCTGCACTGCGCTCGAACAGCGACTGCTGATAACGCAGTCCCGACCCACGCCGTCGTCACAGAAGCATAGCACTCACCCTCCGGTTCCCCCTCAAGTAAACACTGTTAGCTCTGTCAGCACTGTTTGGAATTTTGCACGTTTAAAAAAGTCATCCAAACTAAATGATGAAATATGTTGCTTCTCATTGCTTTTAAAATGACCATATGTTCACATTTTCTGACCTGACGTCCCTATCGGCAGGAACAGTACCTTCTAAAACAAATCACTGTTAAAAATAAGACTCATATGACCCTTTCCTGATGTTTTGTCGCAACGATTGAGGTTTGGTTGGTTTATCCACAAAAACTACTTAGGGATGGGGTAGAGAAAGACCGTGGTTTGATTTGGAACATTGGATTAGGTCCTTACACTTTGGAGGACAGTGTCAATTTCTCACACATTATCTCCACCTATATTTCTATTGTCCAGGAATTCAGACTGGCAACCTCCTAATCACAATTTCTTTTTACTAATGCCTGCCGTATCGAACACCCATAAAATCAGGAAAGCAAAGACTGGGGACTGCCAGGTTTTTACCCCCAGTATTCCCGAGAACTACACCATGTTGATGATTTTGGTATAATATGTACTGCATGTTTCTGTCATGTTTGCATTATGGATATTTGGATATTTTTGTGCAGTATTTCAGTCCTTAATCCTAACCTTTAGAGCAGTGGAGATCTTCATCCGGGACAAGTACGAGAGGAAAAAGTACCTCGACAAGGAGGCCCTGGCTGCAGCTCCAGTGAGTCTCAACATCACTTTTGTTTTTTACATTTTGAGCTGTTGTAGCTGTCATTTCATGAACGTGTGCATAAATTGTTGCATATGTTTGATGTAAGGCTGTTTGATGCCAGTGTTTGCTAAAGAGAGAAACCAACACAATAGCTTACTTATGTTTTCCTTTTTTGTTGAAAGGCTACCACCGTCTATTTGTTTTGGGAGACTTCATATTAATGATCAAATATGAATGATTACCCATCTCTTGCCTCTTGGCGAGGAACTGAAATTGAATGCTAAAAGGCCAGAAGCTGCATCAAAGACTGTTTGCATGGTTTTGGCTGCTGTTGTGCTGAAAGTTTAAATGTGCTACTTATCACATTTGGCATCTTTTCCAACACATTTGAATGGGTTCCAGACTTGTCTGTGCCACCGTGCCAAGGCCTCATGGTTGGCTTCCAGCATCTTTCACTCATCAAGCCTGTAAAGTTTGTATTTGTACAGTCGCTGACCTTCTCTGCACTTATATATATGTGTCACACTGGTGATGTTGTCTAAGCTTACCTGTGTGGGAAGGCAATGAAATCCCTTTCAACCCACAATTTTATCCCCAAACAACAGTCTTATTGGATCTGATACCGAGAGTTGGTGCACACAGCAGAGACTAACCTTTCAAAAACACTGTTATCTTACATGTCTTTATCAGAAAGTAGAGATGTCTGTGTTTGTGTTTGTGTTTGTGTTTGTGTTCGTGTGTGTCAAGACTGAACCTCCCTTTGTGTGGATAACGGGAGAGAAAGGATGTGATTGTGTAGGTTGTCTATGTAGGTGGGTGGAAGCACGTCTCCTTGTCTTGTTTCCACAGAGATTATCTGTGTGTGAGGTGTGTGTTTCTGAGTGTTTCTGAGTGTTTCAGTGAGTGGGTTGCTTCTATACTGCGAGCTATGCAAGGCAGTGTGAATGCTCACCAAAATGTGTGTGTGTGTGTGTGTGTGTGTGTGTGTTCATGTATAAATTCCTGTAATCCCCACACAAAAAAAACACTCCCATTCCCACAAACATTACACTTTTGACTCAGCCGTCCTGGCTGCACTGAATGTAAGGTACAGTAGCTCAATTGAAATTGCTTTTGTTGGTCTGTCAGATAACACCAAATTACTCAATGATTCAAAGATTATTCAGACTAAAAATACTGTCAACACCTTAACAAGTAGATGTTACTGTCACACACAGGCCACCAAGCGGTGCAATCCCCATTTCATATAAATGCATCTTCAAAATCAATATTCTGCGCTTGTATATTCCTTTTTTTTCTGAAGGCAATTGGTCTGTCACAAGTGACAGGTTTGTACTGTACGCTGACATTTAACAGTTCAGCGTGTTTTGGTAAACTCGTCACACAATGTTGCATCAAATCAAATGTTTTGATGATTTTGAAATGATTTTTCTCTCTTTTCAAAAATCAAAGTGATACAGAGTGGCGTTTCTTTCTCAACAAAACCTTGTTTGCTTTTCGTTTTATAGTAAATTAGCTATAGCCGACTAAATGTGCTCGCAATAGCCAGATTATAGCCAGAGAAGTTTATAGTCGCTGAATATTTTTTTCACCTTTTTACAGCTAATGAGATTAACAATATAAGTCTTAAAGTATCTAGTAAAGTATCTGCTGTTTTGATTTAAGTGATCGCTCAGCACAATCAATGGTTCTTTTTCGAAGTGCAATTTTGATTTTAAAACAATTAATTGTTGTGCCCTGATGTAAAGTATCATGGTTTTACAAAACACACAGACACTCAGACCAAATATTGTAAAATAATATGAACAATACAATGTAAAAGCCAGCTGGCAGACATTTCTATCCAAACACAAACTGAACAGCGTTTAAAAAAAAAAGTTGCAGGAATATGAAAACACTCTCAAACATGGACAACAAACGCGTTACATGAATGCAAAATGTTTTGTTCACAGCAGTCTTTCTTTGGCACATCCTTATTTCATCTCTCTGTTTCTTCCTCTCATTGTGTCTCTTTTTGTTTCCCTCGTTCTCTTCTTCTTCTTCTTTCTGTTTCTTCAGTTTGTCCTTTTCTTTGTCCCTCTCGCCTCCTGCCTCTCTCTCTCTGTTTTCTCTGAAGCGTTGCCAGCAGCCAGACTGTGATCTAGGATCTGTTTCTGCCACCCACACAGACGGCTCGGCTTTTATATGCAAATTAATTATTAAAAACAACTCATTATCACTTTAAGCAGTTTGGTGCAGATGGAGGAAGAGGGAGGGGAGGGCGGCTCCTCTAACCCGGAGCTGTAGTGTGTGTGTGTGTGTGTGTGTGTGTGTGTGTGTGTGTGTGTGTGTGTGTGTGTGTGTGTGTGTGTGTGTGTGTGTGTGTGTGTGTGTGTGTGTGTGTGTGTGTGTGTGTGTGTGTGTGTGTGTGTGTGTGTGTGTGTGTGTGTGTGTGTGTGTGTGTGTGTGTGTGTGTGTGTGTGTGTGTGTGTGTGTGTGTGTGTGTGTGTGTGTGTGTGTGTGTGTGTGTGTGTGTGTGTGTTGGAACGAGAGTGAGGAATCTGTTGGCCTGACTTTTTTTTTCTGGATCACTTATAGAAAAGAAACAGTTTGTGTCTGCGTGCCTCTTCACTGTAGTTACATCATCGCTCTGTTCTGGGTTTGTTTACCACAATGTTTGGATGATATTGGCAGCCTGTGCTGGATGTCCAGGAAAAATCCATTTAACCCGAATTGATGCTAATGAGACGGTTTGCTAGACTTCTTCTGTACTTTAGCCAGCAGCTGTCTGCATGGCTCCGTCTCAGCTGTGTCTCAAGTAACCGCAACCTGAACTGAAGCGTTTCTTTACACTTCAATTCCATTTTGTTTTTGACAATATGTGCATAAACGCAAGGTTGATGCCCCCAAAAAAAAAAGCGCTGAAGAATATATGTGTAGCCTAACTCAAATTAAATCAAAGTGATCTGACATCCAGCCCACCACAATTTTATAATGAACCAAAAATATTTTTACTCTGGCCTCGCCGGGCACATCGTCCGGTGCGCCGTAACCGAGATCTGCTTGGAAAGGCCTGACCGTGAGTTTTACAGCACCTCTTATTGCGTCCTCTCTTCCCATGGGGAGGGACAGGATTCCTGGCGCGACTGTCAACCGGGGCGGACTGTCCTCAGTGAGAGGGGATTGAGGAAATTGTTTACTAGAGCACCAAGTTCTTTATAGCTCTAGCCTCGTAATTTTGCTCTCAAAGTGCACCAGGTTGATGCATTTAACTTTAAAATGTTCAACATTTTCTTCTGGGGGAGCACCACACCACAGTCTCTCAAAATCCTGTGGGAAACACTGTATTACATTATCCAAAGCTGGCCCGCCCACTTCAAAGCTCATCCCGGCTCCGCTGGTTGTATTAACGTGAGGAAGGTTACACCAAATCTGTGTGGAGCGATGAGGACACTGTATTAATCTACAGCTATTTTTCTTCTCTTCAGCAGAGCGGAAGTTTCAGTGGACGTCATCATCATTTATTCGCTAAATGTGGGTCATGTCTAGAAGATAACCCACAAGCTGCGTGAGATAGTTGAGGTTAGGCATTGACCTCGAATGGTTAAGGCTAGGATAGGTCGTTGGGCAGCGAGTCTCGCGCAAGTTTTCGCACGTTTTCGCACGTTTTCGCACGTTTTCGCACGTTTTCGCACGTTTTCGCAACTTTTGGGTTACCTTCTAAACACGACCTAACTCTGTTTCTATTGCACTTTTGTGTGATATTTCAAGATTTATCAGAAGTTTGCGTTTCAACTCAACGCAAATTGAAAACAGGTGGATGGAAACGCACCTATTGACTGGCCTCTTGTATTGAGATAACATTAAATACTTACGCATGTGAGAAGTTTGGCTCACTTGATAAAAGACTTTTTGAAAAACTTTTGTAACTTTCGATGAACAGCCACTGTGGCCACAAGTTGCAATTAATGGCACATTGATTTTCAATTAATTTCCCAAGATTCTCTCTCGTGTTTTGCTGCTTTACATATCAAGCAGACACGAAGTGTTATCATTCCTTTGGAGTCGTGTTTTTGTCCACCTGGCAAATGTAAGTCAAATATTGACTTGAGATTTAGCTCTGTTGTTAAGATATTGATTAATGCAGCTTAAAAATCGCATCATTAGGCGATCTGACTGACTGAGTGAGTGGAATGAGACCACAAGCAGGACAATACAAGCATGTCGTTCTGGTTCTCCTATTTCTTGTTTTACTCTTTTTAATATTGAAATGCAAAAAAAAGTAACATTTACTCACGTAAGCTAACGTTAGCCACCATTGGTCGTACCAGACCAAGTGAGGTTGTAAGAAAAAAGGCGTGTTTAATCGCGTATCAATTCAACTTTTCATTCGTAAGAGGAGAGATTTGATTTCAGGAGTTTCTGGTGAACCTGCATGATTTCGTCTGATTTTGCGTGGAATCCGTCCTGGTGGAAGCATTAAGAATAACTATTTAGAAATAGCCAATCTTCATGCTGATGGTCTTGTTTACTTATGTAGGTCATATAGAGGCATTGAGACTGTTTCATAACCAGTTAAAAGTAACTTTAAATGAACGAAAACATGTTTGTACTCAAAGTCAAAGCAGCATTTAAATTCTGAAACAATTCTGCAGAAAAGTATAGTTGTATCCTCAAACCAAATATACATGGCATTCAGAAAAGCCTTATGCAGACAAGGACTGCAAGTCCTGGTACATGGAAGAGTTTGGATTTGTTTGCGTGTGTGTGAGACCAGTGGAGAGAGAGAGAGAGGACAGAGTTGTTTTGTAATGGACAGCTTGCAGCACTTTGTTTGCAGTGGAGTACACAAGTACATCCACTCCACGTCCATTGCCCATGCAGCATGAGCTCATTGTTCTGCCATGAGTGAAGTCGTTGGTGTATGTGTGTGCATCACTATATGGACCGCGCATTATTTCAATGTTAGTGGAATCAACAAGACATCACAGTGCATCTTGCCAGGCCTCTGTGATGAGCCCAGTGATTGGCCTAAAAATGTCACAAGAGAGCAGCACAGTCACCCCGGAGGAAGGCTTTGCTGATTCCCAACCTTATTTGCCTGCGTTAGTCATACGGATGTCCTGTCTGCTGTGTCCACAGAGCTTGCCAATGTTCTGTGTTCCTACAGCGAGCTGTGGCAGCCTACTTAACTTCTGCCATCCGCTGACACCCAGTACAGCCTCACAGAGCTGCTAGCGTGGCTGCAGACTCTTTCTAAACTCTAAGCAAAAGTTCAGTGCAGATTTTTTCAGATTTTTTTTTTTAATCACTTTACCTCGTAACTTTGTCTTTAATTGCTTGCACTCGTGAAAGTGACGCTGGTATTGTTTTATTGTTTTCTCTCGTGAGTCTGTGTGTGAGTCAATGGCAAAACGTGGTCCTTGAGACTGCACGGGCACCGGAAGTAGGAAGTGGGGAAGGAGACCCCCACTTGCCATGACAGCGACGCTGGTATCGTTTTCACCTGGTGAGTCTGTGTGTGAGTCATCATGGCAAAATATGGTCCTTGAGACACCGGCTGTAGCGGGAACTTCCACAGAGAAGGTTTTGAGTACCAGCTGTTTCTATTTCTGTCTCTCTGAGGACAGATGTTGTGACTGTGATGTAAGATGCAGTCGCGAAATTTTACAGGTGTGTAGTTCAGATCAAAATGAAGGTTGAGTTCAAAAGATGTAACTTAAAAATAATGATATGTATTGATGTTTTCACTTTGCATTTATGATGTTGGATCGTTGATGATTGAATCGATATACAGATCCAGACTGATGTATCGTTACACAGCTACTCTCCATAATACTGTACTATACTACCATCTCATTTTCTTGTCTATGTGTAAAGCATACATGCAAATAAAGAAAAGTAGAGCTTGTAATGGCTACCAAAAGTGCAATAGGGCCCTTTTGTAATGGATACATTTAGAATTACAGTCAGATTTGTGATAACTACCGCAAGCACGCCACAAAACGTAGCTCAAGGTCATTCAGTTGATATTCCTTCATTATATTACAGCTTCAACATCTAAAACCATCCCTCAGCCTCTATAATTCGTGTTTTATTAGTCTCTGTATAGCGATTCCACTTTACTTGAGTGAGTGTCCTCTGTTAGAGTACAAAATGAAGCTGTTAAAGGTCTACCCAGCGGACACGTTTCAGTTAAGATGTTAACCATCTCTCTGTCTCACTATCAGTAGTCGCCACAGCAGATAGCCAGACTCTTCTATCTCCAAGTGCTAATATCTATTCAACCTCTGTTCATCCTCTTTCACCCGCACTCGCACTACTCCTCTTGTTATCTATCCACTCTTTATCATCCTCCCTCCCTCTGTGTTCTCACCCTCCAGCCTCTTTTCTCTTTATCTTCATCATCAGCCCATCTGTGCCTGTTTAGTGCTGTGTCGACATCTCCGGCAGCATCAAAGTTGGAAGAGGAGGAAGTTTTGAGAGAGAGGGGAGGAAAAAAAACAACCTAAAAGACATCAACAGAATAAGTACGGGATAGAAAATGAATTCACATCTCTTCTGTGCTGCTTTTCACCACCACAGGCAACAAGAGCAAAGCAGTCGTTTGATGCCTTAACAGTTGAGGAGGGAGGGAGAGGGATGGAAATGGGGAAAGATGAAAAATGGAGAAAACATTCGTCTGTTCTGCCCTCAGAAAGACACAGTCAGTGTTAGTTTCCACCCCGAGGTGGTGTAGAGAGCAAAGGAGGAGGAGAGGAAGGAAAGGAGACGGGTTGACGTTAATGATGTAACCTCTTTCATTTTTCTCCGGCTGCTTTTTAACAGTTAGATGCTCAGGAGCGCTTCTGACAAAAACAAATGTTCAGTGGTGTAACACTCTACTGCTAGAACTCTGTAGCCTCCTTTTCTTTGAGTGATTGACATACTACTAATGAAGTAGTTCAGGCTGTTTTCATACACCGTTCATAGCTATACCTACGAAAAGTAATTCACTGTAATTTGTAAGTATCCCATAAAATCTATTTGTATGTAATCCACTTAATTGTGAACCAGGAAGTATAAAGAGCTACAAATGCCGTGTAGGGAGGAGTTAGATGGGTGGATCAAAAACCACCAGACTTTCACCCAGGAGAACGGTGTTTGTACCTCGTGTGAAACCAGAAGTCGACATTGATTTATTTGTCACATAACTTATTTTAACTCAAACCACAATCTTTTCCAAGTAGTTTTGTTGCCTTCATGTAACTTCTGTACTTGAGTTACGCCACTTCCGGAGTTATTTAACCCAAACCACGATCTTTTCCGAAACCTAACTAAGTAGTTTTGTTTCCTAAGCATAAGTAGTTTTGTTTCCTAAGCCTAACCCAGTTGATCTTTTCCTAAATCTAACTAAATGGTTTTGTTTCCTAAACCTAACTAAGTAGTTTTGTTGCCTAAACCTAAACAGTTGTTTCCTGTGAAGACGGAAGTTTATTTTGAAGACTGTATGCATGTAACGAGTGGAAATTGACACGTAAAACACACGAAAAATGAGGAATAACTTTTCGTAAGATATCATAAGAACCGTTGTATGAGGATACGTTGAGTCGTTTCTGTTCTTCTCCGAAGAATTGCATTAATTGTTCCGATGTTTGGACTTAACGTTAGCATAGGCTGATACATGGACATTGGCTGAAGTGTTGAGTTCTGTGGTCAGGGATCTTCCAAGCAGCTGCATGGTGGCTTAATTATGATGGCCCTGAGAGCTAAACGCACTGCAGATTAACAAAACACATACAAATAGACAAAACGCAAGTAAATTAAGAAAACTTTTTCACCAATTTGACAACACATGTGCAGCAAAACGCTGCAAATAGAGAAAACACAAGCAAGCAACACACATCACATTACACATCAAAATTCCTGTCCTCACATTACCTTACATACAAGTGATGCCAGCAAATTCCATGCAGTGAGATATACATATTTCAAACCTTTAGACACCACAAACAGAAAACATCAGCACGCCAGAAGAACCATTTACTGTTCGTTCGTGCAGTTAATTGCATTAAATAATACGTTTATAATGCTTTCTTGAAGGTGGCTTTAATATTTGTTTTAGTAACTTGATTTGGTAAAGAGATCCATCCTGTAATAGCTCTGTAAATTACAGTAGATTTGTTCTTGGTCTAGGTGGTAAGAGATATCCTGAACTGGCCTGTCTCGTCAGATAATTATGTTCTCTACTGATGTACATTACTTGGTTAGTGAAATACTGTGGTTTCTGGTCATTTAAGACATTCTTGAAGAAGAGCATACGACTGGAGTTTTCTGTAACATCCGTATTTTTTTGCTTTTTTATTACCGGATTACCTTCACAGTTTTTGGAATAATCAATCTGTTCAGCTGTTGTGTGGAGAGGCAGTAAGTGGAGAGGAGACACAAATCTTGAGGGAGGTAGCTGAAGCTGTGGTGCACGTAGACGAACAGCAGCGAACAGCCAGATGGCAAAGAATAAACAAGGAAGTGATAGAGACGAGGCCATCGTAGCATCAGAACTGTTTAGTTCAATCTGCTAACTGACATGTCTCGTTACAGGCGGGAAAGATTTAAGTAGCTGATGACATTTTTGTCAGATTGGATTGGTATGGATGCTGAAGACAGATTGAAAATGGCGGTAATTATTATTGTACAAAGTGTGTGCTCATTTTATGATGATGGCCAGCTTTCATGATAGATTCTGTGTGCACCAAGCTGTAGAAGGCGTAAGCAATGCAGGCTTTTCACCATCTAAAACAAACAATACTTGGTTTGTATTCTCTTGAGTCTCCTGAACATGAAGGAAATAATATGCTGCATGCAAATGTGATATTGGGAGTTATGTTTTCTTGACTTATATTATCTGCATCTCCCTCCTGTCTCTATCCATTCCTCATCTCTTTGTTTCTCAGTCCATCTGGTACCGTGATAATCTCTGTCAGTGGAGAAATGCATGTTGAGCTCGGCTGTCTTACGTCGGATACATCTGTGCACTTTAACGCACCTGTAGGCAGACTATACTTTTAAAGCTGCAGTAATCAATATTTTAATATTAACTAATCAAATGGGGCAAGCCGGGTGGTTAGGGCGCATAGTTTTGATGCCTAAACCTAACTACGTTGTTTCCTGTGAAGACAGAAGTTTATTTTGAAAAGACTGGAGCAGAAATTGACACATGTTGCTGGACATTTGTAGGAAAACGCAGGAAAAAACGAGGAATAACTTTTCGTAAGATATCACACAAACCGTTGTATTTGGATAAGTTGATATGTTAGTGTTGTGGTCACAACTTGTTTTTACTGCCCTCAGGTTTAAGTGTTGCTCTATAACATTAAATATTAATGACTAAATAAGCAACAATCAAAGTCAAAGCTTGGAAAAAAACAGCTTCAGATATTCTTTATGAGTTTAACACTCAAAAACTAGACTAATCTGCTTCATCAGGACTGTGTGCGAGTGGTTTGATCACATTTGACAGTGCGCTGGCTTTTTGATCACCGTTTCCTGCTCTTCAATACGCTGTGACGAGCAGAGAAATAAAAAATGGTTTGTGAAAACAACCAGCTACTGTTGGTAGACTGCAGAGTTCAATTCAAGCATGCTCTCAGTCTGTCTCACAGGTCAATGGCAGGTTAATAGAGGTCGTCCCTACACTCTATAACTGTGTGTGTGTGTGTGTGTAAGACGCTCTTTTGACACCGTTCTTTCTGAGCGGCTGCGAGGCTGAATGTAACCTTGACCAGCAACATCTACTGAAGCGAAGAGTGCTCTGTTGTAGAGGAGAAAATCCTCCTCCATTCCCTCTAATTAACTCTGCTCTGCTTCTCATCTCACTCTGTTCTCCTTGTTCTGTCCGTCTTCATTTTCTCTTCTCCTCTTCCTCTCTTGTCTCTGTCTAACACCTCTGTCTGAAACCCTCTGTCTTCCAGCCGAAGTCCTCTGAAGCTGCTCCTCCCTCCACCTCGCCGTCCTCCCAGGCTGACAGGAGCAGACAGGAGGTGCACGTCTTTCCTGTGTTCTGTGGTTTTGTTGTGGTGATGTTCTGTTTGTTGTCTCGTGGTGTTTTCATCATGTGCTTTGTCACTGTTTTGTGTCCATTAGTCAGTTAACGGCAGAAGGTTTGACTGGGCTTATAGATTTTCATAATTGCTCATTTACAATATACATTAGACAGTCTTTCATTTTAGCCAGTTTAGATTATTTAATCATATAAAATCGGGCTGTCAGTCGATTAGAAATATTTAATCGCGATTAATCGCACTTTTTTTTCTGTTAAAAATGTACCTTAAAGGGAGATTTGTCAAGTATTTAATACTCTTATTAACATGGGAGTGGACAAATATGCTTGCTTCATGCAAATGTATGTATATATTTATTTTGGAAATCAATTAACGACACAAAACAATGACAACTATTGTCCAGAAACCCTCACAGGTACTGCATTTAGCATAACAAATATGCTCAAATCATAACATGGCAAACTGACGCCCAACAGGCAACAACAGCTGTCAGTGTGTCAGTGTGCTGACTTGACTATGACTTGCCCCAAACTGCACGTGATTATCATAAAGTGGGCATGTCTGTAAAGGGGAGACTCGTGGGTACCCAAAGAAACCATTTTCATTCACTTACCTTGAGGTCAGAGGTCAAGGGACCCCTTTGAAAATGGCCATGACAGTTCCTCGCAATTCCTCGCTAAAATTTAGCGTAAGTTTGGAGCGTTATTTAGCCTCCTTCATGACAAGCTAGTATGACATGGTTAGTACCAATGGATTCATTAGGTTTTCGTCTGATTTTTAAGAGGTTAGTTAGTTTTGTTTGTTGTGTTAGTGTATTAAAGAAATTAGTGCCGTTAAAACAAATTTGCATTAACGCGTTATTAATATCACATTAACTTTGACAGCCTTAATATAAAACATTTTTTGTGAGGTACCGTGCAGTCACTGGGCGCAATTAATTTAAGACATATTTACTAAACAATCAGTTTCAAACAATACAAAGTTAATGATTTGTTCATTATGTTGGAATAGCATAGAAGTACATTTTTTAGCTTATCCACAAGTAGGGTTCGGGTTCGACAACATTTGGCTGTAGATGAACAACCGAGAATATCAATCAGTTTAAACAGAATAGAGGCCAGTATCTGCAATACTGTTCATGTGTAAACAACAGTAGCCGTTGTTGCATCTGTTCCACTGACATGAAGTCTGTAGAAAAATCTTCAGGAGTACAAATTCAGGCAAAAGAAAATCCCTTGTGGCAAGCCTTGACATTTGACCCAAGCTTTCTGTTTTTATACTGTGCTGTGTTTGGTTTTTTAATATTTCAGTCCATTAGTCTGAAGTAAAAAAAACCACCAACCTAATGCGTGCTCACAGAAAATAGTGACTGTAGAATAACAATAAATGCTCTCAACGTTCATGCTGATTTGCATCATTGTAAATATTGATGATTATGTAATATTGTTTATTATATTCTCAAGACAAATAACCATCATCATAAATACTTATGCACATAAACGGCCAGTAAATGAATTGCATTGCGAGTGGAGACGCAGAGAGGAACAGACTGTTATTGTTACTCTAATGGCTAGATTGTAGGCTTCACCCGCTAAGCTAAAGCTCTTCTCTTTGGCATCCTGACAGTCATTAGCTAAAGCCTGTTGGTGGCTGGCAACAGCACCGGCTCATTTACATATAACAAAGCAAGACAGAACCATTAACCTGAAAACACTACATCAACTCTCCGTACGCTAATAATGTCGGCACATTACATCTGCATTGTGAGTGCATTAAAATCACATTAGAGAGTGAGATCTAATTGTTTTCAACCTGCTATTAGGTACAACAAATCATTACCATTAGGCCTCATGTTTCCTCCTGCAGAATATTCTAATGGCTGTCGAATGGTGATTTAATGAAGAAAAGTGCCTTCTTTCTGCATGCGTAAGCAGTATTATATGCTAATTATGGGATTGCAGGACAGAGACACAGAGTTATCACTGTGATATATTTTGCAGAATTGACTTGCTGCATCTATACGGTTGAGTACATAAATATAATATTAAAGGGAGACACCCCAGGTGATTAGGGTAAAAAAATTAACTAACAGATATCACCATGAAACTTCCCCAGTTGATCACTTACATTAAGACAATTATTGTTTAAGTTTACAAGTTTTCTGTAATTTTATGTTTAAATATACAAATGAGGAATTATCTTATCAAATATGTGCTATTTTGCATACACTTCCAGGACAGAAATCTGAACATTGGATAAAACCAGGTTCAAAATACTCGTTTCATTTTGCTGACATATTACAGTCAAAGGTTTATACAGAGAGAAGTTTGGATATCTCTTTTTATCACTCCATAAATTAGAAAATACTGTCAACAACCATAAAAAAAATCCATTTTCACCATGTTTTTATGAATAAAATGTTGTATAAATCAGGCTATGAATGATGTATGAACAAACCCTCTGTAAAAACCTTCAGAATATAGATAGGAATGAAATTAGAAAGTTTATCTAATGCTAACTTTTGGTGAATTTAGGAGAAATCTACAGACGCAAATAGACAAAGTAGTAAAATAAACACCTTAATGTGTATTATGGATGTTTTCTTTCCACGAGTCCGAAAGACGACAAGTTATGGAAGAAAAATAGCCCAAAATCTCAAAATTGACCAGCACATGAAAAAGAATGTTTTTGCCTTAATTACACTGAGATTCAGTCAGATTAAGTGTATATGAATATGCATTATTATTGATATCGGTATACACCGTATTTGCCTAACTTTAGTGTGTATATATGTGGTTTTAGTAGATGCTATGACACACATCTATAGTGTAGGTTGTATATGATGTTGCAAATATGACACTGTCTTACACCATCTTTCCTTTTTTCTTCACAGAAGGAGCGTGAAAAGAAAAAAGAGGAGAAGAAGAAAGAGAAGGATGTTGATAAAGTGGAGAGACAAAACAATACAAAGGTACAAGTGATCACTATTAACAGATAACCTGGAAAATAATCATTTGTCATAGGTTAAAGTTTTGATCTTGATTTGGCATCATCCGTTGTTACCGTGGTTACAGTGGTATCAGCAAGTGTGGTTTAATACTACAGGTCCCAGAATACTAGAGGCAGAAGAGCAACTCTTGTATCTGTTTACAGTTCAGCCAAACAAACTCATTTTATTTTAATAAAGAAGGTGGTCAATATTAATTGTAGCTACAATCTGTCTTCATGCTGCACACGGTGCAAGTAGTTTCCCACACAACAGCAAGGCAGAGTGAAGCTGGTTACCTTGCTGAGGAGGAGCCTGTCATCTGTAGTTCTCACTGTGGCCGATCTGATACCAGTGTTTAATTAATAAGCTGTGTGGAAGTGACTGGGGTCATTCTTTTATGTGTAAGGCAACATCAGGCTTGACTTAAACATTGCTTTGCTAACTGTTAAACAAAATGCAACAAATAAATACATAGATATAAATGTATTTAATTGTTCTTTAATATTAAAATAATAAATCCTACACCAGCAACTTGGTAAAAAATCTTCAAAAGTAACATGAATTACAATTCAACCGTAAATATTTTGAATGCAGCAACAAACTGGTCAAAACTTAAACAGGAATTAAAATTCCAGCATAAAATGTAAATAGTATATAAGCATAGAATTGAATTGAATAGATCGGCTCCATTGTCTACGATACCCGATTCAGCTATATGAATCAGTATCGGCCCGATGTCCGATTCGGTATCGGTGCATCCCTAATAGCGCTTTACAATTTGCTTCTCATTCATCTTCAGTCTTGCCAAAGGACACTTCAACACTCGAACTAACAACCCTGTGATTAGTGGGCAATCCACTTTACCTCCTGAACCACAGCCGCCGCTGTCCTCTAGAATCTAGAATGAAGATGTGTCTTTGTAATGATTTAACAAAACGGGTCAGCGAAGGGGTCATGGGTCACCAACTAATGTTTACATCACTATTCAGTCGTATTTATGGAGGTTGTCGGCTCTCGGTGACTGAGGATTTTGTCGAATGCAGTTTTAGCCATGAAAACTGCCCCTGCAATAACATGAAGAGAAGTAAAAATGAGAACGCAGCTCTCTGACACTGATCGTGCTTTATGTGCGTTGCTGTTTTTGCATTGCGAAGGCCAGAATGAGGTCAAAGAGCTTTCTCTGCGTGCGTCGGTGTGCCGTTATGAATGCATGATGTGTGACAACAGAGAGCCTGTGTGTGTGCAGTCGCTCCACCTCTTGTGGTGCAGGAGCCGAATGCTCAAGGGAAACTCCTCATAAACATTCATGTTGTTCACAGATGCTTTAGTTGTGCTGCGTGCATCAGTATGGATCGTTTCTCATTCATGCACAGGGGCGTAAACACGTGAACTATATTTAAAAAAAACTAGGATATCATCCGTGAAAGTGAAAGTGTGTGTGGGATAGGGTGAGTTGAACCTCAGCAAAGTTAGCCAACATATCTGTAATCATTGTTACTTTCTGAACGCTCTTCTTCTTGTCTTTCAAACAAAAAAGAAGAAGTGTTATGTAACTCAATGTAATAAGTGAAGCCCTCGCTGCTGGCAGATTTAGCTAAATTTAGCTTTTTTTTTAAATGTAGATCGGCTGTTAACGCTCACTGCACCAGAGAGCGATGCCCTGACATCATGAAAGGCAACTTGCATAACATTGTGATTCAAATCTGGAAAATTGATGGAAAGATAAATGAAAGACAAAATTACAGCGATGAGCCAAGATAAGTGTTTTTTAAATAAATGACTAATGCGGGTTTGACCAGAATGTAAATCCAGCTCAGTCTGAACAGAACGAGCTGAAATTACAGACGTCTGGAACAGAGGTCACCGGAGGTGTCTGTGTGTGGGATGTGAATGCAGTTTCTGTAGAAGACAGAATATGTGTGGAGTTGCTTTTAACCGAGTGTATGTGTATGCATGCCAGGGATGTGGTATGTGTTCATGCATATCTATACGGTGTGTGTGAGTGTGTGAAGGAGAGAGGGGTGCGGGACTGAAGGAGTGAATGTGTGTGTTTCTGGGTCATGGTTAGTAAATTCAGAATATTTCCATGGCCTTACGAAGCGGTGAGGGAATAATGTAGCTCTCAGCAGTGTGTGTGTGTGTGCGTGTGTGTGTGTTCAGATACTCTACAGGGAACGGGAATGAAGGCTACGGGCAACTCTACCCACTGAGAGTGAAATGTAACACAGTGGTCGGTTCTCTGTAGCATTCTTTCCTTACTCGACCTCCATCTGCTCATGAACTGGACTCTTTAGCCTTTTATTACCGGTTAAAATATATGATCACATTTCTTTTCTATTGCAATATTTCTGTCCCGACACCTCTCTTCTTTATAGACTATATTATGCATTTAAAGGAGGATTGCACAAATAACAAGGATATGATCATTAGGGGTGTAAATCACAAGTTTCATCACGATACGATAATATATCGATTCTTCGGACGATACGATAGTTGCCGACATCGCAACGTCTGCCACGTTACGATGTCGATCCGATTCAATTCAGAGGCCTGCGATCGATACAAGACAATATCATATTTCATATAATATTAACACAATCGGTTACATTCATATCAACTCAAAAACACAGACATTTAAATGAAAATCTATTCTTTGTAATGAAAAGAATAAATATAGACCTCCTGTTGTTCACTATAAAGTGCCACTTGTCTCATTTTTAAGTGCAAATATTTTTTATCACTTAAGAATTTCAAAATTTAGTCATATCTTAAAGATGACGATATGTATCAATTCAAGATTCAATAATTTATTACCATGTCAATGAAACGGAAAATGGAATTTGTCTTGGCGTGTGTATGGGTAGGCAAAACAATACAATTTTTTTTTTTTCCAATCAGATCTGGGCCACCTTCATATGTGATCTTAAATCCGATACATATGCGATCCCTGGCCATGTGTGTGACGTTATTGGTTCCGTGTGAGACGTTTCAGGGCAGAGATCCGTTCACACTGATGTCAGATATGGGTCACTTCAAACATGAATGTGAACAGTCTAGGCAGAAAGATCGGATCTGGACAAAAAGTTGGAATTGTTCATTAAGCCCTGTAATGTCAACGTAGCCTCAGTGTGACTGACTCGCAAGCCAATCAGCTGGTTGTGCTAACTTTACCACCTGTTGCTAACGGCGTACAGCTAAAAGTTTCCAGGTGGAACTCGTACTTGTGAACTTTGGTTCCACATTACGTGCATCAATCTACATACTGTGTATTCTGCGTGCGGCTGTGTGCACCGGACAGTGACTCTCGGACCGTGACTCCCGTACGGTGACGGTTCGGTATGAATACACAAACCGTTACAGCCTTATTATTGATTAGTCTGTAGGTGATTTTTGACAGAGATGTCATCAAATTGCTTATTTTCCCAACAGTCCAAAACTCTGCTGTGAGGTGACAGCTGACAGACTAGTGGAGATTAAGATTCTCCTTTTTTCAGAGCTTGTGAGTAATGAGGAGCTTTTTGATGAGCTTTTTCCACCACTGAGGAACATACAATACATTGTCCCCTGCAGTCACAAAATGCACAATAGAGCACCTGGCATCAAGTCCCAAGTCTCTCATGTCTGCATTTGCCTTTACCTTCATGTCTATGGCATCAAGGAACCACAATCATAAATCATCATACTGTCTTTGTGCAGCAGTCTGCCAACATGTGTGTCTGCCTGCTGTTAATCTCAGTCTTGTTTTTAGTGGAGCTTTAAAGTCATTTGTCTCCGGTTACTGCTGTGTAAATGTATCTAAAGCTGGTGTGAAGAACACTGTTGTGCTGCATTGAATTTGCTCCAGTGTCAGAAGAAAATCAATGCTGAAAAAGAAATATTGCATTTTATTTTAATGGCATCAAAAGCAATCAACATATGATTATTCCCAGTCGATGAAAATGTGTTTGCCTCCAGAGTCTTTGTATATTGTTACACCGTCTTCCCATATGAACCCACAGACAGGGCTGGTTGTGTGTTGCTGCACTTAAAGCAGTTAAGATCGACTGATTCAGCCTTAGCTTTCATTGGCATCGTACAAAAACAATCAAAGCGGGATAACTCCATATAACATATGTTTGATTATTTGAATTTTAAATGTAGAGGTTAGGATGAAAATACAAATACAAATACAAGGGATGTAAATACAGAAAAAATCAACATAAAAATTGGTTGTTGTGGACAATTCAATCTTGCCCGGGATCCAGACAAATCTACGAGCTCATGTTTAATTTGCTCCGGCAGATGCGTCTGGTCCTCCTCCGCTTTGGACAGATTTCCAGCGGCCTGAAATGTGCCGGGCCAATCACAATCCTTTATCTAATGTGCGACGTGTTTGAGACGAAGACCATAAAGAGGAACGCCGTTGAGGCATTTTCGAAAAAGATGGCTGCAGCTGATGTGGAGCTTTCTGTTGAAGCCGCTATGGTGTCAGTATTGAGCGAACTGGAAGGCACTTGGGATTTGGTCTGGCGATGTCGGTCACCTCACTCAATGAAAATAAGTTATTTACTCACACAGTAATGCTATTTATAGAAGTAATACAATTGATTTTAAAGTCTTTTCAAAACTTCAAAGATAAAAAACAATAATTTGCCATACTGAAATTATGTAAATTGACAAATTTTATTTTAATGTATCCAAAATACCTTAAAGTGTACCTACCTTAAACTGCTATTAATTAAAAAAAAAGTATAATTTAAACAAATGAGGTGCTCTCTAATCCTCTACTTACATTTGCCATATGTAGTCTTAAATGCAAACTGGAGGCTGCGTGAGAAGAAAATGAATTTGAAACTGCCGTTTCGCTTCAGTCTGTGCCACCTGTCAGTAAGAAGAGTGCAGCAGCAGTTTAGACTCACACAGACAGAGCAGCTATATAAATGGAAAAAAACAACCAAGAGAGGTGGAATACTACTGTTTAAATGGACAAATGTCAGGTGCTGCAGCAAAACAAAGCCTCCCCTAAAACATGTTGGGTTGAAAGAGGAGCGTCACGGCTATGAAACTATGACAGTTTTCCAAAAATGATATTTGAAAAAAATCGCAATATATCGCAATATTTTGAATCGTAACCTCTGTATCATGATATGTATCGTATCGCCAGATTCTTGCCAACACACAGCCCTAGTTAACATGCTGTTTAACAAGTAAAGTTTACCATGATCGCCATCTCCATTTAGCATGCCAACATTTGCTAATTAGCACTAAACAGTAAGTAGAGCTGAGGCTTTATTGGACAGTATTGAACCGATTGAACGTTTGGGTGGCGCTAGAGAGTTTACCTTGGCTGCTACTGTCAATATCTGTGTGTGAACGAGAGAGGGAAAGAAAGAAAGACTCTGCCGCCTCTCAGTTGACCTGCTGATATGTTGCACATTGATGTATGTGTGTGTGTTTATGATACATGATACAAGATTGAGTATCTTTGCCTGTGTGTGTGTGCTGGCAGAGATATGTGGCATTCATCTCCTTCTCTTCCTCCTTATCAGCTGAGCTCCTGCTGTCGATGAACCCCCGTGTCACGGAGATATTTGAGGACATTTCTGGTGTGTGTGTGTGTGTGTGTGTGTGTGTGTGTGTGTGTGTGTGTGTGTGTGTGTGTGTGTGTGTAATTGTGTTAGTCTAAGTGTATGCTGACGTGCTGAAAGCTGTTTAATCTCCAGTATAGCAGGAAACATGCTGACAGCCATGTTTCTCTGTCTTTCTCTCTCCCCTGTCTTTCTTCTTTGTAGCTCACTTACTTTCTACTTGCCTCACCCTCTCTCCTCCTGCTCTCACCCTTCACTCTGCCCTCTCTCTCTCTCTCTCTCTCTCTCTCTCTCTCTCTCAAACAAAGACATACTGTAGCATCATGACATAACCCTAGCACCGCTTTCATCTTTGCCTGCAGATAATGTGCAGTACATATCTGCAGAAGAGATAGTGGACGGAGCGGTCCGAGCTTTAATCAGCGGCAGTATTTCATTTCCGTTCACATCACTTCATTTCCCTTCTTCCTCTGAGAGGTTTACACAAGCAGCTCTTAATAAAATCCAAACATAAGACGAGTGTAAAATACGGTGAATGCACCAGCTACTGAACTGATTTTACAGTCTGAGGGAGGCTGCGATCAATATGGACTTTTCAAAGGCTGACTCTAATATTGTTGGGTTGCAGCTGCTACTAAAGGAAAAAGAAAAAGAATATGAAATACAACTGATCAATTAATAACAGACCAATCACAAGTGATGCACCTAAAAACGATCATTGAAACAAAACCTTAACTGTAACCAGTAAACACCAAAGAGTGGGGTGACCTTCAAACTGAGGGATGGTTTAATCTGTCCTCCTTGTTCCTCCCTTCCTTTGTATTCTGCCTCATGAAGTATAGATGTGATATAACAAAGGATTAATTTATTATATTGCATCTATAATTAATGTGCACGTCCTTGAAGTATGTGGAAATGCAGAGGTATTATTCATAGCAATAATATAACATGCAAACAATTTAAAAATAAATACTGTTGCCTGCTGTAGGACTCAGTTGGCTCTCCCTCATAAGACTTTTAATTCAGAAAATGATTGAAGCATTCATTATTCTCCTGCAGTTTCTGCAGCAGAGTTGTTGGGGGGTTATTTGGGTTTTGATTGCCCGTCTATTTCTGTTTTGATTACAATTTAGTTTTGGAGCAACTTGTGTTTGGATAATTGAGTTGTAAATTGTGGGTGTGTATTGTTTATTTGAGGAAAAGGGAATAAATTGCAGATGGTCTGTGATTGGAATAATGATGTCAGTCAAACTCGTACTGATATAGAACGGATGGAGGCGACATTAGAGACTCCAGGTGCAGCTGAAAGGGTTGCTTAAAGGACAGTAAGACGGTTCTGCAACCAAAAGGTTGCATTTTTTATCTGTTCAAAACGTATGTTAAAGAGAGATTTATCAAGTATTTAATACTCTTATCAACATGGGAGTGGACAAATATGCTGCTTAATGCAAATGTATGTATATATTTATCATCGGAAATGAATTAACAACACATAACAATTTACAAATATTGTCCAGAAACCCTCACAGGTACTGCATTTAGCATAAAAAATATGCTCAAATCATAACATGGCAAACTGCAGCCCAACAGGCAACAACAGCTGTCAGTGTGTCAGTGTGCTGACTTGACTATGACTTGCCCCAAACTGCATGTGATTTTCATAAAGTGGGCATGTCTGTAAAGGGGAGACTCGTGGGTAACCATAGAACCCATTTTCATTTACATATCTTGAGGTCAGAGATCAAGGGAGCCCTTTGAAAATGGCCATGCCTGGTTTCCCTCGCCAAAATTTAGCGCAAGTTTAGAGCGTTATTTACTTATTATTACTCCTTCGCAACAAGCCAGTATGACATTATAGGTACCAATGGATTCCTTTGGTTTTCTAGTTTCATATGAGATCAGTATCTTTACTCTACCTTTAAAACTGAGCCCGGTTATTATCGCGTTAACTTTGACAGCCCTATTAATAACATAACAAACATAGTCATTTTAAGCCAAACCATGATGTTTTTTTACTAAATCTAATCAAGTAGTTGTTTTTTTTTTCAATTTACGTTAACCACATGTTTAAAACTGTGACCATAATCTGGGAGAAAATACGTTTCCCTCGAAACGTAACTCAGAATGCAGTTTAGTTGTATGGGAACGTAATTTTGTAGGAGACAGGGTTGATTTTATAATTGACGCTGTCTTCTTTATGTCTTTAATCAAGCATACTAAAGTGTAGATTTTTCCCTAGTGTACCTTAATACAGGTGTTCAGACAGATGTTAGGCAGTGTTGTCCCTTCACAGCACGTCGGTCCAGTGTGATAGTGATTGAAACCTTCCTTCAGCATATCAGTCCTCTAACAGTAGTTTGACTTGGGCATTGCTCTTAACAGTGAGAAAGAATTAAGAGAGAGACACGTCAGGTCACATGACGTAAAGGTGAGATGTAACTGAATCACTACGATCAGATGTAGTGGATGTGTCTTTAGATCAGAGAAGCTATGAAAGCTGCTACTGTTTGGAAACTTTCAACTTTATTAAATAGATCCTGTATTGTGCACCCAGTATCCTATAGGAATTTGGATAATATCAGATAAATCCGCACCTTGTGATTCACGTCCAAGCGTTCAGTACAATGGGTGAAGCCACTTAGTCACCGTGACGTCACCCATTGGTATGTGGACTGCCGTTTTGAAGCCTCGAGTTTGGCATTTTGGCCGTCGCCATCTTGTTTTTTTGCAACCAGAAGTGACACGAGAGGGTGGAGCTAAGTACAACCGAACCGAAAGTAAAACACACTGTGAAAGGGTTAAACTTCTAAGACGAACACACGGACCTCTACCAGACCGGACAACGCCGTGGTAGCGACCTGTCAATCACAAGGTAGTTTGGAGTTTTGCTTCGTAGCTCATCCATGTTTTCAGATCTCGAGGTGCTTATCCTTACATTTGACATCTTATAGTATGCATGCTCGTACCTGAACATTACAACCTCAAGCATGTCTGATGTAATACCATCAGCATTTTTGGCATTGCAGAAGATGATTGAATGAGTTCCAACAGAGCCTATGGCCTTCTAAATGTGCTTTAATAGTCTTCTGTTCATTGGTGATAGATGTAAGGGTGCTTTTTGAAGGCTGAAACACTTGTGGTTTTGTAGTAGGTTAGTAATAATTGAGCCAATATGAAGCCAATTTTGTCATGACCTGTTGTTTTCACCTGTCAGGTACTGTAAGCCTCTTGGATAGTATCTTGACCTTGAACATCCACTCAAATTCTCTCCTCACAGACTAAATAAATTCTTTTTGTGTTTTCAGCTGGATGCAGGCAAGGTGAAGTGTCTTTTAATTGACAGGAGGAAATCTAGGATATGTTGACCATATAAATAAAAAATTAACTAGCAACATTGACTGTTCTGCTCAGCCGTCTTAAATGAAATGGTAGTAACATATTCACCAGCTGCGGTCATAGAGAAATGTCCGCATCAGAGGCGATCGTCTGATTTGAAACTAAATATATAGAGCAGGCAAACTTATAGATAATATGGATAAAACTGTTGTTGATTTGAATGTAGAGAGTCGTGCACAGACATTCAGCCTAACAGACACATTAGAATATCAAGTAGTCTTGTCTTTTTTCTCTGTATTCAAATGAACCATTTTTATTCAGCTTGATTGGGGTTGTCAAAGCTCAACTTTGTCTCCTTCTCCACACTCCCTACCCAGTGCCTGTAGGCACTAATTAGACTACAGCTCTGATTGGAAGCTGGCATCTGAGTGTGTGTGTGTGTGTGTGTGTGTGTGTGTGTGTGTGTGTGTATTATGTACTTGTGTCCTCACACATATAGAAAGCTGAGGAAATCCTCTGAAATTGCTCCATTTTATTAGGGTTTAAAGGCCAAGAAGCGGTGAAGAAGGTGGACTGTTGCTGTGTTTTGGCCGAAACTTGAACACATCGCAAAGACTACAGCCGACGGCCAACTACCACTTACGTTCTGTGCCTGCGTGAGATGAAATAACTCTAAGCGGTAGCGGTAGCGGTAGCGGTAGTCTGTATTCGTCATTCAAAAAGGGGAAACCGGAAGACCGAGGACGGCGGATATACAAGCCGTTGTTATAATACGTATCCTCGTCCGTAACATCCTCTGCACTCACATTTTGGGATGCCGTTATCGCTGTTGGAAACGTAGCGAGTTTGCGATACAAGCGGAGAGAACAAGGAAGTTTAGTATACCACACACAGGAATTTATTCCTTCGATCGACTATATTTACCATCAACACTGATCGGACATCAGCATAAAAGGTGGCAAATTTTCCCTTTTTTAGATGAGTAAATTCAAAGATTTATTTATGGCATACACAGTGGTGAATGTCGTGAAAACGTGTGAAAGAGACGGAACAAGTGTGAAACAGAAAGTGGAGAGGAAGGACAGCGTGTACTCCACGCTCACGCTACAAAAACACACAGTGCTTTCTAGAGAAGAAGTGACTCCATTATCTCTCTAGTTGTTTTCACCCTCTCCTCACCTCCATTCATCTCCATCTCTCCTTCATTTGTCCCTCTCTCTCTCTCTCTCTCTCTCTCTCTCTCCGTGTGTCTATCTCTCTCTCTACAAACACTAAATCACTGTCGTCCCGTTGGACTGCTGGCGTATGTTGTCTTTTTCTTTCAGCCCATGAATAAATTATCAAAGAAAACAAGAGGCTGCTTCCCTTCATGGAAAACACTGGCGCTTGCCTTTGTTGGAGACAGAAATGAAGGAGTGTGTGTGTGTGTATAGATGTGTTTGTGTGTATCATTCAGTGCAGGGATTTGGGGAGTGTGTTATCGCTAGGTGCTCTGCACATCTGGACTGAGTTGGGCTCTCAAAGGTTCCCGAGATTGGATGTGACACACACACACACACACACACACACACACACACACACACACACACACACACACACACACACACACACACACACACACACACACACACACACACACACACACACACACACACACACACTCAGCAGCAGTTGCAGCAGCTAAAGCATATCTGTGGTCGTATGGAGTTAGTTTGAGCGGATGGTGTGAAGGGCAGCCAAAGGAGCAGCGTTCTGTGACTAATAACATGACACACACACAAACACACACACCACACACATAGAAAGCGGTGCTCTCTGAGGTCTGGCAGTCAAAAGATCGATAGGGTAGCCACATGGGGGCCAATCAATAAGGTGGATTTGCACTGCTGGAGGAGGAGAATTAAGCCTGTTTCCCAAGAAAACACACACACAAGACAGACACAATCATAACTGCACACATCCAACCTCCCCCACTGTAATTGCACACACACACACCAACATGCCCATCACACAATCACATCTCCCCCGCTGGGATGCAGCAGAGCCTAAATGCCACAGAGATAGTTATATCCCAGCTTACCTCTCCAAACAGAGCGAGCCATGTCCGCTCAGCTGGTTGGCGCTCACACAACTCAGGGCTTTGTTAAATATATCATACAACAGATTTATTGTCAGTCGTAGATTTGTGTCAAGTCCCTGCTGACGTGTGTGAGGGAGACAGTCCATAACCTATTTATTTTGACTGTGATCAGTGCAGGTGCTGCTCTTTATTCTCGGTGCTTCACGCAGCTATTTCAGTCAATATTATCATTATTATTTTATATTTTAGTAGCCTGATAAACTGACTGAATGGTCATTTTCTGTTCATGTTAGCTGTTTTCTATTAACCAGTAGTGACTTGTGTATCCGTCACTTCAACGTCATTTTCAGTTGACACAGAAGCTACGGTAGCTCGGAGGAGGTAACTTAATGTTTTTCATGAAGGCTATACATGAGCTGTTCTTTCTGCCAAAACTTAACGGGTCTGACAAAGCGGCAGGATGTGACGAGTTGGGATGAGAACGTGTTGGAACACCAGTGGTTACTGACAAGTCAATTGATGTGTTGGCGTAGTGGATTTACTGAGGCGTAAGGTTTATGCTCCTAAGACTAAAAGAAACCGTGCAAAAAGGTGGTAGGTAGGTTTCAGCTTGTTTACAGGTTTGTCCCAAGCTTAATGCCGGGCAGACACTACATGAGAATCAAGCTGATTTTGGGCCTGATTGTCCCCTCTCGACGATCGTCAGCAAAGCCACGATTTTTTGATGGTTCTAAAGATTATCTTTCCAGATATTTCTGTGGTGTGAGTGTCTTTTACATCCCCCGATCGGCTCAGAAGTCCATCCTGGTCCGATTTCAAATCGTAAATATTAAACATGTTCAATATTTACGATCGGATATCCTGTTGTGTGTGGGGAACCCAGAGGACAGCCGATGATGCAGTCACGTGGGAAAGAACGATAGCTATTTGAGAACCAAGCTGACTAAAGAAGGAAGGACAACAACCGCCGTCATGGTGGCCGTGGCTAATGCATGAGCTAATGCAAAACGCGAAGCATAAAGTAGCAGTGAGATGGTGCTCAGAAATGGAGGACCAACTTGTTGACACATTTAACGTGTCTCCACGACTTCATCCATTATTTTTCTTTCTTTCTTCGCAGATTTTCAAAAATGAACATGCCATAAACGCCATAAATCCAATTACTTAATGCAAAGTGGTAGAGGCGGGTTTCACAGCAACAACATGAGGTTCAATCCTGCTTCTTCACTGTTGGAAAAGGACATGAGAGGCTATAAGGGAAGAGAACTACAATAAACCCTCACAGACACATAAACACTCACACACCTTTTGATTTCTAAAGGTTAAACACACTAAAAACTGAAGGAAGATCCTCCGTGTCTCCAGTAGATTGCTAACCCAGTGCTCCGTGGTAGCACCAGCATGCTAATCCAGCTTGTTGCGCATGCCTTTCCCAAATCCAACTGTGTGTGTTCTCTAAATCCCTATGTGTGAGAGTCCATGCCTGTGGGTTTACATCAAGTGTGTTCCTCAAGACAAGTTGGGCATTTGGGGTGTGTGTGTGTTCCCTGAATGGAAGCAGCTGTGTGTGTTCCTTAAATCTACCAAACAAATTCCAACCTGAAGCTGGCTGCCACTTTCTCAAAAACACAGCCTAACAAGATTCTCAATTCTCTGAGAGCTCTGCTGTTTAGTGACAAATAAGATTCACTTCTAAAAACACCTGAAAATACCCTGTTTAGATTGGTGTGTGTGTGTGTGTGTGTGTGTGTGTGTGTGTGTGTGTGTGTGTGTGTGTGTGTGTGTGTGTGTGTGTGTGTGTGTGTGTGTGTGTGTGTGTGTTGCCAGTGCTTTTGATTTGATTAGGTATTCTTTCCCTGAACAGCTCCGTCACGCATCAGCCGTCAGACCACACCGTGACCTTCCTCAAACACTCAAGTGTGTTTTTGTGTCTCTGTGGATGCATATATTTGTAGAGTGTGTGTGTGTGTGTGTGTTTTGGTAGCTGAGAGTTTGTGTTTGTGCACATTTGCATGCATTACTTGAATTTGTGTTTGTTGTTGCTTTTATATATGTGTTTTTTTTTACCTCTTTGTGTTCATGTCTTGATGTTTCTGTGTGTGACTGACTGTCAGATGAATGTAACTGTGTGGAAGAGATGCTCGCGTGTGGCAGCTTAAGATCTCCTCTCCGTGACAAAACCTTTTAGGTGTGTGTGTGTGGTGTGAGTGTGTGTGGTGTGTGAGTGTGTGTGTGTCAGTGCCACCAGCTGAGTGACAGATTGTGTTGAATGGTGCAGAACTGCAGCAGCCCGGCACACTTAACAGCCTCTGACTTACTGCGGTGCCACACGCACACGCACACACACACACACACACACACACACAGGGACTTTGTTGTGTGTTTCCGGGTAGAGCCGGGGTGCTGCCGTGCCGACTATATGATGTGGATATCTGTATTGATAATGCATTTTCAACACACTGCACAACATGCAGCGTCCATTTCTTTCCGTCTTTCTCCTCTCCTCGTGTCCTTTATCTTTTCTTTTTTTTTGTTTTACCTGTCCTCCTCATCATCGTCCACCTTCCCTCGCTCCTCATCCTCTCTCCTCCTAATTGCCCCCTGCTCTCCTCTGTCTTCACGCTTTGCTTTTTTTCCTCCCCTCTCCCCGCAGATTGACCTCCTTATCCTCCTCTTCCTCCTCGGTGAACTCCTCTTCTCTCTCTTCCTCTTTCCTTCACTGCGGCTGTCTGTCTTCGGCATCATTGGCTCATCCAGCCAGTGGCAGTTTTATTATTCTCTTTTATAGTTTTAATAAGGCAGCTGTCAGCCACAAGGAGACAATCCACTTCCTGCAGGGCTACTAGAACTACTAAATGTACTACAGTACTGCTGCTACTGCTGTTGTAGTTACTAGTCACTCTACTACTGCTGTCACCACTGCAGCGACCACACCTACAGTGCCTATAAAAGTCAAATAATGTACCTCAGTATTTCAGCACTAATTCCATCAGTACAACAATATAATCAGGGATGTCACGAGACCAGATACTTCAGTACCAAGTCGATGCCAAAATATAATATATATATATATAAAATATATATATATAATATAATATTACGGGGCGAAAAAGCAACGACATTTTTTTCCGCTATGAGGTTGATTTTCTGAGCTTTAACATCGCAAATAAAGGCATCAACCAATCACGTTGTGCGGTTGAGTTGCACCTATATTTATGAAACAACAACACAGTGGCTCCGTAGTCCGAACCAGGGCGGCAAACTTTGTTACTCCTTTCAACCTTGACAAATGCAGTGCAGACCAGATCCACTCCTTCCGTTCTTACCTTTCACAATATAAGCCCTTGACATATAATATTTGCAGGCGAGTATTTTGCATTTTCGTGTTGTTTATTCATCAAGCCCCCGGTGTGGAAAGGTCTTTATGCTGGTAATGTCAGCTGTGAACCGTGAATGCCATTGTCAACACGTTGCCTTGGCCTTAAAAATGCATTCATTAGCATTAGCTCATTGCAACAAACGAACATACAGTCGCAGAACAGAAAACTATTTATTGGGGATGTGTAACGTCCAACTGATTTACGGTTTACTGTTGCTACAGTGGTGCCAGTCGCTCTGCTGCAGCTTCTGCTCTTAGTGCTATACCTTTACTGCTGTTACATACTTGCTTGTTAGCTGCACTGTCTGCAGCTGTCTGTCTCCCTCAATCATCTTCATGTTTATTCTTCCTCATTCTCCTATTCGTCCTCTATTTCCTGTCCTCCGTATCTCTCTCTCGCTCCTACTCTCGCTCTCGCCGCTAACCAATTTGCAGCCCTCATCTCCCGCTCGTCTCCTTCCACTCTATTTGTTTTTCCTCTCCCTCTTTTAGTGTTCTCTGCTCTTTGTTTGTTCCATCACCTCCTCAGAGGATAAGACGTTTGTTTCATCTGCCTCTGGTACGTGTGGAGGAGGAAAGTGGGATTCTGTGAGGCTGAGTACAGTCTCAGTGGGTCGCCAGCCTCTCTGTAAGGGGCTGCAGGTGTGTTTTTGTATACGTGTGCGTTTTTTTGGTTCCAGGTTTCATCATTTGTGCAGTGGTAGTCGGTGATGCAGTGCTCCCCGCAGTTCGAACGATATTGGCTTACAATACAAATATATTTGGTCGGAAGCTGTTGATAGCTGGTGTTTTGTGGCAGTTTTCAGTATTTTTAATGTGACTTTTTCACTGTTTAAGTTTTTAAAGAGTATTTTTGGGCCCTATACGCTGTGCAAGTTTTGGCAGCCTCAAATGAGAGTTGACAGCTGTGAGAGAAATGTGGTTGGTTTTAAATCCAAAGTGGTGCTAGATCACACTGTGAGACATGGTTATTATGGCTGATTTAGAGCTTTTACCACAAAAGACAGCCTACGTAAAAGATTCAGAGTCAGAAATTTAGGACCCAGTCAGTTATGGCATGAAGTGATGCAGAATACACTGGCCTAGCGCGAGTTGATGATGTCTCTGATTGCATATTTTCATTTCTATTTACACTGTAGCCCTGTGATTCTCGTGGCATTCATCTGACATCTCACAATTGATATTTTACACAAAGATTACGGCCAGTGGGCAACCTCCGGGTCTGAGAAGTGAAGCTAATGCCGAAGTGCCTTAAACTTGCATTCTTTCTTCAAATCTCCATTTAGTGCCTGAATAGAATTGTTTTTTTCTTGAAGCAATTGCAAGTCAATAAAAGCAAGGAGGAGTAATGTATTGAAGTTTCTGTTTTATGCCATATTCATGGACGATATCTGTTGAAAATCATCCTTAGTTTCAGACTGAGCTCAGGGTAATTCCTGTCTGAGAAACCTGCCCTTTAAATTTCACCATGAAAACCACATTATTTGCTCATTATTGTATTGTCATTCAGCTGCCTTGACAGCTGCTTCCTTTTCTCTTCCTTCCACATTGCTTGACCTTTTGTTGTGCAGGTGCTGAATGTGGTAGATATCTACAAAAACTAAATGTCATGCCTCCGTGTGCATGTTCGGTATGCTGTTTTCTCTTTGAGATGTCAGGCACTGCCGTCCACTTAATATACGCCACATGCAGAAGCACAACTGCCGGATACACAAGCTGCTGCCTGCTTTCAAAGTGCTGCTTATCGTCTCATCAAGCACTTTTTATAATAGCATTATCTCATGCTTTGATGTAATTAGGATGCCACAGGTACCCGAGGGATCTCAAGTCCAGTTTCATGTACCCAATGAATATTTATGTACAGTATTACCATTTCTGGCAGCTAGCTTCACAATCTTGATTAATTCTTTGCCTCATGAGTCCCTTGGCATTTGTTTCTACGCTGTTTGTGACATAAATTAAAACTATTTCAAAATGACTTCATCTAAAGATCCTCATAACCTTGTATGATTAAATAAAAACATAGATGGGACTCAATAATACCTCACTGTCGCAAACAATAACTGTAAAATAAAAGAAGGTATTCAAATAATGACAAAGCCTCAAATACTGGTACACATGGTAAATTCAGCATCATCATAATCACCACTCAGTTGCTTAGTTGTTTTTTTTTAACAGAAATATTTTTCCCCCAACTTTATTGATAAGTCAAATACAAACAATAACATAAACAAAGTTCAAAGAACAAAAATAGGAGACAAAATGCCAGGGAATTCATTGATGTTAAAAAAACGGTAAAGGGATTGTGCAAGAAGCTTTTAACATTCAATAAAAACAAAATACATACAGTAGAAGGATGAAAAAGTAAATACATAAATTAAGGGGCACATATTAATATATAAATAATATTAGTTGATCATTTTATGTTTCAAATATTGTTGAGGTTTTTGTTGCTTTTCTATTTTTCAGCTTGACTAAAGTATTGTAATAGAGGTTAATATCCATTAGAGATAAGGTAAAGTTTGTCTTTCTATTGGTCCATTTCATTTTATGTATATGGAATTTTCCAAATATTATAAACAGTTGGATTAAAAAGCTAATATTTTTCTAAATAAATAGAAAATATCACAACCATAAAGCATTACCATTTGACCTGTTTTCTAGATAGAGAGTTTTGCACATCAATCCAAAATATTTTGGAATACATACAATGAAAAAATAAGTGAAAAATAGTCTCTTTGTTTAGACCACAGAAATCACAAGAGAAATACTGTTCTCATTTGAGCTTGTTCGTTCTTTACCTCGGTATTACGCAAGTTGTGCTGCAGGACGGCTTTTAATGTGAAACGTCTGTGCAGGAAGTGGTATGTAAATGGTAAATTGACTGCATTTATATAATGTTTAGAACCCATTTTCATTCACATATCTTGAGGTCAGAGGTCAAGGGATCTCCTTGAAAATGGCCGTGACAGTTTTTCCTCGCCAAACTTTTGCGCAAGTTTGGAGCGTTATTTATCCTCCTTCACGACAAGCTAGTATGACATGGTTGGTACCAATGGATTCCTTAGATTTTCTAGTTTCATATGATACAGATGATGGGCAGATGATACCAGTATCTTCACTCTAGCTTTAAAACTGAGCCCGCTACAACCTCCGAAATATCAACAGCCACCCGTCATGTTTTTAAGAGGTTATTTCAAAATCGCAAGTTGCGTTAAAGAAACTAGTGGCGTTAAAACGAATTTGCGTTAGCGCGTTATTATCGCCACCTCAACCGACTACAATAGTAAAATCCTGCATTTACATTGATGCATGAGTAATAATAACCTAAAGATAGAATATATAATAGTATACGGTCACAGGGGACATTTTTATACTTTTAATACTTAAGTACATTTTTCTGATTATACAAGATTGTGAATGCAGGACTCTTACTGTAACAGAGTACTTTTACGCAAGTAAATTGTTGTACTAAAGGAATAACTGCTGTGGACCTTGTAAGGTAAAAGAAGATAGGATGGACTCAACAGTCCCTCACTGTCACTCATTTTGTCTTGGCTTCAGCTGAAGCCGTTGAGTACATCAGGGACGGACTTACAGACGACTTTGCCCCCATTCAGACGTCCAGTGTGACAGCCGTCAGCTGATGGCTTTGTCTGCTGCTTATTTGACAGCGATCTGATGTGACAGCAGTCATCGAAGGGTTTGGTTTGCTCAGTGGTTTTCATTCAAACACCTTCAGACTCCATTCACCTGTAGGGGGATGGGGTGGTAGTGGTTATCGATCGCTGGCCTCCCCTCCAATTCCACTTTCTCTCTCTTCAAACACAACTAACCCTGACACCCAATCACAGTCTGTCGCTAGCCGTCTGTCAGCGGCATCACTTGGTGTCATCCCGAATAACTAATGAAAAACCCAACTTGTCTGCCAGCTTTGTGAGAACAATATTGGCAGCATGTCTGTCCAAATCCTTGTGAACATACAGCGGGGAATTTAAGCCTTTTATGCAGAGTGACATTTTGGGTGTTCTTAGTTCTTTCTTCTCTGTCTCACAGCAGCTTGTGTGGGATGTAGCACTGAAAGGCTATGTAATCTCCATTTTGTAACGCCGTGCTTAGTCTGAAATGTTGGTAATCAGACGGACAGGCATACCAAAAAATGTTTTTCTTGTTGCTTTCTCCCTGCAAACACTCTCAGTGGAGGTGTGGGCTTTTCTCAGGAGAGTTTCGTGTTGTGGTTTGACCACTATGAGTTTGGCTGATAATGATACATATCTTTGTTTGAAATTGTGCTTGTATTACAGTATGCTGTAAGATTTTTAGATGTACGAATTTTTCAATTACAAAATATATAATAATTTGTATCTTAAATCTTTCGGTTAGGTTTAGGGTTAAGGGTCTCATTATCCATAGCCGTACTGGTGCCGATCGGGTATTGACAAGACGTGAACGACATTCATTCAGCCATGAATCATAATTATTCCAAGAGATCCACTTAGTGAGGTTCAAAGATTTTAAATGTGAGAAAAAAATAGCACTGGTGTTGCATATGTTCTCTGTATCAGCAGAAACCCTGAGTTGAGGTATTGGAATGGGTATCGGGAGAGAAAAACATGTATCAGTGCAGCTCTACTAAATTTAATTCTTGTCAGGGAGGAGAAAATGTATGAATCAACATTGAAGACCATCATGGCCAAACTCTAGACTGTGATACTGCCTTTGAATGAATAAATGCTACTAGAAATGGATCACTGCATTAGTTCAACCGAAGTTGTACTTGCATCAGCTGATTGGCATCAGTTGCATCATTCATGCTTCATTTATCAGCTGCTTGGCTGACTAGTAATGTCCAGTCGTATTCATTAGAGATGTAACGAGAACCGATACTTTGGTACAAAGTCGATGCCAAAATTCAACGTGACTGTACTCGTTTTTCTATGGTACCACAGGTACTGTCAGGACTCAAGACTAACAGTGTCTAAAATACGAAAGGACGCAATAAACTCATTATCGACGTGGACAGCACAGTCCTGCGGAGCTAACAGCTAACGGAGGTTGCATTGATTTACATTATGATGCGTTTAAGATCTAATCTGTAAAAATGAGTATTTGGCAAAGGTAAATTATAACGTTATCATGATGTGTTCAAATGTAATCTTGTAAAATGTAGTTTTTGGTGAGAAACCTGAATAAATCCAGTTGTTTGGAGAAAATGTTTTCACAGCAATATAAAATAGATATTAGAGAGGAAAATTGTGGAATTTCACTGATACTGGTATTGACTAGTAAATTTCTGGTATTTTGACATCCTTAGTATTCATACAAGTGACACTTTCTCACTAGTGTGTAGTCTGTCAATGCCACAACTTCCTTCACCAACCCGACCTCCTCATGTGCTTTTGGTATTGTTCTAAGATCTAATATTCATGTATGTGTCAAGGAAATTAGTTCTCCCTGCAAAATTCTCAGATTCTTTCCTCAGATAATAGCCTTTTTTCGCCAAATCTTACTATAACCATTGGCTATAAATGCTCTGACTGAAATAACATTGTTGAACAATGAAATGGATTAAATATGCAAAGAAAATATCAAATATGTAGCTTGTTCAGCAAGGAATCTTTTTGTAGTTGGTTGGTACTAAAATCCACATGAAACCCAGTTGTTTCCCGTAACCCAACCCAAACCTAACTATTTATGTTAATGAACAGCACTAACCAACGTTTCTCCTGCTGTACACAAACGACCTTCCTGCTGCGAATCATGCCGCCGCCGTTCAAGCTTTGCTGCAGTCCCAACACACATCAATTCGCAGCCAATGCATTCTTGATTAGGCGTGGACACGGTAATTGTTTTCATTGCCTCGGATTGGAACGACATTGAATTTAATGTGGTCCATCGATCTTTTGTTGGGGGGGAAATTGGGTTTGTTACCAGCGTTGTAGATCTCTCACGGCCCACGTGTTAACCTTTTATACTCTCTCTCCCTCACCACATTTTTCTCTCCAGTTCTCACTCTATCTCTATCTCCCCTCTATCGTCCCCTCTTCATCCTCCTGTCTCCTTCTTCTACTCTTTCACCTTTAATCTCTCCGTCTTTTTCTCTATCTTTTCTTTTGTTTTTCACTCCCTCCTATTCCTCCCCTTTTTCCCCATTCTACTCCCCTAATTTACTTTCAATTTAAAAACTTAATTAACACGATTGCCTAATTAACATGATTGCCTATCAGAAACTATATTACCATGACAGTATAACACAAATAAATAGCTGAAAGGTGTAACCAGTAAATATTTGGTATTTTTACTCGATATATAACTAAAGATTAGGTAATTATCAATATTGCCCTTGACTGTTTTTTTCTTTGGTCTGTTGGCTAATTGATTTACTTAAAGAAAGCATTTAGACGGGATACTTTTACTTAACCTACTTAACTACTTACTTAGTCTTCCTACTGTCTGTCATTGCCAGAAGCTCCAAAAATCTTCCAGTTAGATCTCTGTTAAGTCTGGAAAAACACTGCTGTCTTTCTATTTTGTGCTGAGCTGTAAAACAATCGAGCAGATTTGTACTTAAATTCATAGGGTGGACAGAAAGATAACTCTGAATGAATGCTTCCGTTGCTCTGTGTCTTCTGGGTTTGTAAATAGGCAACTGTTTGCTGACATGTTCACATTATCGACTTTATAAGGTGAAAATATGTAAATGTAAACAGCTTTTATGTCACACATTGTTTTGTACACAGCACACAGGGAAATTTACTCTCTGCATTTAACCCAGCCTAGTATTAGGAGCAGCGGGCAGCTACTATATAGCGCCTGTGGAGCTACTGGGGGTCCGATGCCTTGCTCAGTGGCACCTCTGCAGTGCCCAGGAGGTGAACTGGCACCTCTCCAGCTACCAGTCCATAGTCCTTACTCAGCCCGTGCGGGGACTTTAACCGGCGACCCTCCGGTTCCCAAGCCAAGTCCCTACGGACTGAGCTACTGTTGCCCCCCTTTTTTGTTGTTGTTGTTGTTGTTGTTAGGCTTCTTGGTGCGTAACCGCCACCAACTGTCAGTGGAATAGCATGAAACCATCAGCGGGAATGTTATGTCACCCATGAGCATTAAAGTAGAACACAGGATACAAACAAAACAGGGAACAATGCACCGTAGTGTCACTTGTGATCAAAAACTCCACAGGGTCCTTTTAAACAAGAAAACTCCTTTGAAATCCAGGATAATGGATTTTTTTTTATCTCCAGATCAAACACCGTCACCGCAAACTTCTACTCCTTGGTTGGGAAAATTGCCGGATACTTTATGGCCTGCATAATACTGTAATAGTACTATCATTTTACAAAATCTAATCATTATGAATGAAACCTGCAACAGAAATGGCTTTATAGTCTTTAACTATGCTAAGGTATATAGTCAGTGGGTGTCATTGACTATCTGATATATATCTTTTTTAAGAGGTCAGCATTGGGGTTTTCGGTATCAAAACTTAAATACAGGTCAAACAAATCCTTTCACGTAATTGCTGTATCTATAATAATGTAAACTTTTGAACACACATTAGCTGTGATAAATTGGACATTATACTAAAAAAAATGTTTTTCTCTTTGTCTTTGTGTTTCCCAGCAGTCAGAGTGCAGAGTCAGTCCAAAGGAAAGCACAGAGCCGGCCGTGGACCTGCTGGGCCTGGGTAAGTCATGACCGACCTTCTTCTACCAACGTACAATATAATAACTTGTCAAACTGTATTCACACAACCGCCTAATGTGTCAGATGTGTAAATTAATCCAATTATGCTGGGTGATATCATATCATTTTTAGATTGATATTGTAATAATTGCAGGTTAAATAATGTGTGACATGATAAGGGAACGGATTAATGCTGTCAGGCTTTATTTGAGTCATTTTTGTCATGCACGGAGACCTTTTGTTACACTTGGATGACTTATTACACCAGCTGGCAGTTAATACATCATTGGTGGCTTCAGGCCGCCATGTCTGACACAACTGTGAGCAGACTACAGTTAAATCCACACATTAGTCCAGTCATGTACTGGAATATCTAATTATGATCTAATTAAGATTTAATATGTACAAACAGGGAAAATAAATGATTTTGTTCTTTCGGGAAATTTGGCAATTTTATAGCTGAAACACACACTAGAAAGTTTTATTTTACACCCTGTATCACTTGAATAGATAATAGACTTATTGCCTTTAGAAAAGGTAGCTCAATGACTAAGTTATGGATCTGGGTTCATACCAGTAAAGTTGTGAGTTTTCCAGGTCATCATTGTGGGGAATCTATCTTTAGCTGTGTTTTTTTTCTTAATCGTATATGAACAAAAATAAGAATGGCTTATTAAAACATGTCAGTGTGCACTTGTCATCTCAAAAGCAGCAACCTGAAAATAGGATACTGAGAAAAACCTGTGTGAAAACTACAGAGTTGTGGAGCTAAAATGTGTTTTTTAGGAGATGGAAACAATTATGCTCAATGTATTTTTATGCTGTTTATGGCTGCTATGGTTGTGATTGGTCTGTCCGAATCCAGGACACGTAAGGGGCGTCGATTTTGTTAGCGGCCGTTACAAACCGCCATTCTAGCAACAACTTTGCATTTAGAAATCCCCAGACGATCGGTAGGTGGAGAGCTCCGATCGTCTGGTATCGCGAGACTACACCTGTTGAGGCGGGACAACTTTCTGTCACCTCTATGATTGTTATCAATACATGAAGTTTGGTGACCTCAGCGTACTCCCACCTAACGTCAACCAGGCAAGAGGTCTAATCAGCCAGAATTACTGAAAATAGCTTGAACCACCCCCTCACCAAATCAGTCTCAAAATAAAGCAACAACTGGCCAGGTGTTTTTATTATCAGTTTGACAAATTTGTAAATGTAGCCGTCAGTTTAGATGGAGAACTGTTCATATGTTCTTCATCTCCTGCATACATGCGTTTTAATGGCATTTTCGCCTAATTGAAGGACACAACAGCAGAATAGCCGAATGCACCGAGGATATGACATTCAACAAAGGTCACAAGCTGGAGTCAAACCTGTGACATTTTGAGTTTACGTTATGTGTCTTGGCCCGTTAACCGCCAGGACGTTGTTTCTCCGTGCTTGTTGACCTGGACAGCAAAAACACAGCGAGTCAGGGTTGGTTCAGGGTTTTCATCATAAATGTGTAATATGCAATCACCCTGTTTTCCCAATACAAGGCTGTATTGTCTGAGGGTAAGCTGCGCTGACAGAAGAAAGAGCCGGTGGATACAGCATTGATGAAACATTCCCAACCGCAGCATGGAAGAGTGAGAGTGGAGGCCCCGCTATAAATAACCAATGCTACACACCTTACGGCCATGTTGAGTGGATGAGATTTCACACATAATCAATAAGTCAAATACGTGGCAGTTTGCCTTCAGCGCTCACACATCCCCCCACCCGTTCCTCCATTCATCTCGCCATGTTTCTGGTTACCTTACTCTGCAGCTGTCAAAGAAAACACTTTCTGCTTTCGCCTCTGTGGGTGTGTTTCTGTCAATTCTTCTGTTCGGTTTAATTCAGTTTAGCAGGAATGAAAGTATAAACAATATTGTGAGACCAGCCAGATAAGAAGTTTTTCACTCTCTTTCCATCCTTGCTTTTTTTTATCAAATATCTAACATAATTTAAAAGGCTTCTTTTTGACCACAGCAACATTAAAACATATGTTATGTGTTTATTTCAGGTTTAGTTGGAAAGCTTTGGTGTCCCATGATGATAAATGCTGCTCAGAGATGTTCCATCCTGCCAAAAATAGATCTCTTCAGGAGCCACTGAATCAATTTCAAAAACTTTTATTGATGGAGCACCCTTGTTTGTTTCTGTCTCTACGTCCCGTTCACTTCTACCTCGGTCTCTCCCTACTGTAATGGTCCCGACACGCTGAATTGACACACTCTATTTTAGTAGCAACTGTCTTTGTTTTGGTCCCAGCTTTACCTCTAGTAGAAATATTTAGGTGAATCTTCCTCATATTGAGAGAAAGACAAATTGTATCATTGCGACAAGGGATGGGGCATTTTGCTTGTTCAGTTTTTGCTTCCATTCACTTAACTTTAGCCGGAACCTTTTCTAAATGCATCAAACATATTGATATTTTGCCGATATTTTCAAATATTTTAATCATGCATTGTTTTACATCCATGTATGCAAGCAGTCTTACTTGTTGGCCCATTGCTATGTTTTCTTTATTCTATATTTCTTGGCACATTACCGGCACTAACTGTTGGTCAGGGGAACAGTGGGAAACTGGCGGTGTGTTGCCTGCGTGCTTGTGCATGCATGTCCATCCTTATACGAGTGCATGATACAAACAAAACAGGGGCCCACTTGTGAAAACAGTCCTCCATATAGCACAATATGCAGAATATGCCAGAATTGATTATACTGTCGTGGTGCAAATTCAAATTAGCAATTAATCAAATTGCTTAAATCAATTGATGTGCAGTCAACCTGGGATTTTGGGACCACTGGCGGTCTGTGACAGGTGAAATATATCCACCATTTCTGTTTGTTGATTGATGTTTGTTTGATCGAACTCTGGTTACACAATTCTCAAAATTGTGGTAATGCAGGCAGTTTTTCTGAAGCATTTCATTAATAATGTGTGCAAAGTTGCATCAAAACACCAACATCACATCTATAAACATTATCTGTTCACCATTTGATAACGCTGCTTATTCGGGGACTTTCATATTTCACCAGAAGCAGGTCATTTTGTGTCAATTTTCCACACTTCCCTCTCTATAATGGTCACCAACTGGTTCCAGCGTGTTCCTTTTTCTGGAATCACTCGTTCACAGAATCACTCGCAGGGGAGCCGGCAGATTCACTTCATGCCCTAGTTGTGACTTGTGTTTTGGGGAAAAAGTGGGTTAAATGAACATACTTTGGGTTTATTGCTGTACCAACACTTCAAAGACCCAGTTCATTTTATTAGTGACAGGATGGATAAATAAACAACATTTCCACATGTATTTGTGTGAAATCTAATCAGAATATTGCATTAGAGTCAATGCAGGGTTTAATTGAGTCAGATATTTTACCCCTTGGTGCGATGGCCAAGTCCTTAATGTGACAGCCTCCCACTGCTGAATGAGGTCGCTGTATTCATTGAAGATACTGGGAAGCTCTGTGTTTATGTGCGTGTGAGTGTGTGTGCGCGTATGTACTCGGGGCAGAGGGGTTTGGGGTGATTATAAAACACCCCCCCACCCTGAACTATGGGTCTGTTACCATGGTGAAGTTGAGAGTGCTCTCAAGAAGCGGCTCCATCCCGTAATAAAGGATAGTGGGCTCGTTGCCCGACATGGCAGTGATGATGATGATGATGATGATGATGATGATGATGATGATGATGATGATGATGATGGGCCCTTTTCTCCCTGCGGCTCATTTCCATGGTAATGGGTGAAGTAGGTTTTGGTAAGAGGGCGGGGGGGGGCGTGTTCAAGTGGTAGGAGGGTAATTGATGCACATAAAATCCTATTTTTCTTTCTTCTATTTGAATATTTAACAATTTGATCATTTTTGTCAACCTCTATAATAAAAATCTGAATCACGATAGACTCTATAGAGTGCTGCAGGGATGACGTATTTTTGTAAGACAACCAGGAAGTTAGCATCGCCCTGGTTACCTCGACAAAATGCCAACGGGATTCTTCCGTTGGGTTTTGGATTATTGCAGAAAATAAGCTCTGTGGCAAACACGTTTATGATGCTTACATGTTTTGTTCAGCAAGATAATCTTCACAAATGAACACCTCTTTTATGAGTTTTGGAGCGTAAATGCAATCGCCAGAAGTAAAAAGCTAACGTTAGGCTATAAACCACAGTAGGGGTGTCAGAAAATATCTAACATCGGTTTTGTGTTACTGTATTGATTCTCAAAAACACTGTATCAATTTTTAATTAATAGTTTACATGCAAAGATTAACTCAGTCAATACTTCATTTCATTTGCAAAGAGATGCGCCCTCTCAGTGTATGTGTCCTCTCAAAGTAGTGCTATGATGCTGGATGTTACAGAGACTGTGATCAATGCAAATGCAGATCCCACTGTGTTGATGCATGAAAAAGTCAACTTTTTTTCACTCGTATGGATTTTATGCATATGGCGGTGTACTCTTTATACTATGACAGAGTTTTTTTATTTTTTTTGTTTAGCCGTTAATCAACGAGGTTTGTCCCATTGAGATCAAAGATCTCTTTTACAAGGGAGACCGGGCCAAGAATAGCAGCAACACAGAGTTTCAACAATTAGATTTAAAAAATCGCAATAAATCGCCTTGCTTACAGTATTGCAATATATCGCAATATATTGAATCGTAACCCCTGTATCATGATACGTATCATATCACCAGATTCTTGCCAATACACAGACCTACACCTCGGTCGCATGAACATGAGTATAAACACCAAGGCTGTAAAGGCGGAGGAGTCGGCGTGATGACGTTTAGTAGTCTCATTTAGCCACTTGTTAGCAATCGCCTTTTTTAGGACATGTAAAAGCTTCAAAATTCACTAGCAGGATATTTACTGACGTATTTTATGTCGTAGAACAAAACGTTAAAATCTCTTCAGCTTGTGTTAACCACAGACATTATTTCAGGCATCTAACTAAAAACCCATTCAAAAAACCCCATTGACTTCCAGACAAGGGAACTAGAAGTTTTAAAATGCTAAATCATTTTCTGGTTTTAGGACTCATTCCTGCACCACTCTATTCTTCAAGCAGTAATTTACAAAGTGATTTAACCATCGAAATAAAAGTAAAGCTCATAAATAACAAGATGTTCAAGTCAAATCAAGTCAGTTTTATTTATATAGCCCAATTTCACAAATTTGCCTCGGTGGGCTTGAAGGCATCACAAGATGGATAGAGGGCAAAACTTTTAATTATGAGGATGAAAGATGTCATTATCAACGTTATTCTTTGAAAATGAGTTTTAATAAGTGGTGTAAAAGGATGTTGAGTGGTCTCTCTAGCCTCCTCACAGTGAGTGGCTTTCCTTGTACCCTGCTGTCTGGCTAAAGGAGCTCAGTCATGTTCACACTTTAAAAGGGCTAAATTATGGATGTTTCATCACTGTGGTTATATAAATGACCTCTGCTGCTCGCTGCACGCACACACACACACACGCACGCACGCACACACACACACGCACACACACACGCACACGCACACGCACACGCACACACACACACACAGTTCCCTCTCTCTTCCCTCTTCTCCCCCTGTGCCTCTCCATCACTGTCTCTCTCTCGCTGTCTCTTAGAGGACTGTACATTGTGTGGGGTTTCCTCTTCAGCACAACGGGAAGGGGTCTCTCTCTCTCTGGACAACACTGTATTTCAATACTGTAGTTTAAACTAATTAAAGCCATATTTTCTATATAGCTAATGTGTTTGAGCTGAACAAGAGACAATACACAATGACATAAGGCTTAAAGGACCAGTGTGGAACAATTAGGGTGATCTATTGGCAGAAATTAATATAATATTAATAAGTATATTTTCTTTAGTGTATAATCACCTGAAAATAAGAGTCATTGTGTTTTTGTTACCTTAGAATGAGTCATTAATTCAGTAATTAATGTTATTACACCTGTGCCCTTTCTGCTACGACATTTCAAAATGTCTGCTGTAAAAAAGGTGTATTCATTTTAACAGTTGGACAGGATGGACAGACAGGATGTGCCTTTTTAGAATAATACAATATTAGACTCTTGTTAATCCAACTGAAATTTAATAAAAACACCCAAAACCTAATCAGTTCTGTGACACAATGTCAAATATATTTGCAATTACACACAATTACTTTTCCAAGGGCAGAAGGAGAAGCATGAATGAAATAATTTTCAGGGTGAAGCGAAGTACTGAAGGAAAGCAGTCATCACAATTTTCTTGAGGATGTTTCAATTAACAAGTGTGGTAATTGTAAATTGAGCTGTGTGGGGCGTTTTGGAAAAGCTTAAATCGTATAAATACCCTTACATATGCATGTAAAGGTCAGATTGAATAATTACTATTTGTGTCAGTGGTTTTTACTGTGTTTCCTTCTTTATTAATCTCCCTTTATGTCTGTCCATTAATTCTTATTATTTCAAAGCATGAATATACAGTACATATGCCTACTGGTTCAGTAGAAGTCTTAGGGCGCTTTCACAAGCCAACATTTAGTCCGTTTTAATCGAACTCCACTGCGGACCAAAACAACCAGTCCAAGACCGCTTGTGAGAGGTGGTCTCGGACCGACATCTGGGCCGAAGAGAACATACAAAATACGATAAATAAAGTCCACAAAAATAGTGACGTTTATAAAGTCATCTGATAAACTGGAGAGAAGGGATTTGTGTGTACAGTAGATCAGTTCCGAGTCAAAGTGAAAAAACTTCAACAGCAATATTTCAAAGTCCGTGATTCCCTGTATAGAAGTGGCAGCTCTCGAGACGGAAAAGATAAATTCGCTCCTTCGTACACGCCCCTCAGTAAATACATTTTTTTATTTGGTCTGCTTTCATTCATACACTGTGAAACCGAACCAGACTAAATAGAAAACAAACCAAAAGCGTCAATTTCACTCTGATTTGGACTAGTCTAACTATGGCTTGTGAAAGTGTCCTAACATTGTTTTTAATTTTAAAAAAGTCATGTAATGTTAATGTCCTAAATGTGGTTAAATATATGTTATTTCATCACGGTTGTGTCTAGAAGGTAACCCACAATTTGGGAATCTCTCGCGAGATGGTTAAGGTTAGGCATTGACCTTGAAACGTTAAGGTTAGGATAGGTCATCAGGCAGCGAGTCTCGCAAGAGTTTTTGCCCGTTTTTGCAATTTGCAGGTTACCTTCGAGACACAACCCTTCATCACAAGGTGTGATGCAGAGAGAAGTGCAGAGTGAACTATGTGCCATGAGTTGTATGAAAAATGTCTTCAAATGTCCTGAAAATCCAGGTTTTTAGTATTAGGTGATTGCTACTCTCTCTCTCTTTCAGATGCTCCTGAGGGCGGTGGAAGGGGCTCGGATGGTGCTACACCAATCAGCGATGAACTGGACATCTTTGGACCAATGGTCTCCAACCCTCTCCCCTCTTCCAACAACACACAGCAGGTAACACACACACACACACACACACACACACACACACACACACACACACACACACACACACACACACACACACACACACACACACACAGTCGCAGGCTTTCATCATCTGCTTATCGCCACAGGCAGGCTGCAACACGGGGAGACTGTATCATGGGAGAGTCCCATGATGCAAACATACAGGCATATTCACAAACATGCCATCTCCCTCATACGTGCAGAGACAACCTCTCTGAGGATCATAGCAAAGCAAACTGTCATTGACTCTCCTTTATAGAATTAATTTGACCGATGTCCTTCAAAAAGAGAGAGAGTGTGGGTCTATCTTACAGAGAGAGGAATAATGACAAAATGCGACAATGAAGAGAGCAGCTGGGAGTGGGAGATGTACTAATAGTACTAGAATATAGCAGTAATAATGTTTTACTTCTTTAAGGTAACCCTTCTAATCTATGTAGCGGAGTCAGATTAAAATATACAACTCAAATATAGAATTAACATCATTTTTAGAACCGCTATCTAAATGTAGTTTTAACCCAAATAAAACATGGGTAAACTGTGTTGGGAAAGATTACACACACAAAATACTTTCATGTGTACATTTGGTTTAGTAATACAGTGAGAGAAGGAAAGCTCGAGAAGGAATAAGTCAAACAAGGAGAGGTGAAGATAAGTTTTAAAAAAGGAGGTAGGCCTAGTAGAAATGGAGGGAGAGAGTGTGAGAATAAAATGGTGGGAGTTATGGCTGAAAGATTAATAATTCGCAATTGGAAAGTGCAATTTTCAAATCGCGATGGCTGTGATTTTAATTAAATCTTACATTATTAACAAGCTTCAAGAGGTGGAAGCTTTAATTGCCGACCCACAATTTTGCAGGATTAAAATGACAACTGTCACCAAACTGTAAGTAAGTAAGTGGCTGTGGTCTGGTGGTTTATGTGCATTCTGCATACTGGTGTTAATTGCATTCATTGCATTTTTATTCTACGTCACTACCTCTGAGCGTAACATATTCACGTGGATGCATTTACATTGCAGTCAGTACAGACTACATGGCGTGAAAATGACACGCCTGAAGCAAGAACGGCGTTCTTATTACACGCTTTTGCCTTGCGCATTATTGTATCATTCACACGCCTTTTTGTGCGACAGGACTGCATTATTATATCCGAAAATTAATGAGTAATGGTATATTAAGTATGCCATTTGTATCTTTCTCAATGTCAGCTAAATTTGAAATTTGAAGTTGATGTTTCTGACTGGTTTGTATAAACGAACCCTGGAAGGACCACAACAACTGCATTATTTCATCTGATCCCTTAATTTTTAAACAAAAAATAACACCATTAAATTTGTTATTATGCTAACCTTGTTTAATATACAGTATATAGGCTTACAAATACAGGCCTGGAGCTTATAAAAGTATAGTAAAAAGTCAAAAAACAAATCACACATATTTGAAAATAAAGTGATAGACTGATGGAGTTGTGTGTCCAATCAGCAGCCATATTCGATGACCTTTATTTTCTGGGTAAACAAAACAAAACTGGGTGTTTGTCTGAATAAGAAGAGAGAGAAAAAATTGGAGCGAGCAGAAAAAAAAACTGATGACAATCTTGATCGTATTTTCCAGATATTTTTCCTTCCTTCCTCTTTCTGTCACTCCTTCACCAGCTGGTCTCAACAGAGCGAGTGCGGCTGGTTGAATGAAACATATTCAGGGAGCGGCGTTGAGTTTTAAATGCCGTTGTGGTCCCTCAAGCGTGGCCTTTGACCTCGGCTCGGCTGGAAACGAGGACACACATTCATGTGGACACGTGTATAAACTCACACAGGCTCAGTAGATGCAAACCTGATGCAGCTGCACACTTCTACTCGAGGAATACAGCAACACACAACAAACAGGAGATATGCATTTCAGAGAAAACACATACACAAAGTAGAAATTCACAGTGACCCATTCCCGGGTTAAAAATTCATTCTTTCACTCTCTGACCTCTTTCTAGGTTTCAAATTGTATATCTCATTGTGGTACACACACACACACACACACACATCTCAGAGCCTCCTGGGACCCGACCAGGCACTGGCTCACTGGGGACCCAGGCATGACGAACAATTATGGGCTGCTGTAACTGCAAGCTCCCCCTCTGACACTACCAGGCTCCTACTTACCCTCTAATCTCCCCTCCATGCTCACCTCCTCCTCGACTCCATCTACCGCAGCTCTGTGTTAGCCCCGCACCTCTGCTCATCTCCATAAATCCATTAGTCCTAACTTCCCCCTCTCTATCCCCATTTCTCTATGCAGGGAGTGTTCACGCCATATGGTAATTACAGCAAATACCAGTTTCTGACTTGTAAATAGTGTTTACATCAACATCCAAGTTGTAATCACCGCTGGGTTCAAGTATATCCAACTTGCTGCTTAATAATGCAGAAGTGCCTGAAAAGGCAAACAAATATGAATACTTCACATTACCAGCCGAATATAAAGGTTGGGTCGGTAATGCTGAGAAACTAACAAAAGTACACTAGATTTTTAAAAATGATCCAACCGAAAAAAAAAACAGCCTAGTTTTGCCAACTCTTTTCCAATGAAAGCAGCTAGCAGCACTAACTCCAAAATTCACTAAATCTAGCGAGAAAGTCGCCAAGTCAGCAACACTGACAGTCCGACGCTTCAGGCCTCCCTCCAAAGCCACTCCCCCACTATTATCATTATGAACGTGAACAACGAACATGGCTATTGTTAGTACACACAGCTGTCAAACTAGCAGCTTGTGGAAGACTCAATGTGATGCGCAAAGAGTGCACGTAGGCATGCAGGGAGGTAGGTAGCCCATCCAATCATTACATTTGGGCCGAATGAAATGATTGGACGGGTTTATTATAGACCTGCGAGAGCCGCAGATACCAGATTTCTTTCGTTTTTTTTGTCAAAGTATTTGATTTATTGATTGCTGTCAGGATGTAATGAGAAAATAGATATAGTGATATATTGTCGATGTACATGATTTTTAACCCTCACCCTGCTATCATACAACCATTATTGTGTTGTCATGTGACGTGAAGACGAGTGCAAGTCGTAAATCTTTTCCATCTCTACCATCTATCCCAATTGATGTGAATGCTTCACAGTGTCCTGTCAAACTAAAAAACTGGCACTGAGTGTTTCAATTGTGTGTCCTCACAAAAGCTTGGTGACGTGTGACCACTTGTGCAGTAGCTACCGTTGGTTAACCCGGTCTCACTCCCAACTTGTAAAATACCGCCATGGAGGCACCCTTTAGCGACAGTATGCAATGCACCGGGCTTTCAACTAACTCCAATGTAAACCCGCCACGCCGTTATTCAACGGTCGGAACAAGTAACGTAGTATTAAGAGTGTGAGAGTCTGCTTAGGGCGGGTGGGAGGTGTGATGGATGGGTCAAACAAACACTTTACAGATATTACAGCACCAAGAGAAAACAGGGAATTCTTTCATCTATTTTATTTTCAGAATGTCTTTAAAGACCAGTAAAATTAACTTTTTAAAACTTTTTAAAGTAAATTTTATAAAGATCTACTAGCACACAGACAACAACACCATGGAAACAATTAAAATCCTGCATAGATTCTATCCACTACTTGAATTTACTGACTTTAAAAGTCAAATTTTCACCTCTTTGAAACAATCTGACTGTTACATTGTGGGTTATATAGGTGTAGGGCTATAAATGAGAAATGTAAAAAGCAAAAGCAAGAAATTGTGATGAAAACTGAGTAGGTTTTTGATTTCTGACCTTTTTCCAACACTGGACAATTCAATAATATGTAATTTAGCTTTGGCAGTAATGTAACCTGACCATTCATGCCATTAAAGCTTATTTGAATTGAATTGACAGGACTGGAATTTCACACCTCCCATGAGCTGCATAATGCATGCTGCTCTTTGAACCGTTATTTTAGAGGCTCAACGATGCTAATAGTTTTACTACTGTGCTGCACAGCAGGCAGTCATGAAAAATACATCTTCACTATTGCCAACTGCTTATTACTATAAGTGCATCATTATTCAGCTGCAGTGGTGGAAGCTGTACTGATATGTAGGTAAAAGCACCAACATTAAAGGTGCAATGTGTAAGATATAGCCAGGATTTTACTTTAAAACATTCAAAAAAATTAATATTATCAACAGAATGTGAAGAGGTTACAGTGTTGACGTTAAGTCAAAGACGTCTATGCATTGTGTTGCAGAGATATCTACTGAAATGAGCATGCTAACCAGCTAGCACCGCCCCGTCCTGTCTTGTAATACCACTTATACCTTGAGAGGCGATAGTGAGTCACTGTAGCGTCCAGTCTGACCTCATGAGAGGACGAAGAAGTAGAGCTGCTCCAAGGGCTCGTCAATAATACATCCGTTAAAGTTTTGATAGTTTGTTAAATTCAAAGTGGCAGAAAAGAGAAAATGACTGCTTCACCGGGACTAAAGCGTGCTGCAGCTCCGGGAGGCTGCTTCACCGGGACTAAAGCGTGCTGCAGCTCCGGGAGGCGTAGCTACCATCATTTAGCAGTTAGCTCGAATTCAGCCAGCCAAACCCCAGCACCAGGGGTCTGCCCCGACTCCCCGCCGGGTCGGGCAAACTTTCTGTTGCTGCCGTTACACAGATTAGACCCAGTGATTCACCAGCCTGCTGTGCAGCCGCTAACTGAAACACCGTCTCCCGGAAATGCCGAGTGCCGACCGCTCTCCTCCCAGCGGGGGGGGTCTCCTTTGCTGCGGGAAGGACAAGACGAAGGTGTGGGTCGTTTTCTCGTTTCTGCCACTTTGGATTTAATCCAATAAACAAACTATCAAAACATACATAACTGATGACTGTAAATTTAGATTGTATGGACCCAGTAGTAGAGGGGAAATGGTGACCCTGGAACATGTGGCCAGACATTACACATTGCACCTTTAATATAAAAATAAAAGCCTAAATCTTTAATAACAGAACAGAAGTGAAATGCACAAAATGTACATAAAGTTTCAAAATAAAAGTACTCTTTATCCCATCAATCATCTGATGACCCCAGAGTTTTTCATGGGGGCCTGACTCCTAGGCTGAGAACTACTGGGCTAAAGGACTAAAATAAACATTTATAAAGTAGTTACTGTAAAACAAGCTGCTTACACATTGTTGCATCAGTCTGATAATATTGAGTATAAATAATTTAGTAGTCACAGGGACAATTTTTCTGCATAAGAAGTACTTTCAAAACAATTACTGGTTTAATCCTCTGTATCGTATAAGCTTATTAATTTTTTATGTACAATATTAATCTGCAAAGGGACTAGTAACTAGCTGTCAAATAAATGAAAAAGGTCAATATTTTCCTCTGAAATGTATTTCTGTATGTAAGTAGCATAGAAATAGAGAAAGGAGTAAAGTACAAGTACCTCAAATTGTATGTTAAATGTACTTTGTTACTTTCTACCACTGTGCGTCACACATGCGATCCATGGAGAGGCCTTTGTTGTGTTTAAGGTTAGAACAGAGAAGATATAAAATGATTATTTAACCCTGCAGTAGAGCTGTGCTGTCTGTTAGAGCCTTGGACTGTCACGCAGTACTTGACTGTAAGTGCAGATTTCTCCGTCGTGGCTGTTTGATAGCAGACAGGCTGCTCTCACATGGCCCTCCGCCTGCAGCTGCACTGTCTGTCGCGTAGAATTTATTATTTGAATGTCAAAGAGTACATTTTGTTTCCGTTTTCTATTCAGGAAGTGGAATTTACCGCAGCTCTCACGGTCAGGACTTTTTTTTACTCTTTGTGTATTAACACACCACCAAGGTCCAGAGACGTTTTGGTGCCTTCAAACTCTGCCGAAAATTCAGTTTTTGCACCAGGAGACATCTTGCTCGTCTTTGTCTGAGCCTTGTCCAGTGAAGCGTAGAGACTTTCACTGACATTTTCAGCAGCAAGGAAACCTCACAGTATGTGGATAATAATCTCTTCTTCCTCGGTGTGAAGGTTAACCTGTGATTGTTTGTCTGACAAACTGGTATGAGCATGTTTCTGCTTCCTAGAGGTAGAAACCTGTTGGACTTAGGTGACATTTGCTGTGGGGCCGCCATCAGGCCAAACTCTCAGCTGTAGAATGAGGGTATCTCCTCACCCCTTACTCACCTACACACACAATTTGTTGTGCAGGTTCATTCTCCCAAGAGGAAACTCCATGAACTTACCTGTAGCGCCACAATCGCAGCGTCAACCTTTCCTCTCCTACACATACAAGCAGTACACGCGCGGGCTAGGGATGCCACGGTGAGGAAATTTTCCCACCGGTTAGCGCTTATGTCTGGTTCAGATTACTTCATATTTCTGTCTGTTACAATGGTCATTACGTCAGATTAGGCGATTGAGAGTCATAAATTCTTCTCATGACCTGGCCGAGAGACATGACAGACTACACCTCGTTCCCCGACCAATCATCGCTGGTCTTCTTTCACAATGTGCGTGATGTCATCAGGAAGGAAGCTTGATGCTAATGGCACTAGCCTACTCACCGGGGTGCTGAAGTGCCTCTGCTATTTCACGCCAGCTTTTTTCTTTTTCCACTCTAGGAAACATCAAAAAGGCTGGGGTGTTTCCTCCATTTCACAATTCCACTTCACAGCACCAACATCATTCCTCTTTCGCTTCACTATTGTTTACAGTTGTGCGCGCCAGATCGCTCTGGTCCTATTGTCAAACATGCTAGACTTTCTGTCGGGACGTTGTGAGGCCTCCAAGACGTGGCGTCGGCTGTCGTCTACTGTGATAGGCGAAAATTAGGGGTTTTATTTCTATGATTAAAAAAGCAAAATGACAGTGAGGACGGTGGATATGTAATGTAATGGGTGTATGCCCGACCACCATGTAACACAGGTAACACTGACTACCGCGGCAAGCCCAGCACGGGCCCAGTTTTGACAGTCAATACACATCCACCTAACCTTACACACACTGAATTTGGGATTCAGCAGGCGGATATTGCTTTACAGCTGTGATTAGCTGGGTGTGTGAAGAAAGAGGAAGCCGGCAGCCTGCTGATTCATACAGCTATTAACCGGCATCGGGGAGCGCTCGCCTATCTGCGAATACGTCAATTACAAAAATACGATTACAGACTTGTAGGAGGGGGAGGATTTGTGTTATCCCCAGCTTTCCCCCCTCTCTTTCTCTCTCTCTCTCTTTCACACATACATTTTCTCCGATATGTCTTGTCCTCTATCTCTCATTCACTCCACCCTGAGTGAGAAAAAAAGTAGTTATTAAAAAGGTTTTTACCAAGAAAACTCAAAAGAATGTAAAAAAAAAAAGGTAAACATTTAACCTGAAGTGGAGGGCAGGAAAAGAAGGATGGAAGAAGGGGGAAAGAGTGAGGGATGAGACAAGGTGCAGAAGAGTAATAAATCTTCGAGACACTAGATGGATGGAAAGAGGGACGAGTGGGCGGAGAGCAGGTTAGGAGAGGAATGAAGGAATAAATGAAGGTGGAGGGTAAGGGCAGGGACACGCAAGACGTGGAGCATGAAGTCCCACCAGCCCTAAGAGAATGAGTGCAGTAGTCCAGATGTAGCCGGAGCACTGGCTTGAATCACCACCGCAAATCCTATTTCTGTTTTTTTTTTTTTTCCCAAAGCTGCCGGGTTCACACGGGTTACCCAGTTTGTGAGGAATCAATAAGAGACCCGGGGCCAGATTTACTGAGGCTTTGCAGTTTACGTGGCATTTATATCTGCAAGGGGCATCTCTCTCCTCGTTGCATTTATGGGAGGCTCGTGCAAATAACAGGAGGAGACATGTTAGCAGAGGTTGAATATGGATTTACGAAGGTCAAGCAATTTGCAACTGTCACTTTTTGTCGGGGGAAAATTCTCCGCCTCTGAAAATGAGCAGGTGGGATCTACAGTTGACGAGCCACAAGGATTGTGGTGACGAAAGGAAACATGCTCTAATAATTAGGCTGTTATTAGGAGATTGTATCTGACTACTGTAACACAAAGTGGACAGGGAGTTTTGGATTGTGCACCTTGACTGGTTGGCGGAGGCAAACAACCGCGAGGAGGTAATTCTAGTTTGTGAAAGTCACATGGTGCAAAGAACAAAACCCATCAGACCAACACATAGCAAGCGTCCCGATGCTGAACATGGCTTCTGTTGTGTTAACATGCACATTAAGTTAAAGCTTTTTTGCAAGTGTGTTGTGTTTGAGGACGAAGCAGGATGAAAGAGAGAAGGAACAAGACTTGGAGAGGGGTGAGAGAGAGAGAGAGTATGAAGGAAGGAGGACAGGAGAAAGGAGGGAGAGTGAAGTAGGAAAGAAGGAAATGCAGTTGATTACTGAAGGAGGGAGGATAGAAAGTGAGATGAAAGCAGTTTGTTGAGAGCAAAAGAAAAGGTGGAGGGAGGTAGAGAAGAATGAGGTAATGAACTGACCAGCCATTGATTTCCTCCTTCTTGTTCTTCCTTTCATTTTGTCTTTAATTCCTTATTTCCGTCCTCTTCCTTACTGCCGCTCTCTTTCTTGAATTCAGATTTCCAAGGCGAGCTTTGCTTTTGTTTTCAGTAAATTAGCCCAAATCCTTCAGCACACACACACACACACACACACACACACACACACACACACACACACACACACACACACACACACACACAGAGCCTAGTGTGGTCTAAAGCCACAGATGGTCTATCAGAGGGGAGTTTATGAGTATTTCAAGCAGTGATGGAAAACCATAGGGAGAAAGATAGTCGTGTGTGTGTGTGTGTATGTGTGTGTGTATGTGTGTGTGTGTGTGTTTGGCTGTTGAGGTCTATGAATAGCGACAGTGAGGAAAAGGCTGTCAGAGTGGTAATTCAGAGCTCTGGCTGCACCCATCAACACCAACATTGGCTGAGAAGAGGCTTTCTATAACACAATGTGCTGCTAGGAGCCCCGCAACACATCACACACTATGCGGAGGCTGTGTGTGTGTTGTATGAGTGAGAAAAACAAAGAAAAGGATAGATGCACATGTGACATACTCTGCTTAAATTCCCCTTCCTTCAGGAGTGAGGTTAGACTGATCCATCACTGTATTTTACATTGTGTGCCACCAGTTTGGCAAGAGATCTGCAGGACTGCTTCACTGTTCTTTCAACGTCGAATTGAGCTAATACTCCTGGAGTGTCTGGCAGGCAGTGCTTATTTACACATTCAGCAGATATCGAGCAACGCCGTCATTCATTTGGAGTCGTGTTCCTGGTCACCCGGCAAATATAAGTCCAATATTCACTCTCTTTTAGCTCTGTTTTTGGTCTCCACCAACTCCTAAGAAAAATATCTGTCTCTTTAGCTGCTAAATGCTCCACTGTGTTCACCAGCTCGTCTCTAACTGTGAGTTTTTAGAGTTTTAGAGTTTGATAAAAACTTAATTATACTCACCTCACCTCCAAGCAGTTTTCATCCGCATGTCCACAGAGCCGGTAGACTCTGACTGAGTCACGCCGTCCATTCTACAAATATGTCTGGAAGATGGAAGCTGAATGGCTGGTGATTACAGCCGTTTGGGGGATTTGAAGCCTATTAAATGTATTTTTCAACTTTGCAAACAAGCTTAGCTGCAAATAGACTCAGCACCTTGATTGAGTCATCTCGCTGACATCAGACAGATCAGGTGGGGACAGTTTTCTGCCTGTTCTCACCTTCCTTCCTCTAATCAGCAGCCAGTATCATCCTAATGTGCTGCTGCTATTAATAGGAAGGATGCTCCATCCTGCCTCCGTCAACACCTGACTCACCTTAACTGGCTTCACTTGAGAGAAAATGGACCCTGTGTGTGTGTGTGTGTGTGTGTGTGTGTGTGTGTGTGTGTGTGTGTGTGTGTGTGTGTGTGTGTGTGTGTGTGTGTGTGTGTGTGTGTGTGTGTGTGTGTGTGTGTGTGTGTGTGTGTGTGTGTGTGTGTGTGTGTGTGTGTGTGTGTGTGTGTGTGTGTTGGCATGATTATCTTTCCTCTTCAACTCGGTTTATTCCTTCATCTGCCCCCTGCTTCCTTTCCTCTCAACTTGTCCTTCTTTTTTTCCTCTCTCCTTCTCTGTGTCTTTGTTTTCAGCCTTCAATCCTTCTCTCCTTCCTCTTTCATATGCTGCGTTACATTTACCTTGGAAAGTCGTAGCTGGGAATGATGTCACGCCCGAGTAGACCGCATTCCAGTACAACAAGTCGGAAAATTTAATGGGATTTGCTCCAGCCAGGTTAGCCATTGTTAGCAATACCAGTTGATAATAGGCTTGCCGCGGTAGTCGGTGTTACCGGTGTTACACGGTGTTACACGGTGTTCAGGCTCACACCGATTACATTACTTGCCCACCGCCCCCACCGTTGTTTTGCTTTTTTTTTATAGAAATAAAACCCATTTAATTTCCGTGTATCAGCGGCGTGTTATCAATACTTATTACACGGCTTTGTTGAATACTCGATTTTGATTGGTCAATCATGGCGTTCTACGGTCTGTTATTTCTTTATAGCAGACCGTTGCCATGTATAACAGACCGTTGCTATGGGCACAGTTCTGATGTCGGACTCTGGCGGACCATTTTTGTGTCAAATTATTGATTTCTTGATTAAGTAGCCGTGTAATACGCGGGATAACGTACAGCTAGCCGGGCATTACTTGTTTTGTCCTTCCCCACCTTCTTCTCCTCCTCTTCCTTTTGCATCTCGGCCGCTTCCCTCCTTCTTCTTTTTCTTTCTCCTTTTTGTTTCCTCTGTCCCTCTTTTTCTTCTCCATCATCTCTGTCTCCTCCCTCCTTCTGCTATCTCTTATTTCTCCTCTCCTCCTTCCTTCCCTCCTCCAGTCAAAGGAAGTCAGCAGAGAGAGACAGAGGGGAGCAGCGCTGCCTGCTAAGCAGTTGAGCACAACACACTCACAAAGCTCTTGAGTGTGTTTGTGTGTCTGTGTCTGTGTATGTGTATGTGTATGTGTATGTGTATGTGTATGTGTATGTGTATGTATGGGCATGCACACTTGAGTATTAAGTTTGTATTAAGAGAGAGTTTATTCACCAGAGTGTGCGTGTGTGCGTGCATGTGTTGCAGATGCCACTATTTATCACACTGTCTCTCCTTATCTTATTCATGAAGTCCAGCTATCGCCCCCCCTCTTCACTTCACACACACCTGTCCAGAGCTCTTAAGCAGGTGTTACTTTTCTGGCAGCTCCAGCCATTAGACATAATGGGTGTGTGCCTGAAAGGTTTTTTTTTCTTAAATTAAAAGGTGCATGTGAGTGAGACTGTGTGTGTGTGTGTGTGTGTGTGTGTGTGTGTGTGTGTGTGTGTGTGTGTGTGTGTGTGTGTGTGTGTGTGTGTGTGTTCATGTCTACCTCCTTTTGCAGCAGCCTAATTAATGTCGTCTGTCTCACTTACAGTGACAATGCTTCTCCTCTGTTGTCTCCTCTGTTTTTCTTTTCTCTCCTGTCTCCTTTTATTCAGCTCTTGCTCTCCTCCTCTTTTATTTTTTATCTTGTCTCTTCTCTTCGCCTCTCTACTGTTCTCCGGTCTTGTCTTATCTTTTCTCACCCTTATATATACAATGTGTATGAGTCTGTAGGCACAGTTATGTGTTGAGCCTCGGTTATACTCTCCGCACGGACATGAGCTGACGCGGAATCGTGATGAGGAAACATTTGGATATTTTATACCCTGTGCGGGTTTCTCCTCGCGGCAAACCGTTATTCTGCCGAACTGTACACGGTGTATCGAAAACTCACGTCTACAGCATGGTTTCTGCCCATCCATGTCAGCATAGTTAGAAAATGTAGGATGTCCAAGGACAGGCGAAAACCAAGCGGTAACCTCTGGTGAAGAAATGAAGCCAACGCAGAAGTGCCAAAAACTGCAGTTCCTCAAATGGCCACTATAGACTGGCTTCAAAAGCGAGTCAATCCTCATAGACCCCGATGTTAAAAAGCCCAACTTTACATCAGAAATAAACATGTTACAGCCTGGTACAAAAAATAGTTTTGGTCTCTATAGCTAATTTCCCCATTCATGTCAACTGTACGGGGGTGAATTTTTATGTAACTCACCTGTTTAAATTATATTATGGCCTAAAGTTTGGCATAATTTAGGGCGTGGCGCTTTAGAAAACATTTAACATTTGAGAATTGCAGTTCCTTTTGTTATCTGAAAAAAACGGTTTTGGAGAAAAACATTCGTTTAAACGTTTAAACTGTAATTTCAGTATTCAAATAATGGCCAGTAATATTTACTACCTACTACGGCTTCAACTTTTCCACTTTTATCTCACCAGTTAATTACAGTTGTAATTACAGTTGTAATTAACTGGTAACAATTAGTAAGAATAGTATTTCTTTCTTCTTAAATTGTGAAACTTAGAGCAGCAGAGTGGTGAGTGTGGCGATTCAGTTGTTGTACATCAAGCTGAATTTATCTAGAAAAGATGTAAAGAAGAAGAAAGGGTTGAGTTTTTTTATCAGCAGCTAATTAAAATGGAAGCTGGTGAGAAAACAAGACATCTAACTGACATATGATGAAATTATTTTCTAAGGGATTTGAAAAATAATAGCAAGGTTTTGGTGCCAAAACTGATTTTATCTGCACTAGAATCAGAAAATTACCCAGCACGACTATTGAAACTCTGCACTGTATTATATATCCATGCGTAAGGTGACTATCAGCCAGTATATTATACGCAATAAGATACATATTTCATGCCATTTCTCTTCCTCCCCTCCCTCCTTCTGTCTCCCTGACAGTCTGGTTCCAGTACAGCACCTCCACAGGCGGACCCCTCCACCTCCTCCTCTGCCTCCTCCTCTACCTCCACCACCACCACCACGAAGGCCGAGGAGAAGAAGAAGCTTTTATCTAAAGACTCCATCCTGTCTCTGTACGCCAGCAGCTCAGTGGCCAGTCAGCCGCAGAGCCAGCAACAGCCTGCTCCAGGACAAGGTGACGCACACACACACACACTCACACACACACACACACACACACACACACACACACACACACACACACACACACACACACACACACACACACACACACACACACACATGCAGCATTTTTATTAACCCTTTGTCATCCATATCTAGTCAGCTAGATCGTCTAATCCAGCATCTACATGGAACTTACAAGCTAAAATGTGTTCACACCAAACTAATTTGTAGCAGTTTATTTCAACTCGTAAGCACATGCTCCTTTAATCTGTTCAACTACGGGAAATAACTGTAAACAATGTCATTATTATTAGTATATCTTTATAAATTGTATCTTAAATGTTGTATTTTAGTGTATTTTCATCAAATGTATAGTTCTGTTATATTCAAAGAGTAGGATAAGACTTTCAGTTGCATCATTGTCTATAGGATGTTGGTTTTAATGGTGATGTTGCCTTTGAAATTTTAGATTTTATACTAGGCGAGGATGGAAATCTTATTTTTTCCTTTATTGCATCTCCATTGTAATCTCAATGGTAATATATCTTAGTTAACTTACAATGGATTCATATTCTTTAGCTTCTTACCTTTCAAAGGACACCAGATATATGCATATAAGCCTTATGTTTCAGGAGTTATTCCTGATTCACTTTGGGTTTTTGGGTTTTTTTTTTTTTTGTTGGACCCATCCACCTTCCCTCCCGCCCACCCACAGTGTGTCTTTTCGCTCTTTAAACTACGTCACCACACTCTCGGCGCGATTTCTCTGAGTGGATACTGTTGCCGCGGATGGGTTTACATTATAGATAATGGAAAGCCTGGTGCATCTCCTACAGGTGCTAAAGGGTGCCTTGTGCGCCGGTATCTAACGCCGACGGCCGTGACAAAGCATCGGTGTTTGGCGGCCTCGGAGTGAGAACGGGCTGGGAATACATACTATTTTTTATCATAATAAATGGTAGTTGCCTAAGTGAGGATCCTCAGCAGCTACCATGTATTTGAATTCAAGGACTGACAGGTCAAACCACTCAAATGTGTTGTATACGTTGAATATAAATAAGCACTAAACACATATAGTGTTTCATAAGTGGGGAAAAACATGCAGTAATATAATAGAGCTCACTCAGACGTAGGTGTTTGTACACACACAGAGACACACGCCTACACACTTTCACACATACATCAGAGGAGAGATGCATCATAAAAGTGGAGCAGAGTGAAGGCAGATGAAAGGTCAGCGTGCTGAAAAGCAGGCAGGTCCACTTACTGGAGTCCCACTGCAGCAGTAAAGATAGAGAGGTGTCTGCAGATTCACACTCAGCTCACAGTTATTATGTGTAAAGACTGAAGTGCCAAGACTGCAGGCGGCTGTTCATACAAACAGTATACACATACATCAACCTGAGCATGTTTGGAGTGTGTGGTAAAGCTTTAGTGGTACATGTTTTCTGAATAGTGGAAGATTTGTACAGCAGGCATATGTGCGTATTGATTGAATTGCTGCATGATTACAGTGACGTACAGAGGATCAGGAATCAGGATGAAGGGCTTTCTGCTGCATTATTGTCCTCTCTGAATCCAAATAGATGCTGATGGAGATCAAAGCCAAGAGACGCTCGCCAGGCTAATGCCTCAAATCACTGACTTACATCCTGCCTGTGTGTGTGTGTGTGTGTGCGTGTGCATGAACATGGTGCCTCTCCATATTGTAACAGGATGGATGTGGCTCTAAGTGCAGCTAATACCAAAATGATCAAAATGTCAGATCACACTGGACTTACAAAATATTACGAACAGTCCATGGATCCTTTATTGATTTCCGCTTTGAGCCTGTGCCAGTGGAGGATTTTAAAACCTTGAGATGTGATATGAATTGTGCTAAAAGAGGCTGTATTTCAGTATCTGGTGTTGTAGTACTCGAGATCTGTCTTAAGACCACTTTTTGAAGGTCTCGTCTCGGAATCAACCACATTTTTATTCGGTTTTGTCTCGGTCTCAGACAAAGAGGACTCTGGATTTTAGTTCAAGACCGATCACAACTGCGGGGATGTCACTAAATTGCCTGTTTATTGTCTGATTTATTTGTTAACATCATTGCTGCGAAAAAATATTACCATTGATGTATCTAAACTGGGTTGTCATATTCAATTATTAAGGATTATAACATAACACTCCCAAACACAGCGAAGAATTGCAGTTTTACTATTTGCAAGGTGGGTGTTTCTGAGACTCCCTTCTTTTATTATTCTCTTTATAAACCACTCTTCAAGTATCAAGAAAGTGCTTTCCAGAGAAAAGGAGATGAAGTACAATAACAAGACACAGTTAGTGACTAGTGGCCATTCTTACTTACTTGTTTTTAAGTGTTTTGAACATTTTAGCTCTGATGTGAAAGTTTGACCTCCTTAAGATTTCTTATATTTTGGATTTTAAACTTTTACTCTTTAAATTAATTATTTTCCTACATAATTTGTAGTGAATCAAAGCAAAACTGGAGTCTTGAAAACTGTTTATTTACTTCAACACAGCTCAGTTTTCTCTTATGTTGAGTTGAAAATATGCTCAGTAGTTGGAAAGTTAACATGAAAAACTCTGTGTATGTTTTTGTGCTCCAGCAGGAATGTACGTGGGCCAGCCTCAGTTCACTCCGCAGGGTTTCGCTCCAGGGATGACCGGAGCCGTCCCCCCCACCACCATGATGGGCGGAGGGGGGGCCATGATGTCCGGCGTGGCTCTGCCCAACGGCGGCTACATGGGCGTGCAGCAGCAGGGCGTGATGCCAGCCAACCAGGGACAGAACATGTACAGCATGCAGCAAGGACAGCAGCAAGGACAGTGGAACATGAGCCAGGTAACAGAGACATAATTCATTTTATGGTCATGATCAACATTAATCTTTTATGAACCACACTTACATATTTACTAGTAACCTAAATAAAAATTTCAATGTCATTTTTCCTCTGCACCTCCTGTCAAAGAGCTCCATTATCCTGGTCCTAAAAGTTAATATATGGTCTTACACAATTTTCTGCTCCCAGTGCAGTAATGACCTCAACCCTTTCAGCCGCTCTAAAAGCACAAGAAGAACAGCTTGAATTAACTGTTCAATCAGTTTTATAACCAAGATTAGTGTATAAAAATATAATGGATTTTTTTTTCTTAAGTTCTGACAAGTCACTTTCTTGTCCCCTAATTCCAGCCCAGCACCATGAAATGATTAGCGAGTATGTGATGAATTCACCAACATGTGGAGGGATTGTTTGATGCGAGGGGAGTGTCATTTAAAACTAGCTGAGAGTGACACATAACCGGGTGGAGTAAAATGTAATATAATAAAATAATGGGAAGCTAGATCGTTTTTTTTTTTTTATTTTTTATTCAACATGTGATTAAGTCCAGTTTTATTCTAGTAGTTAAACATTTCGCTATGGCCAACGGGGTTGGACCAATATACACTATGGAGCCAAAATTGGTCCTCTAGTTAAAATCTAATCTGCTCCAGTTAGTATCGCCCAGCGTGGGTTCAGCCTTCAAAACAAAATGAAGACGGACGCGAAAAATCATCTGTCCGAGGCAAAGACTACGGAAAAAAATCATTCATCTGCTTTGTGTGTGTTGACATGAAAAGAGGCCTCACTGTCGGTGTCTCTGGTCTTCTTTTCTCTCCATGTTCTTATAAATGCATAATATAAGCTTGTTCTGTTGCGTACATTAATTATTAAAAACACACAAATAGGCCTTCACACACAACGGCCGCCGTGTGTGCCGCTGTATCAGTCCTCAGTCAAACACTCAAAATGTATTGAAAAAAAAATAGATGTAATCATTTCCAAACTTCACAACATGTTTTTATTAGGGCTGTCCATTAACATAGTTAAACGTGATTAATCACAAATGAATCACATTTTTATCTGTTCAAAATGTACCTTAAAGGGAGATTAGTCAAGTATTTAATACTCTTATCAACATGGGAGTGGGAAAATATGATTTATGCAAATGTATGTACATATTTAATATTTGAAATCAATTAACAACACAAAACAGTGACAAATATTGTCCAGAAACCCTCACAGGTACTGCATTTAGCATAAAAATGGGCTTAAAGTGAAGCTGTACTGCCAGTTAGGGATTTAATTAAACAAGACGTTAATTATCAAGCCTGAGTGCAACTACGACACTGTTAATAAATCCATCAGCCACGTTAAGTTAAAGCTAACTGGATATTTAAGTCTGTCTGTTAACATCAGGGCAGGAATGAAATCAGATCTGATACAGTGTGTACTGTAGCTTGTATGAAAATGTATTTCTGATCCATTAGCTTCAAGTAAACTGTCTGATGAGTTGGCAGCTGTGACTGAAACATTACTAAAAGCGTGATGGACACTGGTTGACTCATTGAGTAAAGGCTGGCCCACACTAAAAGATTTTTCAAATCTGAACAGATTTTAAAAATGTGAGAGACCCCACACATAACGACATGCTATGTTAAATTTAACTGTTTTGTTCCTGTAGTGTGTGGTGAGCAACGATTTGGATCAGATTCATTCATGAACAACAAGAGTCCCGACTAAAAAAAAACGGAAATCTCTTAAAATATCTCACGATCAAACGTGACTTTATTGTAAACAAACACGTAGGAAGAATTAGCGATGTTAGTTTTTGTTCTACTTTGTACTGAAATTTGACAACGATAAAAGAAAAATTAAATCGTGGAGACACGTTAAATAAACACTCGTGTTGTTGCCACAAATCAACAAGTTGGTCCTTCATTTCTGAGATCCATCTTACTACTACTTTATGCTTCGTGTTTTGCATTAGCTCATGCATTAGCCGCAGCCGCCATGACAGTGGTGGTTGTCCTTCCGTTTCAGTCAGATTGGTTTTCAACTGGCTATCGTTCTTTCCCACGTGACTGCGTCATCGGCTGTCCTTGTGGTTCCCCACACACAACAGGATATCTGATCGTAAATATTGAACATTTTTAATATTTACGATTTGGATGGACTTCCGAGCCGATCGGGGGATGTAAAAAACACTCTTAACATACCTCACACCACAGGAAAATCTGGAAAGATAATCTTTAAAACCATCAAAAATTGGGGCTTTGCTGACGATCGTCGTGAGGGGGGAATCGGCCCCAAAATCGTCTTGATTCTCGTGTAGTGTGTACCCGGCAAAAGAATCCCCAGTTTGAATAACGGATATGATCCCTCCATGTTAAAATAATTTAATATGCCTAAACTTGTTGACATGAGGACTTCCAGCTGTGTCTATACTGGATCAATACTGGGAGGCCTGTCAACACATCTGTCCACCAGCTTCCCCTTCATAAGTCAAACACACACACACCGCTTACTGTATACCCACTCCTAATAATACAGTGTACTGTATGATAACTGTTGTCAGCATCTTGACATCCAGGGAGGTTAATGAGAGATCATAAATCACCACACACACACACACTGCCTTTGAACAGTCAAAGATGGAGGAGGATGACGAAGTGTGTGTGTGTGTGTGCGCATATTGTGCAGGAAGACGTAATGGAATAGTGAGTTGATGAACGAGCGCTTGGTTGCACGTATGTCCGGGCTTGGCCGACACACATGCATAACCACACACACACACGCACACACACATACCTCCGCACACACACTCACCCGCAGCTCTCAGATGACCAGATAAGCGAGCAGCGCTGCACCAAAGCACATTCATAATAGATAAGGCAGAATGGAAGGAGGATGGCGAGCAGAGGAGGTGGACTGGAGCGGGGCGAAGGAGAGGCGAAGGTAAAGAGCGAGGGATGGAGGCATGGGAGTCGGGTTGAAGGATGGATAGTCCCCCCCCCCTCCTCCCTCCCTTGCCTCTGGGATGGATGAGGGAATAGCTGTCTATTTTAGCTCTGATGAATACGAACACTGACTTCCCTCCTCTCTCTCTCCCCTTTTCCTTTCTCACTCAGATGACCCAGCAGATGTCGGGCATGGCTGTGAGTGGTGGCGGGCCGGTGGCAGCCACTTTTAGCCAGTCAGGGGCCCCCGTGGCTGGATGGCCCGCGGCTCCACCGGCGGCTTCCGGCCAGACCCTCAGCACTCAGCTGTGGAAGTGATGAGAAGGAAGGCTGGAGGAAGAGTGGGGGGATAACTGAGGGCAGTCGTATGGCAACAACTGACCTTCCCAGCTCTGAATAATAAACGCACAGCGGGGGGTAGTTTGACTGCCATTAATGCCCCCCCCCACACACAACTTCACCATGATTCCTTTAAAAAGACATCACACTGGATGGGGTGGCAGCTGTTGTTCCAGTCTTAATTCAGCTTTCCTTTTTGATTCCCTTTTGTTGTTGTTGTCTGAAGAAAGAGACAAAAACAGCAGAAAAGAAGCTTCTGGACCAATAACTCCAGGTGTCTGCTATAGTAATATTATATCATTACCAAGATGGATAGTTAGTGAATAGTCTGTCAATACCTACAGTAGATATATGGCTATCTTGTGGTTGGTCTATATGCTACCGTGTCCTCGCCCCTCTCTCTGCTGTGTATATTGTAAGCCTCCCCCCTCCTCTCCCCCCCCCCTCCCCCTCCCTCCCTCCTCCCTCTCCTCCCCTCCCCCTCTCTGTAGGGCGAGCAGAGTCTCGTAGCAGATAGTCGTCTGAACAGTACTGTATTTGTGTGATTATGATGTGAGCCTCCCACTTTTTTTCAGAGCCATAGGAAAGAGGTTGAGTGAGTTTGAGTTCTCGTCATCACGTGACGCTCCGTGGGGGGGAAATGTTTTGGAGATGAGGTTCTCCAGTTTACTCTAAAAAGCATCCTGTGGAGTTTACAGTAGCACTGCTAAATGGGGTTAGAGGCTGCTTACAGTAGATATTATTGTGCACTGATTCACTGAGTCATTGTCACGTAATTTGACCATTTTCCTACAAAGAGTTTGAATACATTCAACAGTCAAAAAGTGAGGTTAGTTCCCTCCCCCCCACAGCAGCCAGTGTACCACTGATCAGCTCTGCAGTAAAGATCATATTCACCAGTGGTTCCTAACCTTGAGGTTGAGTCAGAAGATACACCCGAGGGGTTGCAAGAAAAAGCCAAAAGAAGGTTTGGAACCACTGATGAATATATACACAACCCTGGCTGGCCAGTTATCCAGTATCAGTACTTTTATAGTACAGTACTTTTCTAGTTTATAGTACTTTTTCTCATTCTGATTCTGATTTGTCAGCAGATGAATCGGTCCAGTTTTGTTTCTCATACTGCTAGCTGGTTAAAAACCACCCAAAGGATTCCTTTAATGATTGCTGGGCACCCCTGGGTCCCCCAGCTGGGTTTCTTTGGTAGCCACGCTGTGGTGTTTTAAAACCTAACGAGCTGGGTTCAGTGGGACCTGGGCTCCGACCCAGTTAAGACATTCCTTGTTGAAATGAGCCGTTTCCCCTGCGCTCCCCGAGGCAAATTAATGTGCTACTGGAATCACCTCAGTTTGTCTTTACTGCACTTTAAATAGCAGAATCGGTAGTACTGTATCTCCGGCTGTGTTGTGGTTTCGTCGCTCAGATCGTTGTCCGTTCACCTCCTACTGCAGGGAAGGAAGCGACCTTTTTCTTTTTAAAAACTGGACAAATGTGACACCCAAAATGTTGCTCCCTTCATGTATGACGCTATAACCGTATATTCTGCCATCCGCCATCTTTATTGTGGTGTTTTGTTGTGTGCAGTACAAGAGAAGCACAGTTAGTCTGAAGCAAATAAACCTGGATGACCAATCAGAGGGCTAGACGATGAGGAGGAACAGGATTGGACAGCGTTAGCTGAAGGGGACCTGTATGAAAACACTGGATGGGTCCCATCACCTCTGTCCAGTCTTTGTTTATCGGGAGTAAGAACAGAGGAGCAAGAGTAGAAATGAACAAACATATCGATACTGAATATTTGAAATGGTTTCTCATTTTCCGCAGTATCGATACAAACCAGCTGCGCTGCCTTTCTGCTCTCTCTTCTCACCGACAGCGTGTTAACACACACACAGTGCTATTTATCTTTTAATAAAAACCTAAAATGTTATGCCCTCAATGTTGTCTCATTTTTATCGAAATGGTATCAAATATTGATATTTTTCAAGGTATTGTTAGCCAAATAAAATGTGGCAAAGTTAACAGTCAGATCTCATGATAGAAATTCACATCATGCTCTTAAGATTACAAAGGGTGGGTATAACGTTTTGTTGGGTGTTACAGGTAATGAACAAGCAGCTAAACTGGCAAAGTATAAATGTATGACAACAAAATGATTAAAGTAGCTTATGTAGGGGAGAGGCTAAATTATTAATTATAACAACCATAATTAACACTTGTCAGAAGGAATGGGATACAGACAATAATGGAAGACGTAATAAACAATATAATATTCAATAATAATAATAATATACAAAAGTCAGTTCAGGTTAAACAGTTCAAAGGAAGATGTCGTAACTGCAGAGAGGAGGTAATGGTATCCAAATGAAATCTGTCAGTGGTGTAACAATTGAAATAAAATATAATAACATTAATAATTCGATGGATGTAACTCTCTGAAAGACCACATTATCATGCATTGCAATAAATATAACTCAGAGAGGAAGACATTAAGAAATATAGTACATGAGAAGGGGCAGGAGTGGAGTTTAAAATCAGGACTTCAGAAGAGGGTGGATAGGTTATATAATACAGACAGGATTAGGAAATAGCATTTAATTTCTTTCTTTCTTTCTTCTTCTTTTTCTTCTTCTTCTTCTTCTTCTTCTTCTTCTTCTTCTTCCAGTATAATGCCATGCCGATTCTTTTAATATATATATATTTATATTTATTTTTCTCTTTGCTTCTTTTTTATTTTTTTTTTATTTCAAAAGTTCAATACAATATAATCACATGTTTTACAGTATAAAAATAATATAAAAATAATTTGTAAATTGTACAACAAATAAACTGTAAAGAAAGGAAAAAGAGGAATAAAAACAAAAACCAAATAAAAACCAAATAAACAAACAAAAAACATTTGGGGTCTGCTAAACAATTGAAATAAATTTGAAATGTCTAAACAATTTAATAGTTTTGGTCAATTTAGAATTTTTGAGTTTTAAGTTTTCAATCATGGTCAAATATGTTTTAAAATCAGTATCTTTAAAAATAAAAAAGGAGGGTATTCTTTTAAGCCAAATCATTTTATGTATATAATATTTTGCTAATATAACAATCAAATTAATTAAGTAAATCTCATCTGCCAAAAAACTGTTATTGGTGACAATGAGTAATATCTCAATTCTTGTCAGCACGATATCCTTTTCGGAATTCTTTTAATACATCCATGTTCTACACCCTCCGATATAGTAGATGGCGCCCCCAATGCATTATGGGATATCTCTTTCCTGACGCAAGGTTATAAAGGAAGCCGCAGCTAACGGCTAACGACAGAACCGACTCCTCTCAACACGGATAAACGGATAACTAATCACAGGAGACCTTTGTTGTTGGATTTATTAGTTTTATAAAGTCTCTAAAGATAACACTGTTGTTCCGTGATGGATTACAAAGCGTCTGAAAGGGACACCGGAACACCGGAAGCCTCGTTTGGAAAGTTTGAACTCGACGGTGACGGTGACGGAGCGGCGGCCATTTTGAGTGAGTTTGTAACGTTAGACCTCAGCGCTCCAGAGATATATTACAAAACTACATCTAAAGCTATCATTTCTATAATCTATCCGTAAACCATTATAATTACAGTCTAGTTTCCTTATAATCAAGGATGTTAGACATACCAAACACATATTAACGTGAACAATTCCTAGTTTTCAGTCAAGTGACTGGAGTAGAGCCAGGAGGAGGAACACTGTTCCAACATGGCGGCTGTTTGTTTTTACAATCTACAAGTGTTTAGATCACCTCTCAAACTGGCCTTTCTAAATGAGCAGTGATGAAAGTTACTATATTGTGTTATTATTATAAAGCAGGGTTTTTCCTGGCTCAAAATGAGGAGGAGGTGGTTCCATCCAGGATGTTATGAGACTGTCTTGGGTGGACCTCAGACCCTTTAGGGGGGTCTTAGGGGGGTCTGGGGGCCTGCTCTCCCGGAAGATAATGTTGTACATTTTAAAGATAAATGCATCGATCTGGTGCACTTACAGAGCAAAATTAAGAGGCTAGATCTATGCAGAGTCTACACTAGATCTTGTGCTTTTGTAAACAGTTGTGTGCTGTAGCAGGGCTGGAATGTAACTAAGTACATTTAGGCTAGTACTGTACTTAAGTACAATGTTGAGGTACTTGTACTTTACCTGAATATTTCAATTTTATGTGACTTCATAGCCAACTCCACTACAGTTCTGCTCCACTAGGCTACATCTCAGAGGGAAATATTGTACATTTAACATCAATACATTTATTTGACAATATTAGTAGCGATATGCAGATTGAGATTCTTAATACAAAATGTAAATTAACCAATAAACTAAGGTGTATTTTTAAGTAGTATATCATTATTAAGTTAAGTTATTAAGTATATAAAGTAGTTAAAATGAGCTCCACCTTCACCAACTGCAACATTAAAGTGATGCAACAATAATTATAATCCAATAATATATAATATAGATTATTCTGAAACAGGCCATTTAATGAGTACTTATATATATATATATATATATATATATATATATATATATATATAATACTTTTGTATTTATACTGAAGTAACATTTTGAATGCAGGACTTTTACTTGTAACAGAGTGTTTTTATACTGTGGTATTTGCCTACTTTTACTTAAGTAATAGATCTGTGTACTTCTAACACCGCTGTGCTCTAGTAAACAGTTTAATCCTAAAGTCATTGGTTGTATGGATATGAATGTTGATGACATGGTAAAAAAGTCACTCATAAAACATAGTAAACGAGACGGGCTTTGTGTTTCAAAACGGGTCGGTTGCCGTAATCGCCGCAGACCGGGCCCGTCCCACCGCGCAGGGAGAGAGGGCACAGCGAGCAACGGTCCACGGTTTACGTGCATACCACCACCTACCGTTCTGGAGTATGTAGAACAGATCTAGTTTACATTAGTCTGTAATACACTTTACAGTGTCAATGCTAACTATAAATATAACTATAAATTCTATAAAAGTGTATTATTTTTGTACGGTTTTACTGTCAGTTCTGTGTTGCATGTTAAGACAGATGCTTTTATTTGTCACACACTTTTAGATATGCAGCCTCAATGGATGACATCTGGGAAGAAGAGGAACGTTATACAGACTAACTGAGACAACATCTTCTCTGTGCTGAAGCTCGGAGGTAGGATATGTTTGTTGTTGTGTTTAATGTTATGGAATATTGAAAGCATAGAACATATTTAAATCCATTGGCCTCTCTAGCTTTGTTATGAACATCTTGAATTCTTAACATTATAGGATATGATCTGTATTAGACATGGACATTCAGACGTCATTCAATGTGATTTACACTTACCTGAGAATGTCTGTTGGTGCCTTCAAATGAAACTCGTGTTTACAACATGGGAAGTCGTGTACACAACCTGCTTGGCGTTCAAGTTGTTAAGTCGTGAGAACACCGCTGCTAACGGCAATATTAACGTTACTGTCGCCGTCTAGAAGCCACAGAGGCTAACAATTTAGCAAACTAGCAAGTGGGTAACATAATGCAGGAAATGCAAAGGCATAATGACGGAGAAAGAAGATGAGGCCGATGGGAATATCAACATTTTCCTCAGACATATTATAAAATTACAAAGAAAAACAATATATGACTAAAATTACAATATATGAACTTATTATGTGCTGAAAAATTAACTTCCATGGCCTCCGCCATTTCTGACAACGTCAACAAACACGTCACAACTCATAAACTCTGAGCTTTCAGAAACTTTCCACTTACGAGGTCGTGAATTTGACAAGAGGGGGGCGTTCATATGGACTCTTCTCTTGAACACGGTAAACACGACCCCATTTGAAGGCACCAATTGTCTCTGATGTCCAGAACTTCATGGTGTAGAATAGAATCAGGGGGATTACATAGTATGTGTCGAAACCACCTGACTACCTAGACATGCATGTTTTATATATTTTTGATTTGTATTGTATTTTATTATTTGTTACCATTGTTACCAGATTAATGGACTGACAGACAGTGAAGGTCTCCATTTAATCATTGCGACTCATTTTGTAACTTAAAGGTCCTTAAATATAATTAAATGTAAGTCACTTTTATCTCCTTGTCATCATGACACAAGGCACATTGTGTTTACATGATCAGATTATCAATGTATGACCCAATATACCTTCCTTTGTTTGGGTTTTACAAGGATCAATCTTTCATGAAAATGTATGCAAAAAGTCTGTTTTTGGAGCAGGAGAGACTTTATGTTTTCTAAATGTTGGTGTAAATTTCTCTGTTTTCTATCCAGACTGGTGAATGAACAAATGGACTTGAAGAGCCTGGAGGAGACGAGAACTGGAGCGCATGGAAGAAAGATTTGGTAACTATCAAGTCAACCAGTAGTAGTAGTTGTAGTAAAAGTTGAAGTTGTTGCAGTTGCTGTTGTCGTAGTAGTATAAGTAGTAATTGTTGTTTTACCAGTAGGAGTTGTAGTAGCTGTTGTAATAATGTCCGTAGTGGTAGTGGTTGTTGTACTACTCAGCAACGTATAGTATCTATAGAAAAAATATCATAGTATAGTATGTCAAAAAAAATATCATAGTATAATATGTCATAAAAAGTCATACAAAAATAAGTACAGTATATAAAAAAGTCTTTGTACATTATGTCATGAAAAATCAGTATAGTATGCGTTTAAAAAGTCATAAAAACTTAGTTAATAAAATAAATGGAAATGAAATGAAAGATAATTTATCAGTGCAAATATCTACTTATCATTTCATACACCAAGTTTGGTTTGAATGTGTGCAACATGGTTCAACTTGAAATTAATGCAGTTCAAAATTCTGATGATTTATTTATTATGTTTCATCGTATAGGCAGTTGCAGGTTGACTGGTGTTTACGCAGTCCTTGGGAACTATGGGAGAGTCTTCAGGTTTGTCCAAATCCTTCAAATCTTTGTCACTTTATTCATGAACATAATACAATTCTCCACTTTCCAGTGTCGTTGTGGTCATATTCTTCTTCTTCTTTGCGTTTTTTGGCAGACTGCAATGCCAACTTTTAGGTGCATACCACCACCTACCGCTCTGGAGTATGTAGAACAGATCTAGTTTACATTAGTTTGTAATTTCTTTCCAGTGTCGATGCTAACTATGAATATAACTATAAATTCTATAAAAGTGTATTATTTTTGTATGTTTTTACTGTCAGTTCTGTGTTGCTTGTTAAGACAGATGCTTTTATTTGTCACACACTTTTAGATATGCGGCCTCAATGGATGACATCTGGGAAGAAGAGGAACGTTATCAGACCAGCTGAGACAACATCTTCTCTGTGCTGAAGCTCTGAGGTAGGTCATAGTATGTCAGATAGTATGCGATAACAAGTCATAAAAAATATAGTATAGTATGTCATGAAAAGTCATAAAAAGTCATAGTATAGTATGTCATTAAAGTCATAGTTCGATATGTCATAAAAGTCATAGTGTAGTGTGTCATAAAGAGGTCATAATATTGAATGTCAAAATAGTCATAAAACAGTCATAGATAAGTATGTCTAAAAAGTCATTGTATAGTATCCTAAAAATCATAGTATGTCAAAAAGGTTAAAAGTCATAGTTTAGTATGCCATAAAGTCATAATATAGTATGTAAAAGAAAAAAAATCATATTATGGTATGCCATTTAAAAATAACTATCGTATGTCATAAAAAGTCATTACTAATATTATGGTATAGTATGCCATTAAAAAAGATTAACATAGTATGTTATAAAAAATGTCATAGTATAGTATGCCTTTGAAAAAATAATAGCGTCATAAAAGATGTCATAGTACAGTATGTCATTAAAAATGAATAATATAGTATGTCATAAAAAATATCATATAGTACATCAAAAAGTCATAAAAAAGTCAGTATAGTATGTAAAGAAAAATCATAGTACGCCATGAAAGTCATAAAAAATAATAGAAAGTAATAAAAAATGTCAGTCATAAAAAAAGTCATAATATAGTATGTCGAAAAAATAAGTCATAATATCGTATGTCGAAAAAATTAAATTATAGTATCTCAAAAAATTAGTAGTAGTGTAGTCTGCCAAAAAGTCATAGTTTAGTATGTCGAAAAAAAGTCATAGTATAGTATGTCAAAAAAATACAAAAAGTCATACTATAGAATGTCAAAAAAATTAAAAAATGTCAAAGTATAGTATTTGAAAAAAGTCATAAAAGTTAATAATATAGTATCATAAAAAATGTCAAAGTATAGTATTTGAAATAAGTCATAGTATAAATTCATAAAAATGTCATGTATACTATATCGTGAAAAGTGATCGTATGATATGTCATAAAAAGTCATTAAAAAAGACAGTATGTCAAAAAGGTCATAAAAAGTTATAATATAATTGTCATAAAAGTATGCCATTGAAGAAATAATATAGTATGTCATAAAAGATGTCATGTTACGACCCAGCTCGCTGGGGGAAAGGGAAGCATCATAAAACCAGTCTGAATCTGTGAAACAAAGTTATTTATTGATAAAAGTGTGGTTGTTTAATACAAACAGAAATAGGTTAGTTACAGTATAAAGGAAAAAGGTCTGATGGGTACTGTTTAAATCAAAGAAGTAAATATAATCGAAAGTGGACTCTAAAAAAAACCCCAAACGTGAAAATAAAACTTCACTATTAATCAATTCTAGCTATAAATCAAACAGCCAAAACAGCACCCCTAATCAGTTTTTAAACCTAGCACCGGCCCAGTCCCTTGGTAGTTGACGAGTGCCTTATTATATCTTGATTCCCAGCATTTACCGACTAAACCACAATTGAGAGTTAACCTTAGTTAATGTTTATTTACTAAACGCTATCACAAAAGGCACATTGGTGAGCTGTTAAAGGGAAATCCATGCTGCGTCCTGGCCAGACATTTAAAGCTTCAGGTCCCCAAATTGCACTCGCTTGACTGGTGAGCCGGACCAGGTTCCGCTCCAATATGAAGGCCTGACACGTACGAAGGTGGGAGATGAGCCACGCCTCAGCAAGGGAAGAGCCAATCATGAACAGGGGACCAAACATCCTGTTCAGTATACAAGCAAAGCACAATAAAGAGCTTATACAGATGGGAGGGCGCCAGAGGCGGCCGCAACAGTCATGGCTTAGTGTCTTAAGACGAGTCATAAGTGTGCCATAGAAAGTCATAAAAGAAGTCAGTACAGTGTGTCTTAAAAAGTCATAGCACGTCAAAAACTTAAAAAAAAAAATAGTTTAGTATGTAGAATAGTCATAAAAATCATAGTATATAAAAAAGTTTAAATATAGTATGTTCTAAAAAGTGTCATTAAAAAAGTCACAGTATTTTATGTTGAATTTCTTTTTAAAGGTCATAGTATACGTACGTCGGAAAAAAGTCTTACAATATGTCGAAAAAATAAAAAAGTAATATTATAGCATGTCAAAAAAATGAAAAAAGTCATATGTCAAAAGAAATTTAAAAAATCATAGTACATCATGTCAAAAAAAGCCATTTCAGTATGTTGAATAAATTAAAAAAAAGTCATAGTATAGTATGTCGGAAAAATAAAAAAAGTAATATAGTAAGTCGACAAAAAGTCATAGTATAGAATGTCGATTAAATAAAAAAAAGTCATAGTATAGAATGTCAAATAAATAAAAAAAGTCAAAGTCAAAAATTTGACAAAAAGTAAAATGTACTGGAAAGTCTTGATTTGTCCTGGAAAATTATTTCAAGATTCTTCTCCTTTCCTTTAGCTGAGAATGAACCAATAGAATATCAGAACTCCCCAAAAGTATCTCAAATATTTTTTTTAAAAAGTAATAGTTTTTTATGTCAAAAAAAGAAAAAGTGTAGTATGTCGAAAAATTTAGAAAGTCATTGTATAGTGTGTATGAAAAATAATAAAAAAAGTCATAGTATAGTATGTCAAAAAAAAGTCATAGTATAATATGTCAAAATATTTATAAAAAAAAAAGGAATTTTATAGTATGTCGAAAAAAAGTCATAGTATAGTATGTAGAAAATGTTGTAAAAAAAAAATCATATCATAGTATATCGAAATATTTTGTAAAAAAAAGTCATAGTATGGTATGTCGAATTTTGAAAAAAAAAGTCATAGTATTGTATGTCGGAAAAAAGTCAGTGTAGTATGTCGAAAAAAAGTCATAGTATGGTATGTCGAATTTAAAAAAAAAAAAGTCATAGTATATATAGTATGTCGAAAAAAAGTCATAGAATACTGTCGAAAACTTTAGTAAAAAAAGTCATAGTATTGTTTGTCGAAAAAAAGTCATAGTATAGTATTTCGAAAATTTTGTAAAAAAAATCATAGTATTGTATGTTGAAAAAAGTCATAGTATAGTATGTCGAAAAAGATTTTATTATAACATCTCTCTCATCATCTCTCAAAGATGATGAAAGACGAAAAATTTTGTAAAAAAGTGATATTATAGTATGTCGGAAAAAAAGTCATAGTATAGAATGTCGATTAAATAAAAAAAAGTCATAGTATAGAATGTCAAATAAATAAAAAAAGTCAAAGTATAGTATGTCGAAAATTTGACCAAAAGTAAAATGTACTGGAAAGTCTTGATTTGTCCTGGAAAATTATTTCAACATTCTTCTCCTTTCCTTTAGCTGAGAATGAACCAATAGAATATCAGAACTCCCCAAAAGTATCTCAAATATTTTTTTTAAAAAGTAATAATTTTTTATGTAAAAAAAAGAAAGCGTAGTATGTCATAAAAATTTCAAAAAGTCATAGTATAGTGTGTATGATAAATAATAAAAAAAAGTCATAGTATAGTATGTCAAAGAAAAGTCATAGTATATATAGTACGTCGAAAAAAAGTCATAGAATACTATGTCGAAAAATTTAGTAAAAAAATAGTCATAGTATAGTATGTCAAAATATTAAGAAAAAAAAGTAATTTTATAGTATGTAGAAAAAGTTTGTAAAAAAAGTCAGTAATGTATGTCGAAAAATTTGTAACAAAAAAGTCATTGTATAGTATGTCGAAATATTTTGAAAAAAAAGTCAGTGTAGTTTGTCGAAAAATTTAGTACAAAAAAAGTCATAGTACATTATGTCGAAAAAAAAGTCATAGTACATTATGTCGAAATTTTTTTTTTAAAAAAGTCATAGTATAGTATGTCGAAAAAGATTTTATTATAATATATATATATGTCGAAATGAAGTCATAGTATAGTATGTTGAAAAAGTTTGTAAAAAAAAGTCAAACTATAGTATATCGAAAAAAGTGCTAAAAAGTCGTCGTATAGCATGTTGAAAATTTTTTATGAAGGAAAGTCAGAATGTCGAAAAACGTCAGTGTAGTATCTCAAAAGAGTCAAAAAACTATTTTTATGTCCAAAAAAGTTGTAATAAATAATAATAAAATAGTAGCAGTTGTAAAATTCATTGTTGTAGTAGTCAGCACAGATATATGTGAATGTGATGAATTTTTTTCTTACCAGATGAGTGCAGAGTTTTCGGGCAAAAACTGAGGATGTCACAGTTTCTTCACCCACTTCAACCATATCTTCGACTTCGTCAGGGTTCCCATGCATCCTGAAAAACCTGGAAGACAGTTGACCAATGCTCCATTCATTGAAAACGCATGGAAAATTTGAGAAAAAGTAAAGTGTACTGAAAAGTCTTGTGTTGTCCTGGAAAATTATTTCAACATTATCCTCCTTTCCTTTAGCTGAGATTGAAGCACTAGACCAGATCAGAACTCCCCAAAAGTATGTCAAATGTGATTTTAAAAATCATAGTATAACATGTCGATTAATTTTGTGGTAAAAAAAATAGTTTAGAATTTCGAAAATGTAATGAAAAAAAAGTCATAGTATAGAATGTTGAAAATGTTATGAAAAAAAAACTCACAGTATGTCGATAATTTTATAAAAATAAAGTCATAGTATAGAATGTCGAAAATTTTATGAAAAAAAAAGTAATAGTACTGTTTTTTACAAAATTGACTTTTTTGTCATAAAATTTTCGACATACTATGAGTTTTTTTTTCATAACATTTTCAACATTCTATACTATGACTTTTTTTTCATTACATTTTCGAAATTCTAAACTATTTTTTTTACCACAAAATTAATCGACATGCTATACTATGCCTTTTTTCATGAAAATTTTCGACATTCTATACTTTTACATTTTTCAGGAAAATTCTCGACATTCTATACTGACATTTTTTTACGAATATTTTCGACATGCTATAGTATGACTTTTTTCATGAAAATTTTCGAAAATATTCGTAAAAAAATGTATAGTATAGAATGTCGAAAATTTTCATGAAAAAAGGCATAGTATAGTCTGTCGATTAATTTGGTGGAAAAAAAACTCAGTTTAAATTTTCGTCAATTTTCATGAAAAGTCATACTATAGTATGACTTTTTCAAAAAAAGTCGAAATTTTAAACTGAGTTTTTTTTCCACCAAATGAATCGACAGACTATACTATGCCTGTTTTCATTAAAATTTTCGACTTTCTATACTATGACATTTTTTTACGAATATTTTTGACATGACTTTTTTCATGAAAATTTTCGAAAATATTCGTAAAAAAATGTCATAGTATAGAATGTCGAAAATGTTCATGAAAACAGGCATAGTATAGTCTGTCGATTCATTTGGTGGAAAAAAAACTCAGTTTAAATTTTCGTCAATTTTCATGAAAAGTCATACTATAGTATGACTTTTTCAAAAAAAGTCGAAATTTTAAACTGAGTTTTTTTTCCACCAAATGAATCGACAGACTATAGTATGCCTTTTTTCATTAAAATTTTCGACTTTCTATACTATGACATTTTTTTACGAATATTTTTGACGTGACTTTTTTCATGAAAATTTTCGAAAATATTCGTAAAAAAATGTCATAGTATAGAATGTCGAAAATTTTAATGAAAACAGGCATAGTATAGTCTGTCGATTCATTTGGTGGAAAAAAAACTCAGTTTAAATTTTCGTCAATTTTCATGAAAAGTCATACTATAGTATGACTTTTTCAAAAAAAGTCGAAATTTTAAACTGAGTTTTTTTTCCACCAAATGAATCGACAGACTATACTATGCCTTTTTTCATTAAAATTTTCGACTTTCTATACTATGACATTTTTTTACGAATATTTTTGACATGACTTTTTTCATGAAAATTTTCGAAAATATTCGTAAAAAAATGTCATAGTATAGAATGTCGAAAATTTTAATGAAAACAGGCATAGTATAGTCTGTCGATTCATTTGGTGGAAAAAAAACTCAGTTTAAATTTTCGTCAATTTTCATGAAAAGTCATACTATAGTATGACTTTTTCAAAAAAAGTCGAAATTTTAAACTGAGTTTTTTTTCCACCAAATGAATCGACAGACTATACTATGCCTTTTTTCATTAAAATTTTCGACTTTCTATACTATGACATTTTTTTACGAATATTTTTGACGTGACTTTTTTCATGAAGATTTTCGAAAATATTCGTTAAAAAAATGTCATAGTATAGAATGTCGAAAATTTTAATGAAAACAGGCATAGTATAGTCTGTCGATTCATTTGGTGGAAAAAAAACTCAGTTTAAAATTTCGTCAATTTTCATGAAAAGTCATACTATAGTATGACTTTTTCAAAAAAAGTCGAAATTTTAAACTGAGTTTTTTTTCCACCAAATGAATCGACAGACTATACTATGCCTTTTTTCATTAAAATTTTCGACTTTCTATACTATGACATTTTTTTACGAATATTTTTGACGTGACTTTTTTCATGAAAATTTTCGAAAATATTCGTAAAAAAATGTCATAGTATAGAATGTCGAAAATTTTAATGAAAACAGGCATAGTATAGTCTGTCGATTCATTTGGTGGAAAAAAAACTCAGTTTAAATTTTCGTCAATTTTCATGAAAAGTCATACTATAGTATGACTTTTTCAAAAAATTTAAGTTTTTTTTCCAAATGACGACAACTATCTTCTTTTTTCATTAATTGATTTTTTAGAATTTTTTTGAATATTTTTCATGATTTTCGAAAATTTCGAAAAATTCTAAAATGTCAATTAGAACGAAATTTTCATAAGGAAAATCGTATTTGTAAAAATCATTAATTGCTTTTCAAAAAGTCAATTATGATTTTTCACAAATTAAACTATTTTTCCATAATCGACTTCTATCTTTCATTTTTTCGATTTACTGACTTTTTTTTGAAATTTTCGATTTAAATTTTGAAAAATTTAAAAAAAGCATAGTATAGTGTCGAATTTTGAAAAACTAGTTATTCGTCATTTAAAAATCATTAATTGCTTTTCAAAAAGTCAATTATGATTTTTCAAAAAAATCGAATTTAAATATTTTTCAAAATTTGACCTATACTATGCTTTTTTAAAATTTTGACTCTTTATGAATTTCGAAATTTGAAATTTCATGAAAATTCGAAAATTTCTAAAAGCATAGTATAGTGTCGAATTTTGAAAAACTAGTTATTCGTCATTTTGAAAAAAAAAGTTATTTTCAATTCGAAATAACTAGTTTTTTTCAAAAATCGAAATTTAAATATTTTTTTTCAAAATTCGACCTATACTATGCTTTTTTTAAAATTTTCGACTTTTTCATGAATTTTCGAAATTTGAAAATTTCATGAAAATTCGAAAATTTTAAAAAAAGCATAGTATAGTGTCGAATTTTGAAAAACTAGTTATTCGTCATTTTGAAAAATATAATTGCTTTTCAAAAAGTCATTAATAGTTTTTCAAAAAAATCGAAATTAATGTTTTTCAAAATTCGACACTATACTATGCTTTTTTTAAAATTTTGACTCTTTATGAATTTTCGAAATTTGAAATTTCATGAAAATTCGAAAATTTCGAAAAAGCATAGTATAGTGTCGAATTTTAAAAACAGTAAATTGTCGTTTTTGAAAAACTAGTTAATTTTTCAACATGAAATTAATAGTTTTTTTTCAAAAAAATCGAAATTAATGTTTTTCAAAATTCGACACTATACTATGCTTTTTTTAAATATTTTTACTGACTTTTTTAGAAATTTTTGACGTGACTTTTTTCATGAAAATTTTCGAAAATATTCGTAAAAAAATGTCATAGTATAGAATGTCGAAAATTTTAATGAAAACAGGCATAGTATAGTCTGTCGATTCATTTGGTGGAAAAAAAACTCAGTTTAAATTTTCGTCAATTTTCATGAAAAGTCATACTATAGTATGACTTTTTCAAAAAAAGTCGAAATTTTAAACTGAGTTTTTTTTCCACCAAATGAATCGACAGACTATACTATGCCTTTTTTCATTAAAATTTTCGACTTTCTATACTATGACATTTTTTTACGAATATTTTTGACATGACTTTTTTCATGAAAATTTTCGAAAATATTCGTAAAAAAATGTCATAGTATAGAATGTCGAAAATTTTCATGAAAACAGGCATAGTATAGTCTGTCGATTCATTTGGTGGAAAAAAAACTCAGTTTAAATTTTCGTCAATTTTCATGAAAAGTCATACTATAGTATGACTTTTTCAAAAAAGTCGAAATTTTAAACTGAGTTTTTTTCCACCAAATGAATCGACAGACTATACTATGCCTTTTTTCATTAAAATTTTCGACTTTCTATACTATGACATTTTTTTACGAATATTTTGACGTGACTTTTTTCATGAAAATTTTCGAAAATATTCGTAAAAAAATGTCATAGTATAGAATGTCGAAAATTTTAATGAAAACAGGCATAGTATAGTCTGTCGATTCATTTGGTGGAAAAAAAACTCAGTTTAAATTTTCGTCAATTTTCATGAAAAGTCATACTATAGTATGACTTTTTCAAAAAAAGTCGAAATTTTAAACTGAGTTTTTTTTCCACCAAATGAATCGACAGACTATACTATGCCTTTTTTCATTAAAATTTTCGACTTTCTATACTATGACAATTTTTTACGAATATTTTTGACATGACTTTTTTCATGAAAATTTTCGAAAATATTCGTAAAAAAATGTCATAGTATAGAATGTCGAAAATTTTAATGAAAACAGGCATAGTATAGTCTGTCGATTCATTTGGTGGAAAAAAAATCAGTTTAAATTTTCGTCAATTTTCATGAAAAGTCATACTATAGTATGACTTTTTCAAAAAAAGTCGAAATTTTAAACTGAGTTTTTTTTCCACCAAATGAATCGACAGACTATACTATGCCTTTTTTCATTAAAATTTTCGAAATTTTTTCTAAATTTTTACGAAAATTTTGAGTGAATTTTTTAAAGAAAATGAAAATATTGTAAAAAAATCAAATTTAAATTTCGAAAAATTTTAAAGAAAAAGGCATATATAGTTGATTATTTTAAAAAAAATCGAAATTTTCGTTTTTTTCAAAAAATCAACTATATATGCCCTTTTTTAAAAATTTAAAATTTTTTAAAATGATTTTTTTTACCAAAAAATTTACTTTCTTTTTTCATTAAAATTTTCGAAATTTTTTCTAAAAAATTTTTTTAGAATAATTTTAATGAAACCCTGAAATTTTCGAAATTTTGGAAAAAAATTCAAATTTAAATTCGAAAAATTTTAAAGAAAAGGCATATATAGTTTGATCTTTTAAAAAAACAAAATTTTAAATTTGGGTTTTTTAAAAAGTCAACTATATATGCCCTTTTTTTTAAAATTTTGAAAAATTTTTAAAATGATTTTTTTTACCAAAAAATTTTTACATGCCTTTTTTCATTAAAATTTTCGAATTTCTAAAAATGACATTTTTTCGAAAATTTTCATGACCCTGAATTTTCGAAATTTTTGTAAAAAAAATTTAAGTATAAATGTCGAAAATTTTTAAAGAAAAGCAAGTATACTATAGTATGACTTTTTAAAAAAGTCGAAATTTTAAACTGAGTTTTTTTCCACCAAATGAATCGACAGACTATACTATGCCTTTTTTCATTAAAATTTTAAACTTTCTATTATGACATTTTTTTACGAAGACTATACGTGACCCTTTTTTTATGAAAATTTTCGAAATTTCTAAAAATGTATGACATTATTTTTTGAATATTTTTGAAAACATGTATTTATAAAATCTGTCGATTCATTTCGGGGGAAAAAAAACTCAGTATTTAAATTTTTTGAAAATTTTAATGAAAAGGCATACTATAGTATGACTTTTTCAAAAAAAGTCAATTTTAAACTTGGGTTTTTTTTCCACCAAAAATCCCGACTATACTATGACCCTTTTTTTTAAAAAATTTTAAACTTTTATACTATGACATTTTTTTACGAAGACTTTTTTACATGACCCTTTTTTTATGAAAATTTTCGAAATTTCGTAAAAAAATTTTATTAGAATGTTTGAAAATTTTTGCAGGCAATATATCGTAAATTATTGGTGAAAAAAAACTCATTTAAATTCGAAAATTTTAATGAAAAGTCATACTATAGTATGACTTTGTGGAAAAAAAACAAGTTTAAACTTTTTATTTCCACCAAATGTCCCGACTATAGTATGACCCTTTTTTTAAAAAAATTTTAAACTTTCTATACTTCACAAATTATTCGAAGACTTTACTGACTTTTTTCATGAAAATTTTCGAAAATATTCTAAAAATGTCATAGTATTTGAATGTAAAATTTTAATGAACTTTAGTAAAGTCTGTCGAATCATTTGGTAAAAAAAACTCAATTTTAAAAGTCGAAAATTTTAATGAAAAGGCATACTATAGTATGACTTTTTCAAAAAAAGTCGGGAAAATTTAAACTCAGTTTTTTTTCCATTATGAATCGACAGACTATACTATGACCTTTTTTTATTAAAATTTCGAATTTTAAACTAGTTTTTTTTACGAATATTTTTGACAGACTTTTTTATGAAAATTTTCGAAAATATTCGAAAAAAGTCTATATAGAATGTTTGAAAATTTTTGAAAACGTTATAAGTTTCGAATATTTCGTAAAAAAAACTAGTATTTAAATTTTTTGAAAATTTTCATGAAAAGCATAGTATATTGTGAATTTTGAAAAAAACTCAGTTTAAATTTTCGTCAATTTTCATGAAAAGTCATACTATAGTATGACTTTTTTCAAAAATTTTCGAAATTTTAAACTGAGTTTTTTTTCCACCAAATGAATCGACAGACTATACTATGCCTTTTTTCATTAAAATTTTCGACTTTCTATATATGACATTTTTTTACGAATATTTTTGAAAAGGCTTTTTTCATGAAATTTTCGAAAATATTCGTAAAAAAAATGTCATAGTATGAATGTCGAAAATTTTAAAAACAGGCATAGTATAGTCTGTCGATTCATTTGGTGGAAAAAAAACTCAGTTTAAATTTTCGTCAATTTTCATGAAAAGTCATACTATAGTATGACTTTTTCAAAAAATTCGAAATTTTAAACTGAGTTTTTTTTCCACCAAATGAATCGACAGACTATACTATGCCTTTTTTCATTAAAATTTTCGAATTTCATAAAAAAATTTTTTTACGAATATTTTTGACATGACTTTTTTCATGAAAATTTTCAAATAGTGAAAAAAAATGTCATAGTATGAATGTCGAAAATTTTAATGAAAAAAGGCATAGTATAGTCTGTCGATTAATTTGGTGGAAAAAAAACTCAGTTTAAATTTTCGTCAATTTTCATGAAATCATACTATAGTATGACTTTTTCAAAAAATCGAAATTTTAAACATTTTTTTCCAAAATTATGACTGACTTTTTCATGAAAATTTTCATTAAATTTTAAATTCATATATAATTTTAAATAATTAAACAGGCTTTACTGAAATTCAAATTTGAAAAAAATCATTTAAATTTCGAAAATTTTCATGAAAAGGCATATATAGTTGTTTCAAAAAGTGAAATTTAAACTAGTTTTTTTTCCAACATATAAAAGACTATATATGCTTTTTCAATAAAATTCGAAATTTTAACTGATTTTTTTACAATAATTTTACTGCTTTTTTCATAAAATTTTCGAAATTTCTAAAAAAATGTCATTTTTAGAATAAAATTTTTATGAAAACAGGAATTTTGAAATATTCGTAAAAAAATCAGTTAAATTTCGAATTTTATGAAAACACATAGTATACTTTTTCAAAATAGTGAAATTTAAACTAGTTTTTTTCCAAATTATGAAATATACTATCTTTTTTAAAAATTTCGAATTTTAAACTAGTTTTTTTACCAAATGAATGACAGACTATACTATGCCTTTTTTCTAAAATTTTCGACATTCATACTATGACATTTTTACGAATATTTTTGACATGATTTTTTCATGAAAATTTTAAATATTCGAAAAAATCTAGTATAGAATGTCGAAAATTTTCATGAAAAGGCATAGTATAGTCTTCGACTTTGTGGAAAAAAACTCAGTTTAAATTTTCGTCAATTTTCAAAAAGTCATACTATAGTATGACTTTTTTCAAAAAAGTCGAAATTTTAAACTAGTTTTTTTCCAAATGAATCGACATCTATACTATGACATTTTTCTTAAAATTTTCGACTTTCTATACTATGACATTTTTTCGAATATTTTTGACGTGATTTTTCATGAAAATTTTCGAAATATTCGTAAAAAAATGTCATAGTATAGAATGTCGAAAATTTTAATGAAAACAGGCATAGTATACTGTCGTTCATTTGGTGGAAAAAACTCAGTTTAAATTTTCGTCAATTTTCATAAAAGTCATTATAGTATTTTTTCAAAAAGTCGAAATTTTAAACTGAGTTTTTTTTCCAAATGAATCGACATCTATACTATGCCTTTTTTCTTAAAATTTTCGACTTTCTATACTATGACATTTTTTACGAATATTTTTGACATGACATTTTTCATGAAAATTTTCGAAAATATTCGTAAAAAAATGTCATAGTATAGAATGTCGAAAATTTTAATGAAAAAAGGCATAGTATAGTCTTTTCGATTCATTTGTGGAAAAAAACTCAGTTTAAATTTTCGTCAATTTTCATGAAAAGTCATTATAGTATGATTTTTTCAAAAAAATCGAAATTTTAAACTAGTTTTTTTCCACCAAATGAATCGACAGACTATACTATGCTTTTTTCATTAAAATTTTCGACTTCTATACTATGACATTTTTTTACGAATATTTTGACATGATTTTTCATGAAAATTTCGAAAATATTCGTAAAAAAATGTCATAGTATAGAATGTCGAAAATTTTAATGAAAAAGGCATAGTATAGTCTGTCGATTCATTTGGTGGAAAAAAACTCAGTTTAAATTTCGTCAATTTTCATGAAAAGTCATACTATAGTATGACTTTTTTCAAAAAAGTCGAAATTTTAAACTGAGTTTTTTTTCCACCAAATGAATCGACAGACTATACTATGCCTTTTTTTAAAATTTTCGACTTTTTCATGAAATTTTTTCGAAATTTTAAAAATTTTCATGAAAATTTCGAAAATTTTAAAAAAAGCATAGTATAGTTGTCAAAAAAGGTCATTTTTTGGGGAATGAAAAAAAATAAAAAAAGTCATAGAAAAAGTATGAAAAAAAAAGTCTTTGTATAAAATTAAAAATATTTTTTAAAAAAAAAAAATTATTTTTTAGTATGCCAAAAAAGTCAAAATATAGTATGTAAAAAGAAAAAAAAAATCATTTTTATAAAAATTTTTTAAAAAAAAACTATTGGAAATGTCAATTTAAAAAAAAATTATGGTTTTGTATGCCAAAAAAAGATTTAGTATTTTAAAAAAAGTCATAGTATGGTATGCTTTAAAAAAAAAAGCGTAAAAAATTTTTTGTAAAAAAGTAAGTATGTAAAATTTAAAAAAATAATATAGTTTGTCAAAAAAATATATATAGAAATTTAAAAAAAAAAAATCATAAGTATTTTAAAAAAAATTCATAGAAAGAAAAAAAAAGTTTTTAAAAAAAAATAAAATTAATAAAAAATGCCCCCTTTTAAAAAAAGTAAAATTATAGAATGTGGGAAAAAAAGTCAAATATGAATTCGAAAAAAAAAATTATAGTATTTCAAAAAATTAAAAAAAAGAAAGTAGTGAAAATTTGCCAAAAAAAAAATAAAGTTTAATTTGCCCGGAAAAAAATTCTATTTTTCCCAAAAAAATAACCAAAAAATCAAACTAAAAAAAAAAAAAAATTTTTTTTAAAAAAGTAAATAATTTTTTAAAAAAAAAAAGAAAAATTAGTATCATAAAAATTTCAAAAAGTAAAATAAGTTATAAAAATTTAAAAAAAAAAGTCATTTTAAAATTATGTGAAAAGTATGTATAAAAATGTCAAAAAAAGTCAAAAAAACTAGTCAAAAATTTAAAAAAAAATTATAATATTAATTGTCAAAAAAAAGAAAAAAAAAAATTTTATAGTATGTAAAAAAATTTTTTAAAAAGTCGTTGGGGGAAAAAAAGAACAAAAAAAAGTCTTGAATTGTCAAATTATTTTTAAAAAAAAGTGTGGTTTTTTTAAAAAAAAAAAAAAAGGGTTATTTAAAAAATTTTAAAAAAAAGGGTCTAAAAATTTGGGTAAATTTTTTAAATAAAAAGTAAATAAAATTTTTCAAAAAAGGGATTTTAAAAAAAAAAAGTAAAAATAAAATTATATTTAAAAATTTTTAAAAAAGCCTATAAATCAAAAAAGGCCAAAAAGCCCCTAAAAAAGTTTTTTTAAAAAAGCAGGAAAAAGTCGGTAGTTAACGAGTCCTTTATTTTTTTTTCCCCAAAAATTTGAATAAAAATTTAAAAAAAATTATTTAATTGTTTTTTTTTAAAAAGTATCACAAAAAGGAATTTGGGGTAAATTTTTTAAAATATGCGGTTTTTCCTGGAAAAACAATTTAAAGTTTCTTCCCCAAAATTTAAACCTTCCTTGATTTGGTAGGGCCCAAGGATCCAAAAACCTGAAGACAAGGTTGACCAAAGCCCTTCAAAAAAAGGGAAAAAAAAAAATAAATGAAGGGGAAAACCCGGGTTGTTAAAAAAAAACAAAAAACCCTTTTTACAGTTTAAAAACCCGCCAGACGGCCCCCAAAATAGGGCTTTATTTTCTTAAACAGTCATTTTTTTGGAAAAAAAAATTTAGAAAAAGTAATAAAAAAAAGTAAAGTAAGTTTTGTTTAAAAAAAAATCAAGAGAAAAAATTTTTTTAAAAAAAAAAAAGTTTAGTTTTAGAATGTCAAAAAATTTTATAAAAAAAAATTTTAATTAGAGTTTTTTAAAAATTTTTTTGTCAAAAAAAATTTTCAAAATATTTTATTTTTTTCTTTTTAAACAATTATACTATAAAAAATTTTTCTTAAAATTTTCGAAAAAAAATTTTTTTTACCACAAAAAAATGAAAAAATCCTTTTTCAAAAATTTTTAAATTTTAAATTTACATTTTCAAAAAAACCAATTTCATATGTTTTTTAAATTTTTAAAAAAAGTATGATTTTTTCAAAAAAATTTTAAAAAATATTTGGTAAAAAAGTAAGTATAGAATGTCGAAAATTTTAAAAAAAAAGGGCATAGTATAGTTGAAAAATTTTTTTAAAAAAAATAAAATTAAAATTTTTTGCAAAAATAAAAATTACTAAAGTTTTTTTTTTCCCGGGAAAATTAATTTTAAAGATTTTTTTTCCACCAAATGAACCAAAAAATATCAGTTTTTCCCAAAATTTTAATTTTTCAAATTTTTTTTTTTAAAAAGAAATGTTTTTTATGTTTCAAAAAAAAAAAAGTTAGTATGGTCAAAAAATTTAAAAAAAAGGCTTTGTATATTTGTGTTTTTTGGGAAAAAAATAATTTTTTTAAAAAAAGTCATATATAGTATTTTTTAAAAAAAAAGTCAAATTTTAAATTTTTTTTCCAAAATAATAAAAAAAAAAAATTTTATATTATTTGAAAAAAATTTTTAGTATTTTTAAAAAAGAAAATTTGAAAAAAAAAATTCATATATAGAATTCAAAAATTTTTTTAAAAAAAAAAGGGCATAGTATGGTTGTCAAATTTTTTGGGGAAAAAAAACTCTTTTAAATTTTGTAATTTTCAAAAAAAAGTAAATTTAGTATTTTTTCAAAAAAAGTAAAATTTTTAAATGGTTTTTTTTAAAAAAAAAAAATTTTTTCAAAAAATTTTTAATTTATATATTTTTTTCGAAAAAAATTTTTTCATGAAAATTTTCGAAAATTTGTAAAAAAGTCATAGTTTTGTTTGTCGAAAAAAAAAAAGGCATAGTATAGTTTTCAAAATTTTGGGTAAAAAAAATCTTTTAAATTTTGTAATTTTAAAAAAGTCATATATAGTATTTTTTAAAAAAAAAGGAAATTTTTTAAACATTTTTTTTCCAAAATAAATGAAAGCAAAAATTTTTTTAAAATTTTTGATTTTAAAAGTTTTTTGGGAAAAAATTTTTTCATGAAAATTTCGAAAAATTTTTAAAAAAAGTCATAGTATAGAATGTCAAATTTTAAATAAAAAAAGCAAAGTATAGTTGTCAAAAATTTTTTGGGGAAAAAAAAATGTTTAAATTTTGAATTTTCCCTGAAAATTATTTAACTTTTTCCCCTTTCTTTTCTGTTTTTTTTAACCAAAGAATACAGAAATTTTCCCAAAATTTTTATTTCAAATATGTTTTTTTAAAAATTTTTAATTTTTTATGAAAAAAAAAAAAAAAAGCTAGTATGTTTTAAAAATTTTTAAAAAAAGGCATAGTATATTTGTGTTTTTTGGAAAAAAAATAAAATTTAAAAAAAGTCATATATAGTTTTTTTTCAAAAAAGTCAAATTTTAAATATTTTTTACCAAAAAAATCAAGAATACTATGCCTTTTTTAAAAAAAAATTTCATTTTATATATGAAAATTTTTTTAAAGAAAAAAATAATTTTTAAAAAATTTTTTGAAAATTTGTAAAAAAAGTCATAATGAATGTCAAAAAATTTTAAAAAAAAGGGCTTTGTATAGTTGTCGTTTTTTTTGGGGGAAAAAAAACATTTTAAAATTTTAAAAAAAAATTTTCAAAAAAGTCATATAATTATTTTTTCAAAAAAAAGTCGAATTTTAAATTTTTTTTTTTAAAAAATCAAGTATATATTTTTTCAAAAAGATTTTATTATAATTTTTTTCAAAATTTTTTAAAGTATTTTTAAAAAATTTTGAAAAATTTGAAAAAAAAAGTCTTTTTTAGTATAGAATTCGAAAAAATGAAAAAGGGCTGTATAGCTTTTAAAATTTTTTTGGGGGAAAAAAATCAGAAATTTTCGAAAAAAAGTAAATTTAGTATTTTTTAAAAAAAAGTCAAAAAATTTATTTTTTTTCCAAAAAATTGAATAAAAAATAAAAAATTTTTTCATTTAAAAATTCATTTTTATATAGACAATTTTTTAAAATTTTTTAAATTTTTTTTTTTCTTAAAATTTTCAAAATTTTGGGGAAAAAAACTGAAGGTGTCAAAATTTTTAAAACCAAATATCTTCGATTTAATTTGGGTTGGAAAAAAAACCCATTTTAAATTTTTCCCCAAATTTCTTTGAAAAGCTTTAAAAATTTTTTTAAAAAAAGTAATTTTTTAAAACTAAAAGTTTTTTTTCCAAAATTTTTTTTCCAACTTATTCCTTTTTTAAAAAAATTTTTAAACCCAAACCCAGAAAAATTTTTAAAAAAAATATTTTTGGGTGATTTTTTCATGAAAATTCGAAATTTTAAAAAAAAAAAAAAAAAGTTTAAAAGAATTCAAAAATTTTTAATAAAAAAAAGGCATAGTATAGTTTTTGAAAATTTTGGGGGAAAAAAAACCATTTTAAATTTTCGTAATTTTATAAAATAAATATAGTATAAAAAAGTCGAAAAAATTTTTTTTAAAAAAAAGAATATATGTTTTTTTCAAAATTTTTGACTTTTTTTCTTTTTTAAAATTTTTTTGACATATTTTTATAAAAATTTTTTTTTCATAAAAAAAATTTTCAAAACACATATATGCTTTTTTTTCCATTTAAAATTTAAAAAAATTTTTCTAAAACTATTTTTTTTTCCAAAAAATTTCGAAATTTTAAAACTTTTTTTTTTTTTCCCAAAAATTTTCGAAAATTCTATCCTTTTTTTCATTAAAATTTTCGACATTCTATACTATGACATTTTTTTACGAATATTTTTGACATGACTTTTTTCATGAAAATTTTCGAAAATATTCGTAAAAAAATGTCATAGTATAGAATGTCGAAAATTTTCATGAAAACAGGCATAGTATAGTCTGTCGATTCATTTGGTGGAAAAAAAACTCAGTTTAAATTTTCGTCAATTTTCATGAAAAGTCATACTATAGTATGACTTTTTCAAAAAAAGTCGAAATTTTAAACTGAGTTTTTTTTCCACCAAATGAATCGACAGACTATACTATGCCTTTTTTCATTAAAATTTTCGACTTTCTATACTATGACATTTTTTTACGAATATTTTTGACATGACTTTTTTCATGAAAATTTTCGAAAATATTCGTAAAAAAATGTCATAGTATAGAATGTCGAAAATTTTAATGAAAACAGGCATAGTATAGTCTGTCGATTCATTTGGTGGAAAAAAAACTCAGTTTAAATTTTCGTCAATTTTCATGAAAAGTCATACTATAGTATGACTTTTTCAAAAAAAGTCGAAATTTTAAACTGAGTTTTTTTTCCACCAAATGAATCGACAGACTATACTATGCCTTTTTTCATTAAAATTTTCGACTTTCTATACTATGACATTTTTTTACGAATATTTTTGACATGACTTTTTTCATGAAAATTTTCGAAAATATTCGTAAAAAAATGTCATAGTATAGAATGTCGAAAATTTTAATGAAAACAGGCATAGTATAGTCTGTCGATTCATTTGGTGGAAAAAAAACTCAGTTTAAATTTTCGTCAATTTTCATGAAAAGTCATACTATAGTATGACTTTTTCAAAAAAAGTCGAAATTTTAAACTGAGTTTTTTTTCCACCAAATGAATCGACAGACTATACTATGCCTTTTTTCATTAAAATTTTCGACTTTCTATACTATGACATTTTTTTACGAATATTTTTGACATGACTTTTTTCATGAAAATTTTCGAAAATATTCGTAAAAAAATGTCATAGTATAGAATGTCGAAAATTTTAATGAAAACAGGCATAGTATAGTCTGTCGATTCATTTGGTGGAAAAAAAACTCAGTTTAAATTTTCGTCAATTTTCATGAAAAGTCATACTATAGTATGACTTTTTCAAAAAAAGTCGAAATTTTAAACTGAGTTTTTTTTCCACCAAATGAATCGACAGACTATACTATGCCTTTTTTCATTAAAATTTTCGACTTTCTATACTATGACATTTTTTTACGAATATTTTTGACATGACTTTTTTCATGAAAATTTTCGAAAATATTCGTAAAAAAATGTCATAGTATAGAATGTCGAAAATTTTAATGAAAACAGGCATAGTATAGTCTGTCGATTCATTTGGTGGAAAAAAAACTCAGTTTAAATTTTCGTCAATTTTCATGAAAAGTCATACTATAGTATGACTTTTTCAAAAAAAGTCGAAATTTTAAACTGAGTTTTTTTTCCACCAAATGAATCGACAGACTATACTATGCCTTTTTTCATTAAAATTTTCGACTTTCTATACTATGACATTTTTTTACGAATATTTTTGACATGACTTTTTTCATGAAAATTTTCGAAAATATTCGTAAAAAAATGTCATAGTATAGAATGTCGAAAATTTTAATGAAAACAGGCATAGTATAGTCTGTCGATTCATTTGGTGGAAAAAAAACTCAGTTTAAATTTTCGTCAATTTTCATGAAAAGTCATACTATAGTATGACTTTTTCAAAAAAAGTCGAAATTTTAAACTGAGTTTTTTTTCCACCAAATGAATCGACAGACTATACTATGCCTTTTTTCATTAAAATTTTCGACTTTCTATACTATGACATTTTTTTACGAATATTTTTGACATGACTTTTTTCATGAAAATTTTCGAAAATATTCGTAAAAAAATGTCATAGTATAGAATGTCGAAAATTTTAATGAAAACAGGCATAGTATAGTCTGTCGATTCATTTGGTGGAAAAAAAACTCAGTTTAAATTTTCGTCAATTTTCATGAAAAGTCATACTATAGTATGACTTTTTCAAAAAAAGTCGAAATTTTAAACTGAGTTTTTTTTCCACCAAATGAATCGACAGACTATACTATGCCTTTTTTCATTAAAATTTTCGACTTTCTATACTATGACATTTTTTTACGAATATTTTTGACATGACTTTTTTCATGAAAATTTTCGAAAATATTCGTAAAAAAATGTCATAGTATAGAATGTCGAAAATTTTAATGAAAACAGGCATAGTATAGTCTGTCGATTCATTTGGTGGAAAAAAAACTCAGTTTAAATTTTCGTCAATTTTCATGAAAAGTCATACTATAGTATGACTTTTTCAAAAAAAGTCGAAATTTTAAACTGAGTTTTTTTTCCACCAAATGAATCGACAGACTATACTATGCCTTTTTTCATTAAAATTTTCGACTTTCTATACTATGACATTTTTTTACGAATATTTTTGACATGACTTTTTTCATGAAAATTTTCGAAAATATTCGTAAAAAAATGTCATAGTATAGAATGTCGAAAATTTTAATGAAAACAGGCATAGTATAGTCTGTCGATTCATTTGGTGGAAAAAAAACTCAGTTTAAATTTTCGTCAATTTTCATGAAAAGTCATACTATAGTATGACTTTTTCAAAAAAAGTCGAAATTTTAAACTGAGTTTTTTTTCCACCAAATGAATCGACAGACTATACTATGCCTTTTTTCATTAAAATTTTCGACTTTCTATACTATGACATTTTTTTACGAATATTTTTGACATGACTTTTTTCATGAAAATTTTCGAAAATATTCGTAAAAAAATGTCATAGTATAGAATGTCGAAAATTTTAATGAAAACAGGCATAGTATAGTCTGTCGATTCATTTGGTGGAAAAAAAACTCAGTTTAAATTTTCGTCAATTTTCATGAAAAGTCATACTATAGTATGACTTTTTCAAAAAAAGTCGAAATTTTAAACTGAGTTTTTTTTCCACCAAATGAATCGACAGACTATACTATGCCTTTTTTCATTAAAATTTTCGACTTTCTATACTATGACATTTTTTTACGAATATTTTTGACATGACTTTTTTCATGAAAATTTTCGAAAATATTCGTAAAAAAATGTCATAGTATAGAATGTCGAAAATTTTAATGAAAACAGGCATAGTATAGTCTGTCGATTCATTTGGTGGAAAAAAAACTCAGTTTAAATTTTCGTCAATTTTCATGAAAAGTCATACTATAGTATGACTTTTTCAAAAAAAGTCGAAATTTTAAACTGAGTTTTTTTTCCACCAAATGAATCGACAGACTATACTATGCCTTTTTTCATTAAAATTTTCGACTTTCTATACTATGACATTTTTTTACGAATATTTTTGACATGACTTTTTTCATGAAAATTTTCGAAAATATTCGTAAAAAAATGTCATAGTATAGAATGTCGAAAATTTTAATGAAAACAGGCATAGTATAGTCTGTCGATTCATTTGGTGGAAAAAAAACTCAGTTTAAATTTTCGTCAATTTTCATGAAAAGTCATACTATAGTATGACTTTTTCAAAAAAAGTCGAAATTTTAAACTGAGTTTTTTTTCCACCAAATGAATCGACAGACTATACTATGCCTTTTTTCATTAAAATTTTCGACTTTCTATACTATGACATTTTTTTACGAATATTTTTGACATGACTTTTTTCATGAAAATTTTCGAAAATATTCGTAAAAAAATGTCATAGTATAGAATGTCGAAAATTTTAATGAAAACAGGCATAGTATAGTCTGTCGATTCATTTGGTGGAAAAAAAACTCAGTTTAAATTTTCGTCAATTTTCATGAAAAGTCATACTATAGTATGACTTTTTCAAAAAAAGTCGAAATTTTAAACTGAGTTTTTTTTCCACCAAATGAATCGACAGACTATACTATGCCTTTTTTCATTAAAATTTTCGACTTTCTATACTATGACATTTTTTTACGAATATTTTTGACATGACTTTTTTCATGAAAATTTTCGAAAATATTCGTAAAAAAATGTCATAGTATAGAATGTCGAAAATTTTAATGAAAACAGGCATAGTATAGTCTGTCGATTCATTTGGTGGAAAAAAAACTCAGTTTAAATTTTCGTCAATTTTCATGAAAAGTCATACTATAGTATGACTTTTTCAAAAAAAGTCGAAATTTTAAACTGAGTTTTTTTTCCACCAAATGAATCGACAGACTATACTATGCCTTTTTTCATTAAAATTTTCGACTTTCTATACTATGACATTTTTTTACGAATATTTTTGACATGACTTTTTTCATGAAAATTTTCGAAAATATTCGTAAAAAAATGTCATAGTATAGAATGTCGAAAATTTTAATGAAAACAGGCATAGTATAGTCTGTCGATTCATTTGGTGGAAAAAAAACTCAGTTTAAATTTTCGTCAATTTTCATGAAAAGTCATACTATAGTATGACTTTTTCAAAAAAAGTCGAAATTTTAAACTGAGTTTTTTTTCCACCAAATGAATCGACAGACTATACTATGCCTTTTTTCATTAAAATTTTCGACTTTCTATACTATGACATTTTTTTACGAATATTTTTGACATGACTTTTTTCATGAAAATTTTCGAAAATATTCGTAAAAAAATGTCATAGTATAGAATGTCGAAAATTTTAATGAAAACAGGCATAGTATAGTCTGTCGATTCATTTGGTGGAAAAAAAACTCAGTTTAAATTTTCGTCAATTTTCATGAAAAGTCATACTATAGTATGACTTTTTCAAAAAAAGTCGAAATTTTAAACTGAGTTTTTTTTCCACCAAATGAATCGACAGACTATACTATGCCTTTTTTCATTAAAATTTTCGACTTTCTATACTATGACATTTTTTTACGAATATTTTTGACATGACTTTTTTCATGAAAATTTTCGAAAATATTCGTAAAAAAATGTCATAGTATAGAATGTCGAAAATTTTAATGAAAACAGGCATAGTATAGTCTGTCGATTCATTTGGTGGAAAAAAAACTCAGTTTAAATTTTCGTCAATTTTCATGAAAAGTCATACTATAGTATGACTTTTTCAAAAAAAGTCGAAATTTTAAACTGAGTTTTTTTTCCACCAAATGAATCGACAGACTATACTATGCCTTTTTTCATTAAAATTTTCGACTTTCTATACTATGACATTTTTTTACGAATATTTTTGACATGACTTTTTTCATGAAAATTTTCGAAAATATTCGTAAAAAAATGTCATAGTATAGAATGTCGAAAATTTTAATGAAAACAGGCATAGTATAGTCTGTCGATTCATTTGGTGGAAAAAAAACTCAGTTTAAATTTTCGTCAATTTTCATGAAAAGTCATACTATAGTATGACTTTTTCAAAAAAAGTCGAAATTTTAAACTGAGTTTTTTTTCCACCAAATGAATCGACAGACTATACTATGCCTTTTTTCATTAAAATTTTCGACTTTCTATACTATGACATTTTTTTACGAATATTTTTGACATGACTTTTTTCATGAAAATTTTCGAAAATATTCGTAAAAAAATGTCATAGTATAGAATGTCGAAAATTTTAATGAAAACAGGCATAGTATAGTCTGTCGATTCATTTGGTGGAAAAAAAACTCAGTTTAAATTTTCGTCAATTTTCATGAAAAGTCATACTATAGTATGACTTTTTCAAAAAAAGTCGAAATTTTAAACTGAGTTTTTTTTCCACCAAATGAATCGACAGACTATACTATGCCTTTTTTCATTAAAATTTTCGACTTTCTATACTATGACATTTTTTTACGAATATTTTTGACATGACTTTTTTCATGAAAATTTTCGAAAATATTCGTAAAAAAATGTCATAGTATAGAATGTCGAAAATTTTAATGAAAACAGGCATAGTATAGTCTGTCGATTCATTTGGTGGAAAAAAAACTCAGTTTAAATTTTCGTCAATTTTCATGAAAAGTCATACTATAGTATGACTTTTTCAAAAAAAGTCGAAATTTTAAACTGAGTTTTTTTTCCACCAAATGAATCGACAGACTATACTATGCCTTTTTTCATTAAAATTTTCGACTTTCTATACTATGACATTTTTTTACGAATATTTTTGACATGACTTTTTTCATGAAAATTTTCGAAAATATTCGTAAAAAAATGTCATAGTATAGAATGTCGAAAATTTTAATGAAAACAGGCATAGTATAGTCTGTCGATTCATTTGGTGGAAAAAAAACTCAGTTTAAATTTTCGTCAATTTTCATGAAAAGTCATACTATAGTATGACTTTTTCAAAAAAAGTCGAAATTTTAAACTGAGTTTTTTTTCCACCAAATGAATCGACAGACTATACTATGCCTTTTTTCATTAAAATTTTCGACTTTCTATACTATGACATTTTTTTACGAATATTTTTGACATGACTTTTTTCATGAAAATTTTCGAAAATATTCGTAAAAAAATGTCATAGTATAGAATGTCGAAAATTTTAATGAAAACAGGCATAGTATAGTCTGTCGATTCATTTGGTGGAAAAAAAACTCAGTTTAAATTTTCGTCAATTTTCATGAAAAGTCATACTATAGTATGACTTTTTCAAAAAAAGTCGAAATTTTAAACTGAGTTTTTTTTCCACCAAATGAATCGACAGACTATACTATGCCTTTTTTCATTAAAATTTTCGACTTTCTATACTATGACATTTTTTTACGAATATTTTTGACATGACTTTTTTCATGAAAATTTTCGAAAATATTCGTAAAAAAATGTCATAGTATAGAATGTCGAAAATTTTAATGAAAACAGGCATAGTATAGTCTGTCGATTCATTTGGTGGAAAAAAAACTCAGTTTAAATTTTCGTCAATTTTCATGAAAAGTCATACTATAGTATGACTTTTTCAAAAAAAGTCGAAATTTTAAACTGAGTTTTTTTTCCACCAAATGAATCGACAGACTATACTATGCCTTTTTTCATTAAAATTTTCGACTTTCTATACTATGACATTTTTTTACGAATATTTTTGACATGACTTTTTTCATGAAAATTTTCGAAAATATTCGTAAAAAAATGTCATAGTATAGAATGTCGAAAATTTTAATGAAAACAGGCATAGTATAGTCTGTCGATTCATTTGGTGGAAAAAAAACTCAGTTTAAATTTTCGTCAATTTTCATGAAAAGTCATACTATAGTATGACTTTTTCAAAAAAAGTCGAAATTTTAAACTGAGTTTTTTTTCCACCAAATGAATCGACAGACTATACTATGCCTTTTTTCATTAAAATTTTCGACTTTCTATACTATGACATTTTTTTACGAATATTTTTGACATGACTTTTTTCATGAAAATTTTCGAAAATATTCGTAAAAAAATGTCATAGTATAGAATGTCGAAAATTTTAATGAAAACAGGCATAGTATAGTCTGTCGATTCATTTGGTGGAAAAAAAACTCAGTTTAAATTTTCGTCAATTTTCATGAAAAGTCATACTATAGTATGACTTTTTCAAAAAAAGTCGAAATTTTAAACTGAGTTTTTTTTCCACCAAATGAATCGACAGACTATACTATGCCTTTTTTCATTAAAATTTTCGACTTTCTATACTATGACATTTTTTTACGAATATTTTTGACATGACTTTTTTCATGAAAATTTTCGAAAATATTCGTAAAAAAATGTCATAGTATAGAATGTCGAAAATTTTAATGAAAACAGGCATAGTATAGTCTGTCGATTCATTTGGTGGAAAAAAAACTCAGTTTAAATTTTCGTCAATTTTCATGAAAAGTCATACTATAGTATGACTTTTTCAAAAAAAGTCGAAATTTTAAACTGAGTTTTTTTTCCACCAAATGAATCGACAGACTATACTATGCCTTTTTTCATTAAAATTTTCGACTTTCTATACTATGACATTTTTTTACGAATATTTTTGACATGACTTTTTTCATGAAAATTTTCGAAAATATTCGTAAAAAAATGTCATAGTATAGAATGTCGAAAATTTTAATGAAAACAGGCATAGTATAGTCTGTCGATTCATTTGGTGGAAAAAAAACTCAGTTTAAATTTTCGTCAATTTTCATGAAAAGTCATACTATAGTATGACTTTTTCAAAAAAAGTCGAAATTTTAAACTGAGTTTTTTTTCCACCAAATGAATCGACAGACTATACTATGCCTTTTTTCATTAAAATTTTCGACTTTCTATACTATGACATTTTTTTACGAATATTTTTGACATGACTTTTTTCATGAAAATTTTCGAAAATATTCGTAAAAAAATGTCATAGTATAGAATGTCGAAAATTTTAATGAAAACAGGCATAGTATAGTCTGTCGATTCATTTGGTGGAAAAAAAACTCAGTTTAAATTTTCGTCAATTTTCATGAAAAGTCATACTATAGTATGACTTTTTCAAAAAAAGTCGAAATTTTAAACTGAGTTTTTTTTCCACCAAATGAATCGACAGACTATACTATGCCTTTTTTCATTAAAATTTTCGACTTTCTATACTATGACATTTTTTTACGAATATTTTTGACATGACTTTTTTCATGAAAATTTTCGAAAATATTCGTAAAAAAATGTCATAGTATAGAATGTCGAAAATTTTAATGAAAACAGGCATAGTATAGTCTGTCGATTCATTTGGTGGAAAAAAAACTCAGTTTAAATTTTCGTCAATTTTCATGAAAAGTCATACTATAGTATGACTTTTTCAAAAAAAGTCGAAATTTTAAACTGAGTTTTTTTTCCACCAAATGAATCGACAGACTATACTATGCCTTTTTTCATTAAAATTTTCGACTTTCTATACTATGACATTTTTTTACGAATATTTTTGACATGACTTTTTTCATGAAAATTTTCGAAAATATTCGTAAAAAAATGTCATAGTATAGAATGTCGAAAATTTTAATGAAAACAGGCATAGTATAGTCTGTCGATTCATTTGGTGGAAAAAAAACTCAGTTTAAATTTTCGTCAATTTTCATGAAAAGTCATACTATAGTATGACTTTTTCAAAAAAAGTCGAAATTTTAAACTGAGTTTTTTTTCCACCAAATGAATCGACAGACTATACTATGCCTTTTTTCATTAAAATTTTCGACTTTCTATACTATGACATTTTTTTACGAATATTTTTGACATGACTTTTTTCATGAAAATTTTCGAAAATATTCGTAAAAAAATGTCATAGTATAGAATGTCGAAAATTTTAATGAAAACAGGCATAGTATAGTCTGTCGATTCATTTGGTGGAAAAAAAACTCAGTTTAAATTTTCGTCAATTTTCATGAAAAGTCATACTATAGTATGACTTTTTCAAAAAAAGTCGAAATTTTAAACTGAGTTTTTTTTCCACCAAATGAATCGACAGACTATACTATGCCTTTTTTCATTAAAATTTTCGACTTTCTATACTATGACATTTTTTTACGAATATTTTTGACATGACTTTTTTCATGAAAATTTTCGAAAATATTCGTAAAAAAATGTCATAGTATAGAATGTCGAAAATTTTAATGAAAACAGGCATAGTATAGTCTGTCGATTCATTTGGTGGAAAAAAAACTCAGTTTAAATTTTCGTCAATTTTCATGAAAAGTCATACTATAGTATGACTTTTTCAAAAAAAGTCGAAATTTTAAACTGAGTTTTTTTTCCACCAAATGAATCGACAGACTATACTATGCCTTTTTTCATTAAAATTTTCGACTTTCTATACTATGACATTTTTTTACGAATATTTTTGACATGACTTTTTTCATGAAAATTTTCGAAAATATTCGTAAAAAAATGTCATAGTATAGAATGTCGAAAATTTTAATGAAAACAGGCATAGTATAGTCTGTCGATTCATTTGGTGGAAAAAAAACTCAGTTTAAATTTTCGTCAATTTTCATGAAAAGTCATACTATAGTATGACTTTTTCAAAAAAAGTCGAAATTTTAAACTGAGTTTTTTTTCCACCAAATGAATCGACAGACTATACTATGCCTTTTTTCATTAAAATTTTCGACTTTCTATACTATGACATTTTTTTACGAATATTTTTGACATGACTTTTTTCATGAAAATTTTCGAAAATATTCGTAAAAAAATGTCATAGTATAGAATGTCGAAAATTTTAATGAAAACAGGCATAGTATAGTCTGTCGATTCATTTGGTGGAAAAAAAACTCAGTTTAAATTTTCGTCAATTTTCATGAAAAGTCATACTATAGTATGACTTTTTCAAAAAAAGTCGAAATTTTAAACTGAGTTTTTTTTCCACCAAATGAATCGACAGACTATACTATGCCTTTTTTCATTAAAATTTTCGACTTTCTATACTATGACATTTTTTTACGAATATTTTTGACATGACTTTTTTCATGAAAATTTTCGAAAATATTCGTAAAAAAATGTCATAGTATAGAATGTCGAAAATTTTAATGAAAACAGGCATAGTATAGTCTGTCGATTCATTTGGTGGAAAAAAAACTCAGTTTAAATTTTCGTCAATTTTCATGAAAAGTCATACTATAGTATGACTTTTTCAAAAAAAGTCGAAATTTTAAACTGAGTTTTTTTTCCACCAAATGAATCGACAGACTATACTATGCCTTTTTTCATTAAAATTTTCGACTTTCTATACTATGACATTTTTTTACGAATATTTTTGACATGACTTTTTTCATGAAAATTTTCGAAAATATTCGTAAAAAAATGTCATAGTATAGAATGTCGAAAATTTTAATGAAAACAGGCATAGTATAGTCTGTCGATTCATTTGGTGGAAAAAAAACTCAGTTTAAATTTTCGTCAATTTTCATGAAAAGTCATACTATAGTATGACTTTTTCAAAAAAAGTCGAAATTTTAAACTGAGTTTTTTTTCCACCAAATGAATCGACAGACTATACTATGCCTTTTTTCATTAAAATTTTCGACTTTCTATACTATGACATTTTTTTACGAATATTTTTGACATGACTTTTTTCATGAAAATTTTCGAAAATATTCGTAAAAAAATGTCATAGTATAGAATGTCGAAAATTTTAATGAAAACAGGCATAGTATAGTCTGTCGATTCATTTGGTGGAAAAAAAACTCAGTTTAAATTTTCGTCAATTTTCATGAAAAGTCATACTATAGTATGACTTTTTCAAAAAAAGTCGAAATTTTAAACTGAGTTTTTTTTCCACCAAATGAATCGACAGACTATACTATGCCTTTTTTCATTAAAATTTTCGACTTTCTATACTATGACATTTTTTTACGAATATTTTTGACATGACTTTTTTCATGAAAATTTTCGAAAATATTCGTAAAAAAATGTCATAGTATAGAATGTCGAAAATTTTAATGAAAACAGGCATAGTATAGTCTGTCGATTCATTTGGTGGAAAAAAAACTCAGTTTAAATTTTCGTCAATTTTCATGAAAAGTCATACTATAGTATGACTTTTTCAAAAAAAGTCGAAATTTTAAACTGAGTTTTTTTTCCACCAAATGAATCGACAGACTATACTATGCCTTTTTTCATTAAAATTTTCGACTTTCTATACTATGACATTTTTTTACGAATATTTTTGACATGACTTTTTTCATGAAAATTTTCGAAAATATTCGTAAAAAAATGTCATAGTATAGAATGTCGAAAATTTTAATGAAAACAGGCATAGTATAGTCTGTCGATTCATTTGGTGGAAAAAAAACTCAGTTTAAATTTTCGTCAATTTTCATGAAAAGTCATACTATAGTATGACTTTTTCAAAAAAAGTCGAAATTTTAAACTGAGTTTTTTTTCCACCAAATGAATCGACAGACTATACTATGCCTTTTTTCATTAAAATTTTCGACTTTCTATACTATGACATTTTTTTACGAATATTTTTGACATGACTTTTTTCATGAAAATTTTCGAAAATATTCGTAAAAAAATGTCATAGTATAGAATGTCGAAAATTTTAATGAAAACAGGCATAGTATAGTCTGTCGATTCATTTGGTGGAAAAAAAACTCAGTTTAAATTTTCGTCAATTTTCATGAAAAGTCATACTATAGTATGACTTTTTCAAAAAAAGTCGAAATTTTAAACTGAGTTTTTTTTCCACCAAATGAATCGACAGACTATACTATGCCTTTTTTCATTAAAATTTTCGACTTTCTATACTATGACATTTTTTTACGAATATTTTTGACATGACTTTTTTCATGAAAATTTTCGAAAATATTCGTAAAAAAATGTCATAGTATAGAATGTCGAAAATTTTAATGAAAACAGGCATAGTATAGTCTGTCGATTCATTTGGTGGAAAAAAAACTCAGTTTAAATTTTCGTCAATTTTCATGAAAAGTCATACTATAGTATGACTTTTTCAAAAAAAGTCGAAATTTTAAACTGAGTTTTTTTTCCACCAAATGAATCGACAGACTATACTATGCCTTTTTTCATTAAAATTTTCGACTTTCTATACTATGACATTTTTTTACGAATATTTTTGACATGACTTTTTTCATGAAAATTTTCGAAAATATTCGTAAAAAAATGTCATAGTATAGAATGTCGAAAATTTTAATGAAAACAGGCATAGTATAGTCTGTCGATTCATTTGGTGGAAAAAAAACTCAGTTTAAATTTTCGTCAATTTTCATGAAAAGTCATACTATAGTATGACTTTTTCAAAAAAAGTCGAAATTTTAAACTGAGTTTTTTTTCCACCAAATGAATCGACAGACTATACTATGCCTTTTTTCATTAAAATTTTCGACTTTCTATACTATGACATTTTTTTACGAATATTTTTGACATGACTTTTTTCATGAAAATTTTCGAAAATATTCGTAAAAAAATGTCATAGTATAGAATGTCGAAAATTTTAATGAAAACAGGCATAGTATAGTCTGTCGATTCATTTGGTGGAAAAAAAACTCAGTTTAAATTTTCGTCAATTTTCATGAAAAGTCATACTATAGTATGACTTTTTCAAAAAAAGTCGAAATTTTAAACTGAGTTTTTTTTCCACCAAATGAATCGACAGACTATACTATGCCTTTTTTCATTAAAATTTTCGACTTTCTATACTATGACATTTTTTTACGAATATTTTTGACATGACTTTTTTCATGAAAATTTTCGAAAATATTCGTAAAAAAATGTCATAGTATAGAATGTCGAAAATTTTAATGAAAACAGGCATAGTATAGTCTGTCGATTCATTTGGTGGAAAAAAAACTCAGTTTAAATTTTCGTCAATTTTCATGAAAAGTCATACTATAGTATGACTTTTTCAAAAAAAGTCGAAATTTTAAACTGAGTTTTTTTTCCACCAAATGAATCGACAGACTATACTATGCCTTTTTTCATTAAAATTTTCGACTTTCTATACTATGACATTTTTTTACGAATATTTTTGACATGACTTTTTTCATGAAAATTTTCGAAAATATTCGTAAAAAAATGTCATAGTATAGAATGTCGAAAATTTTAATGAAAACAGGCATAGTATAGTCTGTCGATTCATTTGGTGGAAAAAAAACTCAGTTTAAATTTTCGTCAATTTTCATGAAAAGTCATACTATAGTATGACTTTTTCAAAAAAAGTCGAAATTTTAAACTGAGTTTTTTTTCCACCAAATGAATCGACAGACTATACTATGCCTTTTTTCATTAAAATTTTCGACTTTCTATACTATGACATTTTTTTACGAATATTTTTGACATGACTTTTTTCATGAAAATTTTCGAAAATATTCGTAAAAAAATGTCATAGTATAGAATGTCGAAAATTTTAATGAAAACAGGCATAGTATAGTCTGTCGATTCATTTGGTGGAAAAAAAACTCAGTTTAAATTTTCGTCAATTTTCATGAAAAGTCATACTATAGTATGACTTTTTCAAAAAAAGTCGAAATTTTAAACTGAGTTTTTTTTCCACCAAATGAATCGACAGACTATACTATGCCTTTTTTCATTAAAATTTTCGACTTTCTATACTATGACATTTTTTTACGAATATTTTTGACATGACTTTTTTCATGAAAATTTTCGAAAATATTCGTAAAAAAATGTCATAGTATAGAATGTCGAAAATTTTAATGAAAACAGGCATAGTATAGTCTGTCGATTCATTTGGTGGAAAAAAAACTCAGTTTAAATTTTCGTCAATTTTCATGAAAAGTCATACTATAGTATGACTTTTTCAAAAAAAGTCGAAATTTTAAACTGAGTTTTTTTTCCACCAAATGAATCGACAGACTATACTATGCCTTTTTTCATTAAAATTTTCGACTTTCTATACTATGACATTTTTTTACGAATATTTTTGACATGACTTTTTTCATGAAAATTTTCGAAAATATTCGTAAAAAAATGTCATAGTATAGAATGTCGAAAATTTTAATGAAAACAGGCATAGTATAGTCTGTCGATTCATTTGGTGGAAAAAAAACTCAGTTTAAATTTTCGTCAATTTTCATGAAAAGTCATACTATAGTATGACTTTTTCAAAAAAAGTCGAAATTTTAAACTGAGTTTTTTTTCCACCAAATGAATCGACAGACTATACTATGCCTTTTTTCATTAAAATTTTCGACTTTCTATACTATGACATTTTTTTACGAATATTTTTGACATGACTTTTTTCATGAAAATTTTCGAAAATATTCGTAAAAAAATGTCATAGTATAGAATGTCGAAAATTTTAATGAAAACAGGCATAGTATAGTCTGTCGATTCATTTGGTGGAAAAAAAACTCAGTTTAAATTTTCGTCAATTTTCATGAAAAGTCATACTATAGTATGACTTTTTCAAAAAAAGTCGAAATTTTAAACTGAGTTTTTTTTCCACCAAATGAATCGACAGACTATACTATGCCTTTTTTCATTAAAATTTTCGACTTTCTATACTATGACATTTTTTTACGAATATTTTTGACATGACTTTTTTCATGAAAATTTTCGAAAATATTCGTAAAAAAATGTCATAGTATAGAATGTCGAAAATTTTAATGAAAACAGGCATAGTATAGTCTGTCGATTCATTTGGTGGAAAAAAAACTCAGTTTAAATTTTCGTCAATTTTCATGAAAAGTCATACTATAGTATGACTTTTTCAAAAAAAGTCGAAATTTTAAACTGAGTTTTTTTTCCACCAAATGAATCGACAGACTATACTATGCCTTTTTTCATTAAAATTTTCGACTTTCTATACTATGACATTTTTTTACGAATATTTTTGACATGACTTTTTTAATGAAAATTTTCGAAAATATTCGTAAAAAAATGTCATAGTATAGAATGTCGAAAATTTTAATGAAAACAGGCATAGTATAGTCTGTCGATTCATTTGGTGGAAAAAAAACTCAGTTTAAATTTTCGTCAATTTTCATGAAAAGTCATACTATAGTATGACTTTTTCAAAAAAAGTCGAAATTTTAAACTGAGTTTTTTTTCCACCAAATGAATCGACAGACTATACTATGCCTTTTTTCATTAAAATTTTCGACTTTCTATACTATGACATTTTTTTACGAATATTTTTGACATGACTTTTTTCATGAAAATTTTCGAAAATATTCGTAAAAAAATGTCATAGTATAGAATGTCGAAAATTTTAATGAAAACAGGCATAGTATAGTCTGTCGATTCATTTGGTGGAAAAAAAACTCAGTTTAAATTTTCGTCAATTTTCATGAAAAGTCATACTATAGTATGACTTTTTCAAAAAAAGTCGAAATTTTAAACTGAGTTTTTTTTCCACCAAATGAATCGACAGACTATACTATGCCTTTTTTCATTAAAATTTTCGACTTTCTATACTATGACATTTTTTTACGAATATTTTTGACATGACTTTTTTCATGAAAATTTTCGAAAATATTCGTAAAAAAATGTCATAGTATAGAATGTCGAAAATTTTAATGAAAACAGGCATAGTATAGTCTGTCGATTCATTTGGTGGAAAAAAAACTCAGTTTAAATTTTCGTCAATTTTCATGAAAAGTCATACTATAGTATGACTTTTTCAAAAAAAGTCGAAATTTTAAACTGAGTTTTTTTTCCACCAAATGAATCGACAGACTATACTATGCCTTTTTTCATTAAAATTTTCGACTTTCTATACTATGACATTTTTTTACGAATATTTTTGACATGACTTTTTTCATGAAAATTTTCGAAAATATTCGTAAAAAAATGTCATAGTATAGAATGTCGAAAATTTTAATGAAAACAGGCATAGTATAGTCTGTCGATTCATTTGGTGGAAAAAAAACTCAGTTTAAATTTTCGTCAATTTTCATGAAAAGTCATACTATAGTATGACTTTTTCAAAAAAAGTCGAAATTTTAAACTGAGTTTTTTTTCCACCAAATGAATCGACAGACTATACTATGCCTTTTTTCATTAAAATTTTCGACTTTCTATACTATGACATTTTTTTACGAATATTTTTGACATGACTTTTTTCATGAAAATTTTCGAAAATATTCGTAAAAAAATGTCATAGTATAGAATGTCGAAAATTTTAATGAAAACAGGCATAGTATAGTCTGTCGATTCATTTGGTGGAAAAAAAACTCAGTTTAAATTTTCGTCAATTTTCATGAAAAGTCATACTATAGTATGACTTTTTCAAAAAAAGTCGAAATTTTAAACTGAGTTTTTTTTCCACCAAATGAATCGACAGACTATACTATGCCTTTTTTCATTAAAATTTTCGACTTTCTATACTATGACATTTTTTTACGAATATTTTTGACATGACTTTTTTCATGAAAATTTTCGAAAATATTCGTAAAAAAATGTCATAGTATAGAATGTCGAAAATTTTAATGAAAACAGGCATAGTATAGTCTGTCGATTCATTTGGTGGAAAAAAAACTCAGTTTAAATTTTCGTCAATTTTCATGAAAAGTCATACTATAGTATGACTTTTTCAAAAAAAGTCGAAATTTTAAACTGAGTTTTTTTTCCACCAAATGAATCGACAGACTATACTATGCCTTTTTTCATTAAAATTTTCGACTTTCTATACTATGACATTTTTTTACGAATATTTTTGACATGACTTTTTTCATGAAAATTTTCGAAAATATTCGTAAAAAAATGTCATAGTATAGAATGTCGAAAATTTTAATGAAAACAGGCATAGTATAGTCTGTCGATTCATTTGGTGGAAAAAAAACTCAGTTTAAATTTTCGTCAATTTTCATGAAAAGTCATACTATAGTATGACTTTTTCAAAAAAAGTCGAAATTTTAAACTGAGTTTTTTTTCCACCAAATGAATCGACAGACTATACTATGCCTTTTTTCATTAAAATTTTCGACTTTCTATACTATGACATTTTTTTACGAATATTTTTGACATGACTTTTTTCATGAAAATTTTCGAAAATATTCGTAAAAAAATGTCATAGTATAGAATGTCGAAAATTTTAATGAAAACAGGCATAGTATAGTCTGTCGATTCATTTGGTGGAAAAAAAACTCAGTTTAAATTTTCGTCAATTTTCATGAAAAGTCATACTATAGTATGACTTTTTCAAAAAAAGTCGAAATTTTAAACTGAGTTTTTTTTCCACCAAATGAATCGACAGACTATACTATGCCTTTTTTCATTAAAATTTTCGACTTTCTATACTATGACATTTTTTTACGAATATTTTTGACATGACTTTTTTCATGAAAATTTTCGAAAATATTCGTAAAAAAATGTCATAGTATAGAATGTCGAAAATTTTAATGAAAACAGGCATAGTATAGTCTGTCGATTCATTTGGTGGAAAAAAAACTCAGTTTAAATTTTCGTCAATTTTCATGAAAAGTCATACTATAGTATGACTTTTTCAAAAAAAGTCGAAATTTTAAACTGAGTTTTTTTTCCACCAAATGAATCGACAGACTATACTATGCCTTTTTTCATTAAAATTTTCGACTTTCTATACTATGACATTTTTTTACGAATATTTTTGACATGACTTTTTTCATGAAAATTTTCGAAAATATTCGTAAAAAAATGTCATAGTATAGAATGTCGAAAATTTTAATGAAAACAGGCATAGTATAGTCTGTCGATTCATTTGGTGGAAAAAAAACTCAGTTTAAATTTTCGTCAATTTTCATGAAAAGTCATACTATAGTATGACTTTTTCAAAAAAAGTCGAAATTTTAAACTGAGTTTTTTTTCCACCAAATGAATCGACAGACTATACTATGCCTTTTTTCATTAAAATTTTCGACTTTCTATACTATGACATTTTTTTACGAATATTTTTGACATGACTTTTTTCATGAAAATTTTCGAAAATATTCGTAAAAAAATGTCATAGTATAGAATGTCGAAAATTTTAATGAAAACAGGCATAGTATAGTCTGTCGATTCATTTGGTGGAAAAAAAACTCAGTTTAAATTTTCGTCAATTTTCATGAAAAGTCATACTATAGTATGACTTTTTCAAAAAAAGTCGAAATTTTAAACTGAGTTTTTTTTCCACCAAATGAATCGACAGACTATACTATGCCTTTTTTCATTAAAATTTTCGACTTTCTATACTATGACATTTTTTTACGAATATTTTTGACATGACTTTTTTCATGAAAATTTTCGAAAATATTCGTAAAAAAATGTCATAGTATAGAATGTCGAAAATTTTAATGAAAACAGGCATAGTATAGTCTGTCGATTCATTTGGTGGAAAAAAAACTCAGTTTAAATTTTCGTCAATTTTCATGAAAAGTCATACTATAGTATGACTTTTTCAAAAAAAGTCGAAATTTTAAACTGAGTTTTTTTTCCACCAAATGAATCGACAGACTATACTATGCCTTTTTTCATTAAAATTTTCGACTTTCTATACTATGACATTTTTTTACGAATATTTTTGACATGACTTTTTTCATGAAAATTTTCGAAAATATTCGTAAAAAAATGTCATAGTATAGAATGTCGAAAATTTTAATGAAAACAGGCATAGTATAGTCTGTCGATTCATTTGGTGGAAAAAAAACTCAGTTTAAATTTTCGTCAATTTTCATGAAAAGTCATACTATAGTATGACTTTTTCAAAAAAAGTCGAAATTTTAAACTGAGTTTTTTTTCCACCAAATGAATCGACAGACTATACTATGCCTTTTTTCATTAAAATTTTCGACTTTCTATACTATGACATTTTTTTACGAATATTTTTGACATGACTTTTTTCATGAAAATTTTCGAAAATATTCGTAAAAAAATGTCATAGTATAGAATGTCGAAAATTTTAATGAAAACAGGCATAGTATAGTCTGTCGATTCATTTGGTGGAAAAAAAACTCAGTTTAAATTTTCGTCAATTTTCATGAAAAGTCATACTATAGTATGACTTTTTCAAAAAAAGTCGAAATTTTAAACTGAGTTTTTTTTCCACCAAATGAATCGACAGACTATACTATGCCTTTTTTCATTAAAATTTTCGACTTTCTATACTATGACATTTTTTTACGAATATTTTTGACATGACTTTTTTCATGAAAATTTTCGAAAATATTCGTAAAAAAATGTCATAGTATAGAATGTCGAAAATTTTAATGAAAACAGGCATAGTATAGTCTGTCGATTCATTTGGTGGAAAAAAAACTCAGTTTAAATTTTCGTCAATTTTCATGAAAAGTCATACTATAGTATGACTTTTTCAAAAAAAGTCGAAATTTTAAACTGAGTTTTTTTTCCACCAAATGAATCGACAGACTATACTATGCCTTTTTTCATTAAAATTTTCGACTTTCTATACTATGACATTTTTTTACGAATATTTTTGACATGACTTTTTTCATGAAAATTTTCGAAAATATTCGTAAAAAAATGTCATAGTATAGAATGTCGAAAATTTTAATGAAAACAGGCATAGTATAGTCTGTCGATTCATTTGGTGGAAAAAAAACTCAGTTTAAATTTTCGTCAATTTTCATGAAAAGTCATACTATAGTATGACTTTTTCAAAAAAAGTCGAAATTTTAAACTGAGTTTTTTTTCCACCAAATGAATCGACAGACTATACTATGCCTTTTTTCATTAAAATTTTCGACTTTCTATACTATGACATTTTTTTACGAATATTTTTGACATGACTTTTTTCATGAAAATTTTCGAAAATATTCGTAAAAAAATGTCATAGTATAGAATGTCGAAAATTTTAATGAAAACAGGCATAGTATAGTCTGTCGATTCATTTGGTGGAAAAAAAACTCAGTTTAAATTTTCGTCAATTTTCATGAAAAGTCATACTATAGTATGACTTTTTCAAAAAAAGTCGAAATTTTAAACTGAGTTTTTTTTCCACCAAATGAATCGACAGACTATACTATGCCTTTTTTCATTAAAATTTTCGACTTTCTATACTATGACATTTTTTTACGAATATTTTTGACATGACTTTTTTCATGAAAATTTTCGAAAATATTCGTAAAAAAATGTCATAGTATAGAATGTCGAAAATTTTAATGAAAACAGGCATAGTATAGTCTGTCGATTCATTTGGTGGAAAAAAAACTCAGTTTAAATTTTCGTCAATTTTCATGAAAAGTCATACTATAGTATGACTTTTTCAAAAAAAGTCGAAATTTTAAACTGAGTTTTTTTTCCACCAAATGAATCGACAGACTATACTATGCCTTTTTTCATTAAAATTTTCGACTTTCTATACTATGACATTTTTTTACGAATATTTTTGACATGACTTTTTTCATGAAAATTTTCGAAAATATTCGTAAAAAAATGTCATAGTATAGAATGTCGAAAATTTTAATGAAAACAGGCATAGTATAGTCTGTCGATTCATTTGGTGGAAAAAAAACTCAGTTTAAATTTTCGTCAATTTTCATGAAAAGTCATACTATAGTATGACTTTTTCAAAAAAAGTCGAAATTTTAAACTGAGTTTTTTTTCCACCAAATGAATCGACAGACTATACTATGCCTTTTTTCATTAAAATTTTCGACTTTCTATACTATGACATTTTTTTACGAATATTTTTGACATGACTTTTTTCATGAAAATTTTCGAAAATATTCGTAAAAAAATGTCATAGTATAGAATGTCGAAAATTTTAATGAAAACAGGCATAGTATAGTCTGTCGATTCATTTGGTGGAAAAAAAACTCAGTTTAAATTTTCGTCAATTTTCATGAAAAGTCATACTATAGTATGACTTTTTCAAAAAAAGTCGAAATTTTAAACTGAGTTTTTTTTCCACCAAATGAATCGACAGACTATACTATGCCTTTTTTCATTAAAATTTTCGACTTTCTATACTATGACATTTTTTTACGAATATTTTTGACATGACTTTTTTCATGAAAATTTTCGAAAATATTCGTAAAAAAATGTCATAGTATAGAATGTCGAAAATTTTAATGAAAACAGGCATAGTATAGTCTGTCGATTCATTTGGTGGAAAAAAAACTCAGTTTAAATTTTCGTCAATTTTCATGAAAAGTCATACTATAGTATGACTTTTTCAAAAAAAGTCGAAATTTTAAACTGAGTTTTTTTTCCACCAAATGAATCGACAGACTATACTATGCCTTTTTTCATTAAAATTTTCGACTTTCTATACTATGACATTTTTTTACGAATATTTTTGACATGACTTTTTTCATGAAAATTTTCGAAAATATTCGTAAAAAAATGTCATAGTATAGAATGTCGAAAATTTTAATGAAAACAGGCATAGTATAGTCTGTCGATTCATTTGGTGGAAAAAAAACTCAGTTTAAATTTTCGTCAATTTTCATGAAAAGTCATACTATAGTATGACTTTTTCAAAAAAAGTCGAAATTTTAAACTGAGTTTTTTTTCCACCAAATGAATCGACAGACTATACTATGCCTTTTTTCATTAAAATTTTCGACTTTCTATACTATGACATTTTTTTACGAATATTTTTGACATGACTTTTTTCATGAAAATTTTCGAAAATATTCGTAAAAAAATGTCATAGTATAGAATGTCGAAAATTTTAATGAAAACAGGCATAGTATAGTCTGTCGATTCATTTGGTGGAAAAAAAACTCAGTTTAAATTTTCGTCAATTTTCATGAAAAGTCATACTATAGTATGACTTTTTCAAAAAAAGTCGAAATTTTAAACTGAGTTTTTTTTCCACCAAATGAATCGACAGACTATACTATGCCTTTTTTCATTAAAATTTTCGACTTTCTATACTATGACATTTTTTTACGAATATTTTTGACATGACTTTTTTCATGAAAATTTTCGAAAATATTCGTAAAAAAATGTCATAGTATAGAATGTCGAAAATTTTAATGAAAACAGGCATAGTATAGTCTGTCGATTAATTTGGTGGAAAAAAAACTCAGTTTAAATTTTCGTCAATTTTCATGAAAAGTCATACTATAGTATGACTTTTTTGATGAAAATGTTGAAATTTTAAACTGAGTTTTTTTTCCACCAAATGAATCGGCAGACTATACTATGCCTTTTTTCATTAACATTTTCGACATTCTATACTATGACATTTTTTTACGAATATTTTCGACATGCTATAGTATGACTTTTTTCATGAAAATTTTCGAAAATATTCGTAAAAAAATGTCATAGTATAGAACGTCGAAAATTTTCATGAAAAAAGGCATAGTATAGTCTGTCGATTAATTTGGTGGAAAAAAAACTCAGTTTAAATTTTCGTCAATTTTCATGAAAAGTCATACTATAGTATGACTTTTTTCATGAAAATGTTGAAATTTTAAACTGAGTTTTTTTTTCACCAAATGAATCGACAGACTATACTATGCCTTTTTTCATTAAAATTTTTGACATTCTATACTATGACATTTTTTTACGAATATTTTTGACATGACTTTTTTCATGAAAATTTTCGAAAATATTCGTAAAAAAATGTCATAGTATAGAATGTCGAAAATGTTCATGAAAACAGGCATAGTATAGTCTGTCGATTCATTTGGTGGAAAAAAAACTCAGTTTAAATTTTCGTCAATTTTCATGAAAAGTCATACTATAGTATGACTTTTTCAAAAAAAGTCGAAATTTTAAACTGAGTTTTTTTTCCACCAAATGAATCGACAGACTATAGTATGCCTTTTTTCATTAAAATTTTCGACTTTCTATACTATGACATTTTTTTACGAATATTTTTGACGTGACTTTTTTCATGAAAATCTTCGAAAATATTCGTAAAAAAATGTCATAGTATAGAATGTCGAAAATTTTAATGAAAACAGGCATAGTATAGTCTGTCGATTCATTTGGTGGAAAAAAAACTCAGTTTAAATTTTCGTCAATTTTCATGAAAAGTCATACTATAGTATGACTTTTTCAAAAAAAGTCGAAATTTTAAACTGAGCAGCTGCAATGTTAACGTAGCCTGCCACTGATCGATCCGAACTCCATTCAGAAAACAAGCATTTTAAAAGTTGTTTGCTGGTCGTCATGGTAACAGACCCGACAAAGTATGAATTCAGACTTTTTACTAATCAGCATCATTATGTAGTTATTTCGGCACACTTTGATTCGTTTACAACAGCGTCGCTGCCGTATTTATGCCTACATGACGTTATGTTGAGTGTTGATTGAGTAGCTGGTGTTATCACAGCCTGGCACTGATCGATCCGAACTCCGTTCAGAAAACAAGCATTTTAAAAGTTGTTTGCTTGTTGTGTTGCGGACAGACTTGACAAAGAATGGATTATGTCTTTTGACAAATCGATATATTTATGTTGTTATTTCGGCATTATTTTGATCCGTTTATTGCATTTAAATCACAGCACAGTCTGTTTATTTTGGGTTCATACCGCAGTAGTGACGTGTGGCTGCTAGATAGTCAGTTCATGGCGGAAATGGAGGAAAGCGAGGCGAAAATTTGTACGGTAACACAATACGAAGCACAACATAACGTAACTTAAACGAACATAAACAATAGCACATGCACAACAACAGCGCTATGTAATGATACATTTAACCGCTCACACGCTCCCCAGAAAATGTAAACACAGAACTGTTCTCCGCCTTTTCATTTTGAAAGAGCAACGACCAATGAGGAAGCTCCAGCAACCCCAGCCGACCAATCCTGTAACTCTATCACTCAGTCACTCACTCAGTCACTCACTCACTCACTCACTCACTCAGCGACAGACTTTTGCGTCTGTAGGGCTGGCCCTCTGCGGTCCAGCCAAAAATGATTTTTTGATTGTCATATTGGCATCATACCGGCAACATTACACCATTCACTACATTGTCTGGTCGGTCAAATAAATAAAGACTAAAAGAAATACACTTTTCACCCCTGTAACTCTCTTTCTCACACAGTGTAAATTATAGTGAAACTGACTGAACACTTTAAAGCCAACAATATCAGGGACCAATTGTTTATCTATATTATAATAAATACAGTTATTAATGGAAAAAAAACAACTTCATTTTTGTCTTAAAACCATTGTGATGTCTGATGTGTTGGGTTTTTATTTTAGAAACAAGTCTTATTAATCAGCGATGTAATGTAACTAAGCACATTTACTCAAGCACAGTACTTTAGTACAATTTTGAGGTACTTGTACTTTACTTGAGTCTTTCCATTTTTTGCTACTTTATACTTCTACTCCACTACATCTCAGAGGGAACGGTTGTAGGTAGTTTTTACTGCACTACATTTATCGGACGGCTTTAGTTAATTTGCAGATTTATTTTGTGAATTATTAATCTGAATCAACTAATACATTATGATATACATAACCAGCTGCAATATTAATGTGATGTATACAGTACTGCATCAAGAGATGGGCCATTCTACATAATAATAATAATAATAATAATAATAATAGCTACTTTTAGATAAGTATATTTTGATTCTAATACTTTTGTACTTTTACTGATTTTGAATGCAGGACTTTTTCTTGTAACAGAATATTTTTACACTGTGGTATGACTACTTTTTCTTAACGATTTTAGTAACACTTTATTTTACAGGTCCGCAAAAATTCATAGTAATTAGGTGATAATTAGCCAGTAACCTATTTGAAATATCGTTGGAATTACTGCCAAATTACCACAAAATATTTACCTCAAAATTTATCTAAAATTACTTTATTATAAACATTATTTAATAATGATATGCTAAAATAGGATATGTTGGTTAAAATAGGGCCCTTAGGCTTGAGAAGCGGCTGCTCTTCATCGGTGGTGAAAAACCAAAACTAGAAGACACTTCTGATCAGGCACAAATCTCACCATTGTGTGACTTATTGAAAAAAGTCCATATTCAAAAAAGTTGTTTGTTAACTATTTATCAGCAGACATTGAAATAAAGCATATGAATTCACTTTGTAATTTTTTTTCCTGGAAATGTATTAAATATCAGCTATTGGGAAATAGCGGAATATTAAATAATGTTTATAAAAAATAATTTTCGATCAATTTTGAGGTAAATATTGGGGTAATTTGTCAGTAATTCCAAAAAAATGTACTTGCTAATTATCACCTAGTTACCAATTACCTTCATTTTAGTGACAGTGATGGTTGCCTAGCTACCGGGGCGCCTCTGCACGCGCGTGTTCTTCGTGATGTCATCTAGAATTCTTTATGACTACTAAAGTCTTTGTGGAATTCTCTTTAGACTTCGATAGTGTCTCACAGCTTCTCTCATATCAGAAGTTAACTAGAGACGCTTATAGCTGACCGGACTCTCAGTGAGCACATCGCAAAACCACTGAGACACAAAAACTAGACGCAAAACTTCGACTTCTTGATTGACTCAGTGATATCGCACAAGCAAAGTGAAGGTAAGTAATTGTTTCTATCTTTCTATCACAGATATGTAAAACACACACTCTTTTCTGTTAGAAAATATTTATATGGAACATGATTAATCCTACCTTTGGGAGATTCATATTCAGACTGTGTGAGAGAGATGTTTCTCATAATTTTGTCAAATGGAGTTTGACAAAATGTTAGAAACACCTTTCAAGAAAATGTAATCCAGTCATGGACATGAATTCCCTTATGTACAATTTCCTAATATAACTGCAAAGTTTCTAATTGTGCAAAAAACAAAACCATATTTTCAACTTGATGTTAGGTCAAATAGTTTAGTTTAATTCCTTTCATGCACATGTTGGTAGTTCCTGTAAGCCTATATTCAACTGGGTTAGGCAGTAATATAGCACTGATTGAATTTATACTTCTTAAAAAACTGACATTGAGAGAAGTAATAAAAAAGAGGATACATAAAATTATTTATATTATAAATATAATTATAAAAAAGTTACTTGTATGACTATGTTGAAAATAAACATCAGTCTATATTCACAAAAAGAAGAGAAGATGGTTAAAAGGCTCATCCAACACAAACTACCACCTCAAAAATGGCTTTAGTTGAATCAACACATCAATCAAGTGTTTGACATAACTTGTGTGAGTGAGTGACTGACCACCTCCTCTGCTCTCTTGTTTGGTTTACAGACATGTCACGAAGAAGCGCGAGACTAACCAACGCGGGTTATTACAACCTTAGAGGAGAACCGGTCGTCTCCTACAAGGAGACTTCTACGACCAAGTAAGCTGACTTAGTGTGCCACAGTCATGCTTGTATATGTCCTACACAGGCTATGTACAGTATGTGTTTAACAGTCATAAGTTCTTCATTATACATCTTCAAAACTCTCACTCTTTTCTCATTTTCATTACACAGAAAATCTAGGTGGTTTTCTCGAGGCAGTCAGAGAGAGACCACCAGCGAGAAAAGCGTCAGGTCTGTACCTGAGGCTTCTGTTGCTGGTGGTCTGCCTGACTGCAAGGGCAAGCGCAGTTGGGCGAGCAGGCTCTTTAGGGCCTGCAGGAAAAGGAAAACCGTCAGGTCTGTACCTGAAGTTTCCAACTGGGCCAGCAGCATATTTCACTGGCTGTTGCTGCTCCTGTGTCTTGGTAAGCGATCTCTCCTTCTACAAACAATCATATCTTGTTCATCAGTGTCTGTCTTTTGAATAAAACATCCCTGACCTGTTTCTCTAATACTTTGTTTCTCTCCATCCATCAGGAATTGTGATCTTCCCCCTGGCTCTCTTCATGAGCGGCACCCCCGATGACTCAGGACCTTCAGCGTCAGCGGTCCCACCAACCCAGCTGAATACGGTATGACACCTAAAAGCAGCTTGGCTTTCTCTTTTACTTCTTTTTATTCTTAATGTGCACCTACAAACACAATCTTAGCCCAAATATGTTCTCACCTACATGCGAAACACACAATGATGTCAACATGCACCATTAAAATGAATCTCCTGTCACTTACAGGTCTTGAGCCCATATGAGGAGCTGGAGAGGCAGGTGAGACTGTTGCAGGACGAGGTGAAGAGGTTGAGGAGGTTCAACGAGGAGCCACCAGGGGACAATATGCCCAACTTTGCTCTGGAGTCGCAAGGTGAGACATCTAAATCACGCTCATCATTTTCATCTGTCAGATTGTAATTCGCACATGTGCTTTTTAGTTTTGAGATTGTTGTCTCACTTTCTTTGCGTGTGTTTTTGTGTGCAGGGGCCCGTGTGTTACCACAGTTGTCCTCAAAAACTCGGCAAAACGGCGAACCGACCTCTTCCTTTTCTATCTGGAATTTCCTGATTCCTTTTTGGCGACCAGACATAGACCCAAGAATTGTGACTCAGGTAGGAACTAGGAACTACACACACAAAACACATGGCTAGGCGGTATGGCAATATTATATAATGGTTTGGATTGTTTTACTGTCTATTTTGTTATACCACATACCATCTAAACTCTTTTTTATACTCTTTCTTTCTTCAGGGAGGACCAACTGTGGCCGGACGCTGCTGGCCATTCGATGGTGAGCGTGGACATTTAGTCCTCGCCCTGTCCCACCCGGTCACCATCAGCCATGTGACACTGGGTCACATTTCTAAGACCTTGACGCACGCTGACGACATCTCGACCGCCCCAAAGATGTTTGCTGTCTATGTAAGTCACAAATTTTAAATTGTTCCACTGCAGACGTCCTGTGTATTTCACTGTCACATACACGGAGAACGACAAGGTGTTCAACTGCATCTCTATCTTTCTATCTTCCAGGGCTTGGAGACCAACGAGGATGAAGGTACCCTACTTGGAACCTTTCTCTACGATCAGGACGGGGAGTCGGTGCAGACTTTCAAACTGTCTGTGAGTATTACATCATGCAATGAAACACATGCACATGCATTTTTTAAATTTCACCCACAAGCTAATATATCATAAGAATTACAGTTTGTCTGTCCTCATTATAGGCTACTTATTATATCCCTTATGTCCCATCCTCTCAGTTTTTCCTCAACTAACTCTCTCTGTTCATTTCTCTATCTCTCAGGATCAGGAAAAGGGTGTCTTCAGCCACGTGAAGTTGCAAGTGGAGAGCAACTGGGGTCATCCTGACTACACGTGTGTGTATGATTTCAGGGTCCATGGGGACGCACAGGAGCAAACACCGTCTTCAGCGTGAGAAGGTCTTTGTTCCGACAACCAACCATCTGTGAATAAGTAGGCTTAATTGAACTTTGTGTTCAACTTGTGTTGTGGAATTTACAGTGATAAAAATATTAGCAAATGGCCAGGTGGGGCACCAGTGCTGGTGTAACCACAGGGTGGGTGGGTGGGTTGCTGGGGGGAAGTGTGGTGTACCGTTAGCGTTCACCATACTTCCTCCCGGCGAACCTCCTCCCTGCTATAGGTGACAGGAAACTGCTGGGGAGAAGTGTGGTGTACCGTGAGTGTTCACTGTTCTTCCTCCCAGCGAACCTGTCTACAATGCAGTGTGAGGGGGAATTACCCATTTGCTGGTATTTTTTGTCACTCCAAATTCAACAACACAACGTCTCCTACTTATTCACAGATGGTTGGAGGGCTGCACGGTGGCACAGTGATTATTAGCACTGTAGCCGCACAGACAAAGGACTGGTGATCGGTCCTGGCTCTGCCTCTCTGTCTGTGCAGAGTTTGCATATTCTCTCCGTGCATGCATGGGTTTACTCCGGGTACTCCGGTTTCCTCCCATACACTAATAATAATAATTAGAATAATTGGACAATAAAGATTAGGAAAATTATTTCTGCTTGTTTTATCGTCTATTTGAGTGCAGTGAACGTGATATAAATATCAATTACAGCGGTTGACACTGAGAATAGGGCGATGGTAAATGTAGTGACTTTTATTTCTTAACCAATCATCTCAAATGGACAGCCATTGATGTAGAAGAGCCCTAACCCTGGAATGCATACCTCTTTAACTTTTGGAGAACCGACATAAAAGAGATAAAGGATGTAAAGAAGTATACTGAATGAATGATCGCCCATGTGAATTGATGATAAAACCTACTAGTGGGTGTAGCAGGCCCCTACTGACCCACATATATGAGGCTTACAACCACTGACAACGCCCATTTTATGAACTGATAATAGTCTAACCGGCTGAAATTAGCAAATAGCAAAAGTTGGGTAAGTAAGTGGGTTTAATTTCTGTCCTCCATCTCAAACTCCTTCCTGTGATGTACTTCTGGTTCTGTCTGTGTTATCAAGCACTGATACAGAAGATAAGATATTCTTCATAATACTTTAAGTGCATGATGCAGGCATTGCTCCCCTTAACTGGAATACATCCACCAGTGAACAGTGTTTTCAGCTGTACGCTTTAGTTATGGACACTGTGTAGCATCTCTGGCACATGGCCACAGTCCAGCGGCTCCTCTAACAGCGTCTACCGAGACACGGAGAATAAGGAGAGCAGTTAATTGAGCGCAGGTGTCCTTCCTGGTGGGTTTCCCCAGACTCCCCCTTCCTTCTCATCAACAATCAATCCAACCCTGCATGCAACAAATAACACATGAAATATTAACTGTAGCTAATATTCTAATCTCTGCAAGAGAGTTCCCTAAGCTAGTGGGAAAAAACTTTATAGCTGAGGGCTATACCGCTGAACAAAGCTGTTGCAACAGTATGTGTAAAGCTTGGTGTAACTTTACCTGTGCAAGGACTTTTTAACCACGCTACCTGCGGGGCTCTAGGAATGGCAATGACAGTTAGTTGGTCGGTCCATCATTTTTGGTCCAGACTGAAATATCTTAGCAACTACGTGATGGATTTCCATGACATTTTGCACATGCATTCATGGTCCCCAGAGGATGAATCCTAGTGTTCCCCTGACTGTTCATCTGGTGCCATCAGCAGGCCAAATGTATCACTTATCCAGTGAAATATATCCACATCTGCAAGATTAGCGATCACCGTTTTCTTAGCAAAGATCACTTCTCATTTCCAAATACAGTATAAGCCAAGGTCTACCTTTGAAATCACAGTACAGTACACTAAAAGAAACCCTCATCTCCTGCTGGGCCACCCTGCCTACGTGTGCAGAGCACCATGTTAACAGGTTAGAGCATCCACACAGCCCGCGTGAGCAGACGTGCTGTGAAAACAAGACTCGGTCAAAACCGAGTATATGGCTGGACCGTATTTGGTCAGTATGTGAATTTGTGGCTAAATTGTTACACAAATAGTCATTGGTAATGTCTATAATGTTTTGTGAACAGTTTTTTTCACTTATATCTTAATGTTTGATTGAAAGCCAACTTATAATGAAGCAAATTACATTCAGTAATAGTAAATGGTAACATTTACCACTCAGTATATTATACATTTTATACAAGGTGAAAAGGTATTAGTATGACATACAGTATTTTATTGAAGCATTTGTATCAAAAGCATTCATCATATAAGTAGTGTGTAACAATATATACATACTTCACTAAAGATTATCAGCGTGGAGATATTCCAGCTGTCATCACTGACGTTGCTGCTGCCGTATTTATTCCTAGATGGAGTGTTAATGGAGCAGCTGCAATGTTAACGCAGCCTGCCACTGATCGATCCGAACTCCATTCAGAAAACAAGCATTTTAAAAGTTGTTTGCTGGTCGTCATGGTAACAGACCCGACAAAGTATGAATTCAGACTTTTTACTAATCAGCATCATTATGTAGTTATTTCGGCAAACTTTGATCCGTTTACAACAGCGTCGCTGCCGTATTTATGCCTAGATGACGTTATGTTGAGTGTTGATTGAGTAGCTGGTGTTATCACAGCCTGGCACTGATCGATCCGAACTCCGTTCAGAAAACAAGCATTTTAAAAGTTGTTTGCTTGTTGTGTTGCGGACAGACTTGACAAAGAATGGATTATGTCTTTTTACAAATCGATATATTTATGATGCTATTTCGGCATTATTTTGATCCGTTTATTGCATTTAAATCACAGCACAGTCTGTTTATTTTGGGTTCATACCGCAGTAGCGACGTGTGGCTGCTAGATAGTCAGTTCATGGCGGAAATGGAGGAAAGCGAGGCGAAAATTTGTACGGTAACACAATACGAAGCACAACATAACGTAACTTAAACGAACATAAACAATAGCACATGCACAACAACAGCGCTATGTAATGATACATTTAACCGCTGACACGCTCCCCAGAAAATGTAAACACAGAACTGTTCTCCGCCTTTTCATTTTGAAAGAGCAACGACCAATGAGGAAGCTCCAGCAACCCCAGCCGACCAATCCTGTAACTCTATCACTCAGTCACTCACTCACTCACTCACTCACTCACTCACTCAGCGACAGACTTTTGCGTCTGTAGGGCTGGCCCTCTGCGGTCCAGCCAAAAAATGTCATAGTATAGAACGTCGAAAATTTTCATGAAAAGAGGCATAGTATAGTCTGTCGATTAATCTGGGAAAAAAAACTCAGTTTAAATTTTCGTCAATTTTCATGAAAAGTCATACTATAGTATGACTTTTTTGATGAAAATGTTGAAATTTTAAACAGAGTTTTTTTTCCACCAAATGAATCGACAGACTATACTATGCCTTTTTTCATTAAAATTTTCGACATTCTATACTATGACTTTTTTTTAATAAAATTTTCGACATACTATACTATGACTTTTTTTTCATAAAATTATCGACATAATATACTATGACATTTTTTTCACATAAAATTATCGACATACTATACTATGACTTTTTTTTCATAAAATTTTAGACTCACTATACTATGACTTTTTTTTCATAATATTTTCGACATACTATACTATGACTTTTTTTCATAATATTTTCGACATACTATACTATGACTTTTTTTTCAAAAAATTATCGATATACTATACTATTACTTTTTTTTCACAAAATTTTCGACATACTATACTATGACATTTTTTTCACATAAAATTATCGACATACTATACTATAACTTTTTTTTCATAAAATTTTAGACTCACTACTATGACTTTTTTTTCATAATATTTTCGACATACTATACTATGACTTTTTTGTCACGAAATTTTCGACATACTATACTATGACATTTTTTTCACAAAATTTTAGACATACCATACTACGACTTTTTTTCACAAAATTTTCGACAAACTATACTATGACTTTTTTTTCAAGAAATTTTCAACGTATAGTATGTCGAAATTTTTTTTTAAAAAAAAGTCAGAGTATGGTATGTCGAAAAAAGTCATAGTATAGTATGTCGAAAAAAAGTAATATAGCATGTCGAAAAATTTTGTAAAAAAAGTCACTATAGCATGTCGAAAAATTTTGTAAAAAAAGTCATAGTATAGTATGTCGAAAAAAAATCATAGTATACTATGTCGAAAAAAAGTCATAGTATAGTATGTCGAAAAAAAAGTCATAGTATAGTATGTGGAAAATGTTTTAAAAAAGTCAAAGTATAGTATGTCGAAAAAATAAAAAAGTCATAGTGTAGTATGTTGAAAAAATAAAAAGTCATAGTAAAGCATGTCGGAAAAATAATAAAGTCAAAGTATAGTATGTAAGTGACTTACATTTAATTATATTTTAGGCCCTTTAAGTTAAAAAATCACTCACAATGATTAAATGGAGACCTTCACTGTCTGTCAGTCCATTAATCTGGTAACAAATAATAAAATAAATTACAAATCAAAAACAAATAAAACATGCATGTCTAGGTAGTCAAGTGGTTTTGACACATACTATGTAATCACCCTGGTTCCATTCTACACCATCTACTATCAATAAAAAAGTCTAATGCAAGATAAATATCTTTAAAAAAATGAATTAAAAAAATCTGAAACAATAATCAAAGTATTGAGAGAATATTTTGCTTTACTGGTGTTTCCTTACTCTGTGAGTTCCTCCAGCATCGATCTCGTCTCGGAGGCAGCTGAGCTGCTTCTGATGAGCCTCCCTGTGGTCCTCCAGCTGCTCCTCCAGCGTTTTCTGGAGGACGGAGACACAAAAAAAAACACATTACAGACACACAATCATTCAATTTTAAAAATCATGTCATTTGACTGTTGCAGTTTCCAGCTGTGTACAGACAGTAGTGTTTTTCAGGTCCTCCTCACCTTGATGTCCTCGTCTCCATCCAGGGGTTTTAATGTCAGCTTCAGGTATTCTGAAGTTCTGGACATCAGAGACAAAGATATTCTCAGGAAGTGTAAATCACACTGAATGATGTCTGAATGTCCAAGTCTATTACAGACCATATCCTATAATTTTATGAATTTTCAACAAGTTCATAACAAATCTACAGAATTTAAAATATGTTGTATGCTTTCAATAATAAATGCAACAACAGTAGACACAACACAGCTGGTAATGAGAACACACATATCCTACCTCAGAGCTTCAGCACAGAGAAGATGTTGTCTCAGTTAGTCTGATAACGTTCCTCTTCTTCCCAGATGTCATCCATTGAGGCCGCATATCTAAAAGTGCGACAATTAAAAGCATCTGTCTTAACATGCAACACAACTGACAGTTAAAGTAAAAACCAAACAACAATAATACACTTTTATAGAATTTATAGTTATACTCATAGTTAGCATTGACACTGGAAAGTGTATTACAGACTAATGTAAACTAGATCTGTTCTACATACTCCGGTACGGTAGGTGGTGGTATGCACCTAAAAGTTTGCATTGCAATCTGCCAAGCACCCGTGCTACTGCACATGGTTATGAGGCAGAGCCGCGTGTTTGTTTGAGGTAAGAGTGTGTGCGGCATATAGCCTAACCCAAATTCATGAATATGTAGGATATTACTACTGACATTCCTGTAATATTACCTCACAACGTCTGCTGTATTAGCCATGTGTTTACTACGTGTTTGTTTGCATATAGAGCGGGGAAGTGAGATCGGATCACAAGTGGTCACTGGAGACGCATTCTAATGCCAGGTGTGAACAGACGTACTTAAAGCTGTCCACTTGTGATCCGATCACTGAGGACGCATGTTAATACCAGGTCTGAACAGGGCCATAGAGAAAGAAATACTCCATCAGGGGCAAAAAATGAATGAATGAATTAAAACTGATGAATATTAGTTTATACCAGAGATTCACACAAGTTCATGCCAGAGGGGCGAAATATTCAGTTTTCTTTCCTGAGAATTAAAAGTAAAATTAAAAGTAGGCCTATTTAACAAAAACTGCTGGTGCAGTATACTTTTTATTTTGTTATTTTCATTCTTTTAAAGTCACCAAAATGCAGGAAACAAAGTCTCTGAAACTCAAATTTTTCTGGTGGAGGACACCCCGCTTTGGTTTTGAAATCCTCCCTATTTTTGAGGCCCCAAGGTTGGCAAGTATGGTTACTGGATGTTACTTCAAGACAATATACACAATGAAAATGACAATACAGCCGTTTCATGCACCAGATATAATAACACAGACGTGCATTCAACCAGCGCTGGTTCATATGAGTCAGCCATCACCGTTTGACACACTAGATCAGGGGTTCTCAAACTTTTTGGGGCCAGGGACCCCTTACAGGGGAGACAATTTTCCAAGGACCCCTTCATATTCATAACACAGATTAAGAATAATGCTTACTACCATTTGTACTCTTAGATATCATTAAAACTAACTGTGTTCTAAAACTTTTCCACCTAAATACTTCAGACCTGTTTCGTAGTGATAAACAGAAACACATTTCAATTTGAATCATGTTAATACCACTGATATACTTTTAAACAGACGGTCATTTTTTCCAAATTGCATTTGGACTCATTTTGACAGCATTTATACTTAGTAATTGATCTTAAAAGCTACAACAGAAGCAAGGCTAGCATAGTCCTAATAAATCCAGACATTTAAACTTACAAGCTGACTTTCAGTAAGAGCTTCAACTTTAAATAATGAACTTACTGTATTGCTGTGTGTCACAATCGTATCAGAGTTTCTATCGGCCCAAAGCTACAATTCAATACACAATATGTTTGTTTTAATGGTGCAAATGGTCCCCATGTGTAGATATGCACTTTTTAATGATGCAGCAGCATTTTATAATTTATAGCAAACTATGTCAGGGACCCCACTTTGAGAATCCAGTCTGCACTGACACTGTGGGCAATTTGTACAAAAGGATGTGTGATTTAGCTGTAGCTATTGATTACAAAATAGATCTGACAGCTCTATTAATTTAATAATGTTAAAGCGTAGTGACGAGACCATGAAGCCTAATGTTACTTTACAATTCTCTGGTTTAACAGTGAATTGCAGTAGCAGTAAAAAACAAAGCAAATTCTCTTTACCACCACAGATACTTGTGTTCTCAGTACACGTCATGTTTCTAAATATTTCCGTTTGAATCCAGTTGTTAAACAAACATTTCCATCACTGACCTGCAGCAGCTCGTGTCCCTGCAGTAGCTCCATTCACCTCTCTGATCTGCTTCACCTGCTGCCGGTGTGTCACACAGCGGCCGCTCTGATTGGCTCAGCTGCAACGCGAGATTTACACACGGGATTACAACCGTTTGCTCTCACACACTACAGTTTATTCACTGATTAGTTTAAGGTGTCTTTCAAGATATTACATTTATCCAGTAAAACTTGTGTTAGAAAGATTAAAGCTGAATATTGATTACAAGTGTGATTTCTGTGGACTTGGAAAAAGAGAGTATTTATAAATATACAATAATGTTCTGGATGGATGGAGCCAAGATGAATGTTGAAATAAATATGTTTGATGTAAATATATATTTTAGTCAAGATAAGATTGGAAATAACGTGCTGTATATCATACAATTATTTATATTTTCGTATTCATAAGAAAAAATGGTCAGGGACCAAGCCAACTTTCCTGCATTTTAATAATTAATTCAAACAACATAGCACCATCATACCTAATGTTAAAAACAAAAAAGCCATTAAGACCTTTAAATTATTAAATGATTATAAGATTTTTGTTTTGTCTTCTTTTTTTTTTCAATTGTCTATGTATCTGTTTGTACCTCTGTTAATGAGAATGTGTTCAATATAGAAAAAAAATATATACATATACTGTATATATATATATATATATATATATATATATATATATATATATATATCTGTGTTCATCTTTGTCCAATGACTCTTTTAACTCTGTGCGGCCCACAGTTGTTAAACTACATATATCACTTTTAACTATCCTAAAAAAAATCTGTAAATGTTTTTAAATACTACATTTACATAGTCAATGGGTCCTATTGTTTATCCTTGCAATGCTATTGGATAGTAGATGTGTTTATAGGTCCGGCCATCTGGCCATGAACTCACACAACCTGCAAACTTTCCTTCAAGCTCACCTCTTTGTTTTATTGGACTGAGAAAGTAATAACCCACTGACTGTCCAGTCGGTGGTTATGTGGACATCGAGCCCCAAACAAACAAACACACCATGGCCTGTGACAGGTAACACTGGCTGAAAAGGGATTTTATCAGTCCCAATACTGACTTTTCTGGTCCGGATATCACCGACGATGCTGTGGAGAACTTCCAGAGGTTTGTGTCAGAAGAGGCTAGAACATGGAGAAAGTGTAATGTTCGTCTTTGCCTTTCAGGAAAAGAACCGTCTGTGGGACTATCTTTACAAATGAACATGGCTGAACACTGTGACTAAGATGAAATTCAGTTCTCTAAATACAATTTTATCTTGTTTTCTTTAATTAATAAATAACTATTCATAAAAATGTGACTGGTGTGTGATTATTATTTATGATATATACTGTTATGTTGCTAAACAAGCTAATAACCCTCCAAATGAACCCTTAGTTGTTCCGTTTGTGAGTACAAAATACAGAAATTATGCTCCCAACTAAAAACTTACTGCAATGTAAAAAAATTGTAAAATACGAGATTGTGAGTATGTCTGTTGCCTCTCAATATTTCTCAACATGGTGACAGCGAACACAATTATTTCTATTGTCATATTCTACCGAAATAGCCTGTGTTGAACAATAAAATATCATAAACATAATAAGCATTTTCAGTCCAACATGATGGCAGCTGTTGTCAAAAAATTAGTTTTGTCTACTACTCTTTATCTTTTATAGTCTTTGATGGCGTTATCAGCTGTAACCGCAGAGAGAGCGGTGTAGAGCGGTGTAGAGCGTAGGCCATGAGCTTGCCAGTGGGGTACGCTTAAGTGCACTAAAAGGCACTTGCGGCCGGCCTGGCGATGTCAACAATGCACAGAGAAGCTCTGATAACAACACACACAGAGGGACATGGACTTCATTCTCTGCTCAGGTAGACATTGCTCCTTTATATCTTTACATAACAAATAGTTGTTTGCTGCTATATTAATGCTCTGTATAATGAATTTAGTACCTTTAATTTATGCATCAGAGGCCTCCTACAACAACATCTGAAAGGTGAAAAAAATTGACCTGTAAAGACCAAATACAGAGAAAAATGAGGAAATTCTACAGTTCTTTTACAGCTAAAAGTATGGTTTTATTTTATTTGTTTGCTCCTTTTTTCTGTTCGAAGTTCTACAAGAGGGTCATTAGAAATAAAGGCTGTTGAATTGTGGATTTAATCCTGTTTTTGTCTCCCGTGTTTACATAATACGCCTACACAGTGCCCTCTAACCTTCAGTGATCAGGACAATACCGCCGTTATAATACCCTGAAAAAAAACAACTTCCACATTGGCAGCCTGTCTGATGTGTTGTTTATATCCTGTCTACTTAATTCATTCCTTTTTCTTCCCCCGCTGGCAAGTGCGATCACTTGTGAGGTGAGTTTTCTTTGTTGTCGGCCCACAGACTCTACATTATTGATGGCAGCTTGAAACGTACTGAAACATGCTGACTCTAAAGGGTGCCTTGTGCGTCGGTATCTAACACCGAGAGCCCCGACAAAGCGTCGGTATTTGACGAACCTGGGAATGAGAATCGGCTGGTCTGCTGCTGCACCGAGGAGCCGCAACCCCGTACTGTACGCCGGCCACAGGACGCATAGACATGTTGACAAAGTCCACCGTTTGAAATGCAGTTTCAGGATGTTTTGGAGGTTTCTAAGATGCGTCTTGCTGTGCGCTGTGGCCGCACACAACACTGGCATCGACTGCTTTCTGTTTATCTCCAACAGGAGGAGACCGGAAAGAAGCATGAGCACACCTGCACGAGCTTGGAGGATGACATATGACCTGCAGCTTCTACTATATACATCATATATACGTCGTACGTCGTATTCCCGTATCAGCAACAACCTTCTTTTTTTAACTTTGGGCACAAAAGTTAGTTATTTGTCCACAAAAAATTGGCGCCAGTGTTGCTATTGTCAGGAAACGACAAATAAATAAATGAAATAAATACAAATAAATAAATATGAAATATCACAGAAATGCCAAAATACACTGGACAGGGGCTTTAATGCATTATAAAATCTGTATCAATCTTCTTATCTGCTGTTAAAGAAACAGCATTGCAACACCATTATTGGGACCAACGGCCTTTTTTGTATGGTAATCATATCACGGTATCACAGTTAATTTGACAATGATGTATTAATGATTAAAATGACATTAATTTTTCACATGGCACTTCAGCAACATGATATCTTTTTTACATTTATACTTTAGTTTTTCACATCAACAAGCCCTGGATGGAGGAAATGAAGAGTCCCAGTCATCCCGGTTTGTAAAACAAACATATTCAGTGTTGTCCAGTTCTCAGTAAGCACGTTTGACAGACAGCCAGAAGTCTTGAATCATGCAGCTCCTCAGAGTCTGTGTCGGCCGTGAACAGATTGTATCAGCCCATGCTGTCGTTAGTCCCAGCCAAGAGATGATGGGCAGCAACGACCGGCTCCTGGTTTAGGATCCGCTGCTCAGCTATTCCTCTCTCACACCTCGATGACCACAGCGTCTTTCCGATGTTTGGGCTCATTTGCGAGGTGTGGTTTCTCTGTGCGAGTGTGCCAAACCAGCACCTGAAAAAGAGAAGAAGAGGACGAGTGAGGAAATGTGCTGACAGTGGAAATGCTGGGCACTAAATAAAGAATGAACAGGCGGTTATGCTTGGATGCAGGTGGTTGGCAGAGCTTTACTGATACTGTGTAAGACCAAAGACTTAAGTGGATATCTTTGGTATTAAAGCTGCTGATACCTGATATTTTGTGTAGAAAAATGTCTGAAGGAGCTTTTATAAAACCGTGGAACACTGAAACTGACACTGAGAATTGCAGGTTAAAGGATCATTTTGGTTTACTACAGTTTGTGTCTCATTTTTATAGTACTGGCCATCTCTGCTAACAGTAATAATGAGATTATACTTGTATACTCAATCAAGTTAAAGGTACCCAGAGGAGGCTTTTGAACACTCGTAGCACTACGGAGCCATATTTTTAGCTGCGCATCCTCATCTTGTTTGTATCTAATCTGACCATAGACTGAACAAGTGGACGTAGTCACCGTAACGTCACCCATTGGTTTGTGGACTGACGTTTTCAAGCCTCGAGTTCGGCACCTTGGCCGTCGCCATCTTGTTTTTTTGCAACCAGAAGTGGCATGAGAGGGTGGAGTTAAGAACAACCAAACACACATTTTTAGGCGACCAAAATTACAATTTACAATTTACAATTAACTTTCATGAACTGAAAACAGACTGTGAAAGGGTTAAAGTTGGAAGACGAAAACTCCCAGAACAGACAACGTGTTGGTAGCGACCTGTCAATCACAAGGTAGCCACGCCCTAAAGCATACCCTGCTTTATGGTCTATTTGACTCTAAATGGGACCATAATTTACTAGATGAACATCATGCTGTATTGAAGAAGACTTGAAACTAGCGATTGAGACCATAAACTCATGTTTACAATGTTTACTGAGGTAATAAATCAAGTGCTCCCACCTACCCTTAGCGGACTCTCCCGTTATTAATACTAGGCTACGTCACTTGCTCAAATAAGGCCGCGAGTGGGTTTACATTGGAGTTAATTGAAAGCCCAGTTTGTCACATACTGTTGCTAAAGGGTGCCTCTGTGCACTAACTTCCAATGCCAACGGGCTCTGCCCAAACGGCGGTATTTGACCGCTGAAAGGAGAGGGGTGCACTGGATTTATAACACAAGACAAAATGAGAGCGTCATAGCAAAACTGATTGCGGTACAATAATCTTTTAATGTCGATTATCTTGTTTTCATAATTGTTGGAAGGCAAAATCGTAATTGAAATTTGATTAATTGCACAGCCCTATCAGAGCTGCTCATGTTCAGATCCACGAGGGTGTTAGACATGTTAGACATATTGACACAAAGATCTGCGACCTGCTGAATGAGATTTTACAGACTGACACCCATGAAGCTAAATATGGGAGATGACTGGCTACTGTCTGGTGTTAATACCAGGCCAATATATTAGTTTAAAGCTACAGGGTGGTGGTATTTCCCTCGTGGGAGAGACTTTTTGAAGTAAAGGCTTCATTTCCCTGGTGATGCTCTGATGAAATATCAGTCAAATGAAAGACACCGCTGTATTCTTTGAAACAGAGATTGTATCCTCCTGCTGTTGAATTTGAAGTGTGCCGGGAGGGACTCCACACACGTGAAACAAGTCTGACACCTCCTGAATGTCTTCCATCAATTTCACAGCAATATATTGGTGAGAAAACACTGAAATGGATTCAACGACTTCTGTAGAGAGGGACGCATTTAATCCCCCAGAGATTCAAGTGAGGTTATTTGGAGTAAAAATGTATTTTTTTTAGCCGATGGCTAATGAGCCAATAATTCACGCTTGTGACAATGCTGTGTCCAAAGCAACACACACACACACACACACACATACAGAGACTCACAGAGACATGATTTATTGCTGGCTGCTGCTGTTTCTGGGCTTCTTCAGGTGGAACATGTCACTTCCTGCACACTGTGCTGCTAATTGGCCCGCTTTGCATATCTAACGAGGCTAATGTAGCAGCCACTTAAGCATCACTCCAGAGCTGGGAGGAAAATGGTGCCGAACGTGTGTGCGTGTCCGTGCACGTGTGTGTGCACACTCACTAATCATGCAGTCAGAGTGCCCTCCCTGCTGCCCCGGACTCGCACCTCCTTTTCTACTTCTGCACAGTTTGCTCTTCATTTTCCTCATTCATCACGTCCACTTTTTCTCTCTCGGCTTTGCTCTTGTTTTTACCTCTCTGTCCTCCTTCCTGCTCTATCTCTCTCCTCCTCCCTGAGGCAACGTGGAGACAAAAAGCTTTACCAGGTTAGAGTATTTTTGTCTTAATAGCATACGGAGAGGACAGGCCTGTTTCTCCACATCAGGAGGAGGAATTTCTAGAGAAGCAAAAGGAGGATTGGGTAGCAACAGTTTCCAGTTTTACCTTGAAATGAGATACAGTACATCTTAGAATGGCTGGGCAATATATCGACATTATATTGATACCGTGATATGAGACTAGATAGTCTTAGATTTTGGATATCATAATATGGCACAAGTGTTGTCTTTTCCTGGTTTTAAAGGCTGCATTACAGTAAAGTGAAGTAATTTGACTGTTCTAGCTGTTCTATTATTTGCCTTTACCCACGTAGTCATTATATCCACATTACTGATGATTATTTATCAAAAATCTCATAGTGTAAATATTTTGTAAAAGAAGCAATGGTCAACCCTACATCTCGTCGCAATATCGATATTGAGGTATTAGGTATATAGGTCAAAAAGATTGCATTATTTGGTTTTATATTAGGTTGATTTGTATTTGTATTAGAATAAAAGTGGAAATAGGCGTAACAATCCTGTTTTTGTTTTTATTACACTTCTAATTTTAGGATATTACAGTGTTCTTCAATAAACTATTCAATATTTATGAACACTTTATACCAGGGTTGGATTCTTGAAAAAAAAAGTGACATGTGCATTGCAGATGTTTAACAGGATCTGCACTGTGAAATGCAGATGCTGCCAGACAGCACTTGGATCTCACTGTCTGCAAAAAGGAGAGCAGCCTAACAGGCTGTGCAAATATCCTACTGCTAACCTGCCAACAATATAGGCTAAGTTACAGGGCAACAGGCCAACGCTCTCCTCCCAGTCACACAAGATACGCTGCATCTGCGTCTTCTAAGTTGAAATAGTGACACAGCAAGGTCCTGATCACACAGAGTGTGTTTGAGCAGCCTTTTTGTAATTGGTGAAGCGTTTTGCGTGCTGCTTTTGCGTTTATCCGCTCTGTGCACCTTGTGTTTTTACAGGTCGCCCTGAACACCTCGAGTTGAAAAAAATTCAACTCAGAGCGGAAAGGTGCCCGACGTCATTAGCATTTTTTTCTCATTGTGTTCACTTTTGCTGGACACCCGGAGCTACATGACTTTACCAACAGTAGTTACCATGATCTCAACAGAAAACAGCAGGAGGCAAATGAGTGTGGTACTTGAGTTGTTTTCATGAATCTAAACTGTACTATTAACTATTACTGTAAGTAGCGCACACTTCATGGTTGGTGTTAAGCTTACGTTAGCACTCATTCGGTGGTTGCATAGCAACAATAAAAAAAAAAAAAGATGCAGCAAACTGCAAAAAACACTCTGTCTGATCGATTTGTCGATTTGACATTTTTACTGAAAAATCATTCAACCTTGGGCAAAAATGTAATATTCAATGTCTGTAAAATAAGTTATGAACGTTGTCACTCTGATCTATGTCGAGTCCTGTTGCCCCATCAGTAAACTAGACAATTGCTCTCACAATTAATAACACAAGATTGAGGAAGTTTGTGGAGCTGAATAGATAATCATGACACTAAACCATCTGAGAAGAGAAGTGGGAAATCATTTTAGATTTGACACCATGAATTTCCATTTTTCTGAGTTTTTTTAACAGCTCTTTCTAAGTTCCAAAGAATAATCTTTCAATCTCAAGACCCAAGTTGTACAGAGAGGAAAAAAGGCACTAAACCCATTTATAAATGCACTCAAGAAGCTTTAAGGATCAGATCACCCAAACCAGATCTAGTGGTGGTCACAGATGCATTCAGCCACATTAATAAAATAAAATTAGCAGAAACCTGAGAGCCAATGCAAATGAAATAACGGTGTAGTCTTTCAGTCCATGGCAGCAGACGTCCCTGCGAACCTTTTCTTTCCTCTGTGTCATTTTAAACTCTATTTTCAGTCAATTCATCTACCTATCCCCTTCTCTCGACACAGGCTTTTACTCTCCCTCCTCTCCTCTCTTCTCTATCTCCTCTTCCTACTGTGCTATCATCTGTCTCCATCTGTTCCGGCCTCCCCCCTCCTTTCTTGTCCTGTCACTGCTGTCTGTTGCCATTACTCTCCTGCTCTAACTACATTACAGCTCCTGTCAGTCGCCTGCAGATACTGACCCGGCCATCAGATGAGCATTTCTGCCCTCCGTAGTCAAGGTCGGGATTCAGGCTCTGCGATCTGATCCTAGATGCATTCCCCAAAGTGGATAGAGCCCGGAGTTAGGGTGTGTCACAGCTGCTGGAGTGGGCATCGATGTTTACAATCATTTCAATCACAACTGTTCAGACCAGACAAAAGTGGTTTAGATTATAACTAAAGAGAGAGTTACTTGAATCTGTCAAACACAGATATTTACAGTTCTGTTAGGATTTAAACTCGGAAATGTGCAATAACTGATGATTCCATTTAATTATGTAATTTACTGCATATACATCAGAGCAGCACATAAGGGTACTTCGCAAAAAGTTAAGGCCGCGCCCCTTTTTGGGGGATAGAAATCCGAAGATCCCATAGACTTCAATGCAATTTGACGTATGTTTGGATTGTAATTTTGACAAATTCGTATGCATTCATCTCTTGTTATACAAACGTTGTTTTATACACATGTCTAATAACTATTTTGCGACCTTGAACCTGAGCGTTCGTGATATCTTAATAAATTAAGGTTGATCTCCGTCATGTCCCTTCAGTCTTCCCCCGTCCAACACAGTGGGCGGATATTGCTGATCCAGACTTCTATACATATTTGATTGAATCACGTTAGGCTAAGTGTTGTCTGTAAATAACCAGCCTGTTAATAGCCAACTGTTTGATCTATATGCTGAGATTTAACTTGAGATGACAGTCTGATGCTGCTATAACGTTAATGTATGACTGTATTACTGCAGCAGCCTCACACTCATGATAGTCACTGTCAGCAGCATCATTTAGCGATTTAACACACTGACAGTGAATATTCACGTATCAAATGTGCCTCAAAGCACAGTGTGAAAGCCTCGGTTAACCCGCTACACAACAGCTTTAAATCATTTTCTCTCCTGTGTCAGCAAGTTTCTTTCCCCAAAACGGAGCGCAGCCTCGGCGATGATGCCACGCTGGTCTGGTTTATAGCTTGGAGCCATAAAGCCCCTCTATTAGCTGCAAAGCTGACGTTGTGGGAGATACGCATATTTGCTTTCTTGCTGAGAGATATCTGTCCATTCAATATAAAGCCAGGACACGGTAAAAAAAAAAAGAAAAAGAAAAGCTAGCCTGGCTCTGTCCAAAGGAAACAACATTGTTAACGGGGGTTATCTGCTGGACTGAGTTCCTCTAAAACCATATATGGTCATTTTAACATGAATATTTCTCTATGGATTAAAAAAAATAGATTTACCATTATCATAATTAGTGAGCTTTAGAGGTGTTGTTTTAGCTGCAGATTGCAACCAACTGAGTACCCCTCCGCTCATTCCTCCCTTTCCAAGACTGAGGTAACGAGAGCCATCGAGTGCAAAACCGTGGTAACGCCGTTCACCTCGCTAAGAGGTCATCCTTACCGTAATAACACTACTTTAGGAGCTACGGAAGTCAGACGGCGGATGGCGGTACAAGCATTTCCTTCACAAGCGTGTCAGAGAACTACGGTGGCCTTCAGGTAACACAAAAGGCTCTCTGTCTAGAGCGCAACGTGGCGGACTTCGTGAAGAGGACCCGCTCCCTATGTAAATATGAAGGGCTCATTCTAAGCTAACGAAAACACAACGATACATAGTTTCAGGTGATTGTACACTAAAGAAAACATAGTTATGAAAATTATATTCCATTTCTGCTAATAGATCCCCCGAAATGTTACACACTGTTCCTTTAAAAAGCAAAATGTGAAACTATTCCTTTAAGATTCTTCAAGAGGGATGATGTCACGTCCCGCTGCTTTTGTAACGGTGACGTGATAAATGCTGATATCACATCCTCTTGTCTATACGGTGCTGGGTGTTGACTGATGATGTCACAGCCCGCTAATGGCCTGTATTAATATCGGCGGCAGGGCACCTCCATTAGTGTAATGGGGCTGATAATGATGATGATAGTTTCAACACAGAGCCGTCTGCAGCGGCAGCAGCAGCCAGCAGTAAATGATGATCCGGCAACTCTGGGGGTCTTTATCCTATTCCCTGCAGGAAGCATTTACCCATAACCCACCAGGGACTCAGAGTGCAACGATGTGACCTGCACGCATACGGCGAAACAGTAATTTTAGATTTCACATTTGTTGATTCCAGGTGAAGCAGCTGTTTTCTGCACTTTTCTCCACAGAGAATGAAAATGCTGTTTGCAGAGTAAAGCAGAGATTGGAGCAGGATAAAATTATTCAGTTTACTATATATTCATCAACAAAACTAAAAACCAAAGCCCTGCTGCTGCTATATGTCCGTCTCAAAATTCTGGATTTTTTGGCCAGTAGTTGAAATTATCGTCTTGATATTGTATATTACAAACATCTTAAGTAAGGGAGAATGTACAGCGAGCCGGTCATTGTTGTGAAAGAATGCCCTTCAGGCCGATGCTGCATCATCGCCATGAAGGGCATTCTTTCACAACAATGACCCGCTAGCTGTAAATTATCCCGCTTATTACACGACTACTTACTTAAGAAATCAATATTTTGACATAAAAACGGTCCGAAAGAGTCCGACATCAGAGCTGCGCCCATAGCAACGGTCTGTTATACATAGCAACGGTCTGTTATAGAGAAATTACAGACCGCAGAACGCCGTGATTGACCAATCAGAATCGAGTATTCAACACAGCCGTGTAATAAAACTGTATAATACTTGTTGTAAAATACAACACAATTAATGCACTACTTCATGTTAGAATTGCAAATCCCCTTCCAGTGTAAACTCATGCAAATGTAACTTTGGCACCTGATGAAAGGGTTAATGGTCTAAGATGAAAACACGGACGACTTCACAAGGTAGCCAGGTCCTAAAGCATACCCTGCTTTATGATCTATCTGACTCTAAATGGGACCATAATTTACTAAATGAACATCATGCTGTATTGAAGAAGACTTGAAACTAGTGATTGAGACCATTCAAAAAGACAATTCAGTATCAGGCTATGACTCACATACCCATTGCCAATATTGCCTCAAACTTTATCAGAAAAGCAAAAAAAAAATAAAAACAACAAAAAAACCTGTAAATTAATTAATGACTCTGTGGTTGTTTGGAGCAAATAAGTTTGTGACGTTTGATTCACCTATTCCTTTAAAGGTAAAGACATACAGTAATAAAATCCATTTCTCACAAAAGTCCTTTAAGGACTCTGTGATGGTTGTCAAGAGGATGAGTGGCTTCATAAAGCCAAGTGCCAACAGGGGCTGTGGTGATTCGAGATGAGCTGCATCGATCTGAGCTGTCTAAGCACACAACTAGAATTGATAGCGCTATAACGCCATTTCTATCCAATCCAAGCTCCGTGTGTCTAAGTTTAGCCCCAGCCACCAGCTCAAAGCATGACTCATGCTGTCAATAGTGGGGAGAGATACCCCATGGTTATACTGCTGTGATGGTTGCCATTATTATGACGCAAGTTTAATATCTGCACCACACACACACACAAACACACAAGACGGATAAATTGGGTATTTATTAAACCCTAGTCAGTGCCATCCACCTTCACTATGCTGGTTGCAGACTGATAACGTACTTATTATATAGCTGACCCCTGGCCCTGCATAATCAAACAGCAGTGACTGTGAGAGGTGAAATTTAGAAAAATCACTATAATTGGGAAGGAGTGTGCATAGAAATCAGGAGTGTAATGCAAAGCTACCATCTGTTTATATTCAGAAATATATCTTATACATACTGACGCCAAAACCGTCTCAGTCTTTCCAACAATCACCAACTCTGTTTTGGTCGAAATAAACTCTTATTTCACCGAGTTAGATGTGTTTGGAGTCAGACCATTAAATTAGCAAAATAAAATGACAAACATCGCCCAATAAAGACAACCGGCAATGTACTCAGTCAATCGCCGATATATTCGTCCAATCGCTCAACCCCAGTGCCGGGCTTCAGCATCAGGTCATGAGGTAAAAATAAGACCTGTGGAACATCCGACAACTTCATCGTGCACTACACAACCAATCTGGTGGATACGAAGTTATTGAGGATGAACCTCGCCGAATCTCTGAATATTGAACTTAAAAGTATCTACACCTTTGTGTTTTCACAATTAGTTAATGTCCTCCACTTCAGCATGAAGCTGTAAAGCCGTTTCTCACCAGTGTGATGAAAAAATACGGTGCGAGAATACGAAAGATCTGCATGCACATTTCCGCATGACGACTATGCACACCGGTCAGTCAAAAGCATTTTCAGTCTGTTGCCAAGGTGACAGCAGCGCCTGGTCACTGACCCGGGTGCAATTGTTGGCCTTGGGCTCCAACTCGGTGACATTGGTGATCTGCTTGAGGAAGTCGGACTCCTGCATCCCCGGCTGGGAGCCGCGCCGCTTGAACTGCGCTCGCGGGTTCGCCAGGATCACCTGGAGGTTCACCGCAAAACCTGAGGGAGAGATGGAGGAAGAGGAAATGCAGGAGCAAAGACAGAGGGAGGGAGAGAGAGGTTAGCCAGCATGGATTAAAAGCACATTATGAGTCTATTATAATCACAGCAGAAAATGATAGAGTGCATTAGTGTATCTAATGGCTATGATATGGCTGATATGAAATTCCTTCACCACAGGGGTCTGCCATTCTCCTGAGATAATTGCACTATAGATGAGAAGGAAGGCACGAGAAAGTCAGAGGGAAGTCAAAACGCTCATGATGCCAGTGTGCTGTAGCAGAGGTGGGGATTAATGGCTGGCTCGCAACCAGATTTAATCAACCTGATTAGAAAAAATTGGTAACAGTGGGAGAAAATGTGACACCACATAATTACTTTGAAAGACATTAGCTGTCCTGCAGTACAAGCAGAAATATGTTTGAAGGTTGAAAAGAGATTCTGATAGTGAGATTAATGTTCAAATTATTTTCCATGAATCAAATTATCCACGTATTCACTTTATATACTTTTAAAGCCAAATGAAAGGCAACAAACTAAACACAAAAGCTAACCTCCTCTATTGCCGTATTTAACCTTGTTTCCATCGACATGTGCGTGAACACGTCATTCACACATCCGATGTGTTGTCTGACCCTGCAGCCAGAGGTCTGAAGGTGACACATGACGCGTCTCCTTTATATATTTTGGACTCCACCTCTAGCTAACCCTTTACTGACACAGCAAAGTGCTCAGAGTATGAGCACCAAGTAAAGAACAGGAGTCCTTGGACCTTTAGATACAAATTGCTTTTTCAGAGTTTGTGGTAAATATTCAGTTAAGTGTCCCTCTCTGTCTGGCATTGAGGTAAAAGCCTCTTTTCTTCTGCCATAGTCTGCAGTTTGTCTGTGTTCGGCATGTTTGTTATTGCAACGTTAAATAATTCTGCATTTTTATTAACGGATGCTCTTGAAATTCAAGACTCCGGCCTCTGCGGATCTCTAACTGCATCAAGTTTTTATTAAAACACATTAAACTGATGACTGTCAGACCTCTTTTAAAGCTGCCGATTGAATGAAAACGATTGAATTGTGTGTAAGATTTGTTGTTCAGTTAGTTGGCAGTGGCAATGAGTTTATCACTAGATAGTTAGATAGTTAGTTAGATAGTCCATTTGGCCCTCACTTTAGTAAGCATATTATCAACTTTCTAATAATCCTATCATCCAAAATGTAAGAGAGCTCTTCTAACTAAATGATATAATGATAAAGCAAACACACACTTACATTCTGCGGTGGAAATAGTGAAGGCAACATTAAAGAAACTTCTCTTTTTCAGTAACATGCATCTAACAAAGCCGTCTCTGCTGCAAACCTTCTGCTCACCACGATCACTGCACTCTGCACAGCAGTTGTCTCATATAATGAGACAAAGCGAAGTAACATTAGAAGTTACCTGGATGTAACTCCAGTTCTGTAAGTTTGTGGGTAGCCCACCTTTGCTCTGTATCTCAAAGGAGGCTAACCTGTTTGGTTCGGTTAAAACAAACTCAGGTCCGTTTGCCCGGTTAGTGCGGTTCGTTTGGTCAGGTATGAAAGCTGTCAATCGAACCCTGGTGCGGACCAAACAACTGGACCGGGCCACCTGAAAAGGTGGTTTCTGTTGTGGTTTGTTTGTGGTGTGAAAGCAAACGAACCAACTAGGGATGTTAATAATTAACTGTTTAACCGTTAACTGACATTAAGAATTTTTAACAATCAATGCTATCGGTTAAACGGTTAAAAGAAATGTTAAAAATAGCAGATAATACTGTAATCCTTATAATTTTCTTGTCCTGTGTGGCATATCCCTTTAAGACCCCACGCTGTAGCCTCAGGACATCCCCACTGGGATGAAAACAAATCCCATCAGCACCTTCTCTCTCCTTCATTCTGCCTGCTGAGTAACTCCCTCAGCCTTCCTGCTGAGTCAGGAGACAGAAATAAGAGCAGAGTAAGAGACCGACATTCACATAGATCATTGATCCACCATTTTCACCGCAGTCCTCTGCTCATTAGCTTAAGGATCAAATAGAATCGAACTTTGTATATCACTCTCAGTTGCCTGACTGAGATGGTTCGGCCAGTCAGATAGCTGAGAGTGCCAAAAGACAGCATTTTGTTAAGTGAGCTCAATTTTCACAAGCTAGCGTACAACAAAAATCTACCTCCTCAGAATGTGAATGGAATACAGTAATTCATATTCATGAGCTATATTGTTAGACGTTAGAGGAGAAGTCATTATCAGTCTATCTGTGCGTTAAGTATGGATCTGGAGCCAAGAGGTGATTAGCCTAGCTTAGCATAAAGACTGGAAGCAGAGGGAAACAGCTAGCCTGGCTTTCTCCAAAGTTAAAAAATCCACCTTACAACACCTCAAAGACTCAATTTGTGGTTTTACGTTACGTGCTGTAATTATTATACATTGCCTCCAGACTTCAGCAACGTACTTAACGTGCAACGTATCCTCATACAACGGTTCGTATGATTTCCTATGAAAAGTTATTCCTCATTTTTGTGTGCGTTTTCCTATGAACGTCAAGCAACACGTGACGCATGTGTCAGTTTTTAGTTTGGTAATTAGTTAGGTTTAGGAAAAGATCAACTTTGTTTGGTTGAGGAAAAGATCATGTTTTGGGTTAAAATAACTCCGGAAGTGGCGTAACTTAAATACGGAAGTTGCGTGACAAATAAATCAACCTACGAACAGCGGCCTCCTGGGTGAAAGTCTGGTGTTTTTTGCCTCACCCATCCACCCCGACCACCTCCCTCTGCGGCGTTTGTCGCTCTTTATACTTCCTGGTTCATGATTACGTGGATTCAATATTAATTTATTTCGTGGAATATTGGACAAATGACAGTGCATTACTTTCGTAGGTAAGACTATGAACGGTGTGAGGACAGTGCGCACAGAAATGAGAGTGGTTTTGATCTTGTCATGTCACTCTCGGAAAGAAAGCAAATAAGTGTATTTTCTAAAATGTAAGCTATTCCTTTAAACTGTGCATGTGCAAGCATGGACGTGGTTTTACTTTAAATGTTGCTGTTTTGCCAGACTCTAAAGTCTCGGATGTTGGAGCTTCACATTAATACTTGAAATCGACAAAACAGAAGCCATTTAATATGATCTCCGCTTTTCCCTTTCACAAGCATAATGTACATTGATGAAAGAATCAAACTGACTCAGTATCAAGTCTCTGAAAGTTCATATTCATACAACCTGAAACCAGTGGATGTCTGGAAGGTAGGAAAGCCCATTGCAAGGTCCAAACTCTATGGTGAAATTTAAAGCATATGTAATTTGTAGTAAATTAAACCATTGGTACGGTCCTTAAATGCCCCATCGAGACAGAAAACATAAGTGTAGGTGTAGTTGTGTTTTTAAGCAGAGCAGCATTTCTCCGAGGGATGCGGAAGTTTCTAGTTTAGAGCGTGACAGGAGGATATTTTCAGAAATTGCTGCGATCCTCCGTGCACGGGGTCTCGGCATAATTACTGAATATTTATTTATGCAAATCGTCAGTGGGTGGCACGCCTTGGCAATCAGTGCATTAGTACTGGTGGTGAATTACCCCGAGTAATTCACCATCCTCGCCTCCTCTCTCTTCCCTCTCCCCCTGGCTGAGCAGCATTTTCTAGGCTGCAGCTATCCTGAGGAGCTGACACACGGCCAGCAGACAGCAGTCCTCCTCTGAGTAATGTGAGTGTCAGCGTGGGTCACACAGAGAGAAACTGTAGACATGCAAATGGGTTTGGCTTGTCATCCCACTACTGTATAGGCTTAAGTCTGCTGCCTTCTAGGCCATGGTCAACCACCACAAACACATCCTTGTACTCGCTCGCACATACAGACACAAACATACTGTACATACCATGGTGAGACTGAGAGCAGTTTTAAAGACTTAATATACTGACCCAATGTTTACAGATCGAAGGTTATACTTCTACTGGTAACCACATTATTTTAGAGTAAGATGCTTTATTCGTCAATCAACACAAGGCAATTTTTACACAAGGCAAATTCACACAAGGCAGCTGAAATGGATCTCTGCATATCCCTCACCAGCCCGGTTGCACGCAGCTGACATGCAGTTGTGGCCCAGGCTTTATGGTTTAGTAACGTTTGTGATGTGCTTTCCGTACTTGTGTAACGTTGTTTCAGTACGTACTGCACTTAGTTTACATACTTATTTTAAGGCCAATCAAGACATTTTTCCTAAACCTAACTAAGTGTTTTCATTGCCTAAACCTAAGTGAATGGTTTTGTTGCCCCCTGCTGGTACTGCACCTTCATACATGCGTGTCATATTCAGGCCTCGGCGAGGCCCAAGCCGAGTCCCCACGGACTGAGCTACTGCCACCCTAGTCTCACATAGCCAGACCTAATGTATCTCCACAGCGCTGTGTCCACACCAAAGAAAGGTCTGGCTCCACACATTATCATTCTGGTATAGGGGGGAAAAAACACTGGCTTGTTTGTATTTCTTTAAACCAATCACAATCATCTTGGCGGCACTAAGCACAGGATGCAGCGACGATGCCCTTGCAAAATAGATAGCGCAGATAGTGGAAGGGGAGGAGAATGCCGCTTGAAATACGTGGCCAATGGCAGACTTATATCCACAGTCTACATCTGGTAAGTCTGACTACTGCCACCCCCAACAATTTTAACATTTTAATGTAAAAAAAAGCCACTCAAATGCTATAAGCAAACTCCAACCACTGCACAATGACTTCTACCTACACAAAGAAACCACAGACCCTGATACAATACCTATAGAGTTGTTAGGTTACCCTGATATCAGGCTCATTACTGCTCTGTGTGCGATACTGCAGGCTAATCACAGAGATGAATGTAGCTCAGGTAGAGCAGATAGATATGAAAGCAATTACAAGATAGACATCTTCTAACCTGCAGCCAGCCTTAGTGATATGGAGATCACAGCTTATCTGAGCCACGTTTGCCCAAGAGGCTATTTGTCCAGACTCTGCACTGACTTTGTCCCACTTTACTGCTGACCCACTCTGGCTGACCTATATGACTCCATCTATTGAATACTACATTACCCTATCTGGAGAAATAAATATCTGCTTGTATTTCATTATTAGCCTACTTGGGCCCTGAACATACAGTAAGTTATCAGTGAAAAGTGAAATTAGAAATATTTTACAACTGTCTTGATCTGCATGCCTTTTTTTCCATACAAAGTTTGACATCACTTGAGGCATTTTTTTTTAATCAGACTTCACACAGCTCCCTTTGGAAACACAAAAAATGATTTATACAACCCTTTTCACATAGCAGTAGTACTCCCCAACACCTGTAAACAGACTTTGAAGTGCAAAACCGGTGGAGTTCCCCTTTGAGGTGGATATCCTTGGTCACCAGTAACTGATGTATCAGGAATTTGGTGACCACCTGACCCTCTACCTGGCGACATCACCAACTCAAACTTTGCCATTGACTAGCACTTTCATCCAAGACAAGTTTTGGGTTGTTTTTAGGGACTAGGGCTGTGTATTGGCAAGAATCTGGCGATATGATACGTATCTTGAAACAGGGTAACGATTCAATACATTACGATACTGTAAGCAAGGCTATATAGTGATATTTTTTAAATCTAATGTTAGGAAAACTATCATAGTATAAAGAACAAACCAGAAATACACTATTTTTAGAATAGGCAAAAATAACTGCATGCAAAAAACTGCATGGTTTTAGCACAAAACTGCATTGGAGCAGTAGTATAAAGTGGGCATATCTGTAAAGGGGAGACTCATGGGTACCCATAGAACCCATCTTCATTCACATATCTAGAGGTCAGAGGTCAAGGGACCCCTTTGAAATGGCCATGCCAGTTTTTCCTCACCAAAATTTAGCACAACTTTGGAGCGATATTTATTCTCCTTCGCAACAAGCTAGTATGACGAGGGTGCTACCACTGGGTACCTCAGGTTTTCTAGTTTAATATGATGCCAGTATCTTCACTTTAAATTTAAACCTGTTATAACCTTTAAAGATCGAACAGGCCGTCAGATTTTTAAAAGGTTAATTAAAAATCGATACAGTGTTTTGGAGAATCGATACAGTACCACAACACATAATATCGCGATACTCATGTATATCGATATTTTCCTACACCCCTGTTAGGGACCCCCTTATCTTTCCTCCAGCAAAGAAAAGAAAACCTCCTTTTGATTTGCATGACCCCACAACACCCAAAAAGTGTTACATATCAGTGTTGTGTTGCATTATAATACTATAAAATGTTATATTACATATATCAAAAATCAAAATCAAACATAGTAAGGAAAGAGAAAACCGATCTGGAAAACAAGAGGTTAAAAGAAGACTAAATAAAAACATGAAATGAGAAAACAATGCCTGTCACGGCCTCTTGTGCTGTATTGATTTGTCTTATTGTGGTGTAACCTGAAGCTTTGGTAGCCTGAGGGAACTCTGTGATCAATCTGTTGTCCTCTAGGTTTACATGCCTCTGTTCCATCCCGTCGCTCTGTGATTCATTTTTAATTCAGAGGCTGATATGAAACACAAAAGAGTTTACCTCCAGGGCAAAAACGGATATAAGCACACTCAGCAACCACGACACTGCGGTATTTAAATCATAAGCCCACGATAAATGAACTGTTTAGGTAACCTCTGTCACCAGTTCATGTAACACTACAGTGATTCCACTGAGATCCACTTCAGGAAACTTATATATCTGCTCCTGTAAACACACAGGGTCGTGTCTCCTTAGAAAGAAACCCCCTCAAACTACAGGTTTTTGTTTTGTTTGAATAAAGACAAGGAGAAGGGTGTCACAGTACCACCCACACAGTTTGATTGACAGGTGACCAATGGGACCCGCAGTGAAAAAGCACCATGGCAACAAGTACCAACTGAGACAAAAACAAGCAGAAATGTTGATCTAATGACCGCTACAGTAGGTGCCGGGTCCAGGAAAACTTCTATTCAAAAACAGTCGCAACTTCTCTCAGAAGACACAGTAAATACGTTATTTTGCACTAGAACGGTCTCATTAGCACAATTCACTTCTTTCAATGAGCATCTGGGTGATGATTTCAAAGATAATTGCTCTTTTATGGGCTTGAACAGAAGTTGTTTTCGTTTTGATGTAAGCAGTAAACCCAAATCAAGCCTTCCAAAACAAAAGCCTATTGCAACTTTACAGACCTCCTTATCTTCCCATAGTCTATTAGCAGACTTTTAAAAGAATAAGGAAGCACTGATTAGTAGTTGGTAGTTCAAAAAGTGGGGTTTAATAACGGGAATCAATATATTTCCGAGAATCAGTATACAGGAATCAATATATTTCGCAATATATAATTCTCTGCAAAGTCTGCTCCCTTTATCCCAGAAAAATACTAGCATAAGGCAGGATTTTTAGTGTGTCTGTGTGCCTCTATGTTTGCCTTCTCCAAAACCTCATTAATGCTCCCATGCAACTGTCGTCACTAAATACTGAAAGTTTGGAAGTTATTTCTTCCAGTTCTTTTCACGCTAATACCAGTGGGCTACCTCCGGGTCTGAAAATTGAAGCCAATGAGGAAGTGCCTTAAACCTGAATTCTTTCTAATAGCCAGCAGGGGGCGACTCCTCTGGTTGCAAAAAGAAGTCTGATTGTATAGAAGTCTATGAGAAAATGACCCTACTTCTCACTTGATTTATTACATCAGTAAACATTGTAAACATGAGTTTATGGTCTCAATCGCTAGTTTCAAGTCTTCTTCAATACAGCATGTGTTAGAACTTGTTGCTTTTAAGTTTAATTTTCACTCTTACAACGTAGTAGGTGTAGTAGGCCCCTAATGACCCACATCAATGGTGTTTATAGCAAACGATAATGCCTATTTAATGGCCTGATAACAGTCGAATTGGGTGCAAACATTAACTACAGGCCAATGCTACATGTAAGGATTAAAAGATAGCAGTCTTATTTTTTTTTTATAATAACTGATGACTGTAAATTTAGATTGTATGGACCCAGTGGTAGAGGTGAAATTCTGACCCCTATTGTATATTGTATTACACATTGCACCTTTAAAAGACATGCTGAAATGGCTGTATGGGACATATTTTCATTTCCTGGCTCTTCACAGAGTAAAAACCTCAGGTCTGCATTGTAAAGATGCTCATATGCATCCATTTAACCCCTCAGATGTATTAAAACTGGTCAGAGGATAAGCTAAAAAATAAAGAACGTATGATCTGCAACATGTATTCTCTATCTGTAGTTTATTTTGCTAAAAGCCACTAATGTGTTTTCTCTGTTCAGTTCAACTCTAGTACTATAACTATAGTACTTAAGCGAAGGAGGAAGGCTCTAGCACGCTGTTTCTATCCTCCTCTCATCTCACCATCTCAGGAGCAGGGTATAAACACCGGGGTTACTGGGGGTTAAACACTTTCATGTCCCAATCTATAGGGAACACTCCCAAGGTAAAAGTACCACTTCAACAACGGTACAACCGTCGTGTGTGTTGGTGTGTCTGTGTGTGCACACATATATTCACTTGCCCTGTTTTTGCAAAGATGCATCTTGAATGTGCTTCTGGAAAATTGCATGCGTGTCCTGGAACACATGCGCTTGTCCACTCGTATCAATTCAAGTGCTGGCAGGTGTGCGCTTGCGTGTCTTTCAAATAGATGCATGCATGTAGTAATTGTATTTGTGTGTGTGTGTGTTTGCACGTCACACACAGTAGTACTCCACACCATCATTGTCCAGGCTCCATTGTGTCTAGCTAAATGAGACAGAGCAGGAGATAGAGGCTTTAGTGATCTGCTAACAATACAGCGCTGTTTAACACAATACTATTAGGACACGCACTGGCACTCACTCAGCGCTCTGCAGACACCCCATTGTAAATCCTATGAATAATAATTTAAGAGTGAATAAAGTTTGGGCCGTTTGGGCACAGCCATTGTTGTTCTTGCAGAATTTAAAACAAAAAAAAATGCTCGGCAATACAGCCGCGGCAGTAAATCTTAGCGTTGCAAATTGACAGTGTAATTATATAGTGCAGTGTAAAAGTAAGGCTGATAATTACAGTGTGTGTGTGCTTGTGTGCGATTAGGTGGAATGGGATGGTTTGGAGGAGGATGGAGGGATGAGATCTTGGCCGTGGCGGAGCAGGAAAGGTGGAGGAGAGAAAAAATAAGAGAGGCTCGCTCTTGTTATCGTGGTTTAATTAACAATAATCCCAAGGGGCAGGACGGTGCATGTGTGTGTGTGTGTGTGTGAGTGAGAGAGTGTGAATGCTCTGCGGCGGCGCCCCCGGCTGTGTCCACATATGTGTTTGGAATGATGAGCATGCAATCATCATTTGTATCTGTATTATTTACCAACATAAAGTGTCTCCAGCAGGGAGTCTAAATACAGTATATGTGTGGGTGAAGTGGGATAATGAGTGGTGACTCTCGGGGTGTTATTATTTGGTCAGTGATGAATTATTTTCTCTCAGGTCAGAGGGAACGCTGGTGCTGAACACTCCTCTGATTGGATTTTTACACTGGAGATATGGAGATGTAAATAGATATCTGGAGATGTTTGCTTATAGTCTTTACTCTCCATTAGTACGATAATGACTACAAGACAAATTTGGACTCAGTGTCTCAATATGAAAACTCTATCACTAACCCAAGCAGATGCATTCGCAACGTTTTCACCATTACGGTAAGGAAAAAACAGCTGAAATATTAAGGTTTTGAACCCCCTGAGACTATGCAGAGGGTTAATGTCTGCCGTATAAGATCAGGTTCACCAAATTAAAATTCACCTAAAACGAGGTAGATGGAAACATATTAGTGGTAAGTGTCATAATGCACTTTTCTGATCAAGTTTGAGAATAAATAAAATCGTTCAATCATAAACTGTTCAAGCATTTGCGTCTTTATATAATTCTCATAAATATAGTATAAGTTGCAGCACTGTGACATTTGTCTTCTAGAGCAAAGACTACAGTTATTTTAGAAAGAAAAAAGTAGTAACACATGAAACCATTAGAGAAGTCCATTAATAAAAAATCAACAGTCTATAAAATGAGTTTTTAGAAATAATTTAAAAGATGACACAGTGTCTACACCTCATAATATAAACAGAAGTCACTGGTACTATGTACTGAAGAGTGCAGGACACACTTGACTAGCTTTATATTGAGGCCCGGGGACACTCTCTGAGACAATAGGCTGTATTCAACACATAAATGTTGCACGTAACAGTGAGTTTCCAAATGCCTCCGACTACTGCGTTCCTCCAATTCAGATTCCATCTAATCTGTCGCTTTTCAGAACAGCTTTATTCAACATGACTCTGCAATCCTGCGTCGTGATTTATCTCAGGAATAAACAATCAAGCAAAGTAGCACAGGAGCTCCTGTGTGGAGAAGCAACAGTCAGAATATTAAATTGGAAAGATCACATCTCATTTTATGGTAAATTAATCCATGAAAAAGCAGAAGCTCAACAGAAAAGCTGTCTGATCTCTTCAGGTAAACTCACAGAGGGAAAGAGCACAGCGTATTGTTTTCTGTTTGTTCTCTGCTCTGATGAAAACCAGCATGACAAAACAGTCCAGCTGACTTTAACTGGTCTGTAATCAGTGAGCTGATCAATACAAGCTGTTTCGACTAAAAAAAAAAAGGAACCAAAATTTAATTTTCACCACTATTTCCTAAACAGTCCAAAAACTAAGTGCCACAAGCTTCCATAAACTGTTTCACTCGCCAAGCTTTTACTTCCAGATGTTACACGAATACCCTGCTCTACTCGGTCAACATACATTTTTAAACAATCCTGCTGTGTTAAATAAAATAATGAAAGGGGTAAGAAAGAGACAGGATAACGTCACCCAGGTCATACACTGCATTATACTTAAAGGCAGGGTTGACGATGTTATCCAGTATACACTATTTGTTATATTGGTTGAAATGGTCTTTACACCCCGACAGCGATCCATTACTGATGAGCTCTGAAAAAGGACCGTAAAAGAGCCGTCATCTTTAGCTGCTGTAATCCTGTAAAAACGTCTACCACTCACTGCCTCGCGGTCCGCTTGGAAAGAACCAATCAGATGCCTCCCTGCCTCCCTGCTCGTACTCTACCCTTGGCGTGCACCAGCCTGAACTCAAAGCGCGTCGCCGCCGCAAGTTTACTGGAGAATGGAAGAGAAAACTCAGCCAAAAGTAGCACTGCCGCGGTTACTTGTCATGAGGTAGCGTTGTTGAGTTGAGGTCCTCTCTCCGCTCTGTGTCTGTGAAGTAGTTACGATGCCTTGGAAGGAGTCCCGGGGGGAGGGGGTGGGTTTAGACGGAGCTCAAATTATGCTAGCTCTCCAATATCGTCGACCCTATCTTCAAGTACCAGTTATCTGTTTAGTCTCACAATAAAAGAAGTGAGTCAATAGATACCTTAATATGCTTTATTTCAAGTTTTGATTACGTAAAATGATGTCCTGACTTTTCATTCCATAAAGTTAGTCCCAACATCCTTCATTAGATCCTCCCCGCCTGACAGGCTGTCTGTCCCATTTTCTCAGACTTGACAAAGCTCCTCCAGAGCCACAGAAAACATTATACAACTGTTTCCACAGGCTGAGTTGTTCTCCCCGTGACAAGTGAACTGATTTTCATGTATAAAATAATTGGAGTACGCCTTCAAGAAAACTAGAATCACCACCTCGCGGCTGTTTGCCTCCGACAACCAGTCAAGTTGCAGTTTACATCAATGTCTCTTCAAAATGTCATCACTTAAACATTTTATCCTGTTAGTCATTTGTGTGGAAAGCATAAATGTGTAGCATATGAGTTCTTGAGTTATGGTTAAAGCTTGTTTTGTAAGGTCACAGTGACCTTTGACCACCAAAATCTAATAGGTCATCCTTGAGTCTATGTGGATGTTTGTGCCAAATTTGAAGAAATTCCCTCAAGGCATTCCTGAGATATTGTGTTCACAAGAATGGGATGCCCTTACAAAGTACGTACTGTTGCATGCAGTATGCATTAGAGTTGGAAATTAACTTTTGTGTCCACCTGCCACTGTGGCTAGTGGGTTTCAAAATCTACCAGCCACTCAATAGATTACCATCGTTTTTGCCTGGTGAGTGAAGCAAATCTAGCATCCACTAAAAGATGTTATATGTGCAGTAGACCATATTGAGATTTCGATAAAGCTAGAAGAAAGGTCAGAGGGTAACCAAAATCATTAGGACCTCAACCTCTGGAGATCTTTCCAGTGTGATTTATTAGTGTGATGGGAAATGAAAACTAATGTTCTGTTGACTGTTGCATTGTGAGGAAATCCCCAGACTTTGTCCCCTTGATGAATCTAAATTTCTCAATAAATACCTTCTGGTCATTTTGGTGAATAACTTAACAAAAATGAATCTGCAATCAGTTTTACTAACACATTGTGTAATTGTATAACTTATTGGAGTTGTTCCTTACCTGCCATGTCTGTGGCGAAGGGTCGGTCCGGTCTCCAGCCGGTGTACCAGCCCACAACTTTCCCCCCGGACACCAGGGGGCGCTCATACGCTCTGCCGCCTACAAATCCTACCGGCCAGACAGAAACACCTCGAGTGCTACGCATCTGCAAAGAAGGAAGAAACAAAGGTTTTAGTTCAGTTATTCTGACACGCAGCACACAACTGAATACATACTCATCATTTTCATACGTTTAAAGCGTAAAGATGGCTGGTAGACCCAAATGAGACGACTAAGTTAAACACGAAGCCGTCCACCGCCTTCTGACCAATGCTATTTGACAGTTGTGTTATTTAAGAGCAGCAGGAGGCAGATGTGCTCTAACAGCCTCCTCTGTGGGGCCGGTTAAAAGTGTGTTCTGCTGTAGTAACAACAGCTGTGACATCGTCTAAGGTCAGACTTCTTGCTGATCCACATTCAGTTTTCTTGTCAATCACAATACGAGTTCTGCAAAAGCGAACCGGGCATACTGTCTGAGCCTACGGGGCGACGTCCAACTCTGTGGATGCAATAAAGTGGAAAACCCCAGAAAGTCTGTTGATTTTGAAATTAATTACTCGTGTGTCAGTTTGCATGAGTGATTAGAGATCTTTAATTTCTTATGAAATGTGGCAAGAGCAGCAGCGTGCAGGGAGTATGTGGCTAACCGAATAGAGGACTAAATGAAACTGTGCTACGCGGAGCTGCCTTCCATTTTCACAGTGAATGAATTTGCACACAGCCGGAAGCAGTGCGACGAGAAATGAGACGGAGAGAGAGCGAGATAAAAGACAGAGATGGGGGGGTGTGGGGGGGGGAGAGTGGACTGTGTGAGGACGGCTGAGTTTTTGTGTTGAGTATGAGACATCTGTATTTTGCCTCATGTGTGGGTGCATATGTGTGTGTGATTCTATTTTCCGACCCCGGCCACCCTGAAGCCCATTCATTCAGACGCTGCTCCTCATCACTCACACAAACAGCCTCCAGCCAGTCGCTCATGACAAAACAGAACAAAACCAAATCAGGAAGCAGTGCTGCGTTACTGCGACCAGACATCACACTGAGCTCTAGCTGTTCATACCATAGGACACCAAGTGTATACAGCACAACATATAGAGAGGACTTACAGTTCGGTTGCAATCTTCCAAGCAGAAGACCATGCTGTGTGCATAAAATGGTCCGTAGAAAAATAAAAACACCCCAAAGAGTTTATCTCAACTGTGTACTTATTGGTGAATAATTTAGGAGAGGGGTTATTACTTAACTTTTTACTCAAGGGTCAGCATCTGATTTTTATTCAAGGTCAGAGGTCCGGAACGATTAGCGATAACAAAATAACATCATAACTAGGGCTGTCAATCAATTAAAATATTTAATCGTCATTAATCGTACGATTGTCCATAGTTAATTGTGATTAATCGCACATTTTTTATCTGTCCAAAAAGTACCTTAAAAGAAGATTTGTAGTAAGTATTTAATACTCTTATCAACATGGGAGTGCTCAAATGTGCTTGCTTTATGTAAATTTATGTGTATATTTATCATATACATACATTTAAGCCCGCGACAACCTAAAAATCGCAAGTTGCCTTAATGCATTAAAGAAATTAGTGGTGTTAAAACAAATTTGCATTAACATGTTATTATCACGTTTAACTTTGACAGCCCTAATCATAACGTATTCAGAACACGAGTAGAGATGGGTATCGTTACTATCGTTATCGATACTACTACTCTTACCAATACTCCTTAATGGTTCAGTTCTTTATCGAAAGTCCTATCGGTTCTTTTTCATTACTAATTAATTGCTTTTTAATAAATTATTTAAAACAAGAATAAATTTAGAACAGGAGTAGGATTTATTTATATTTTATTGGTTTTTCAACAGCAAAATCACTATATAAACTCAATACTATCACGCTGGAAACAAATCTAAAAATGCTAGCCTGATAAATGTAAGCAAAAACCAATGAGAGCCCATGAAGTGAGGGGGGTATCTGTGAAATCAGGTGAAGAAAAGGTTCATGTTGATGTGATGGGGAGAACTGTCAATCTGCCATTGACAGCCTAATTAAAGGATGTCTGCCTCCAGCAGTCTGCATATTGAGCCTCGCCAGAGCTCAATGACAGAAGAGAAACTGTAGACGGAGCCGCGAGGCAAGAAAATGTAAAACAGTTTATACTGTATGAACATGCAGCTAAAAGGCACTACTGACTGTAGTACTGGCCTCCAGATATGACAGTGACCAAATACTTAATACAATTTCAAATTGGATGCCTGATGAAGGTCCTTAACTGAAACCTTATGTCTCTAATAAACTCATTGCTGACTTTATAGCTTTTTATACTACGTCGCCTGTACCGGTTCACGATTACGTGAATTACATACTACGACTGGGACACCTATCTCCTGATTCCGTACTATCACGATACTTGGGTGCTGATTCAATATTATGATTTATTGCAATTTTTGTTAACTTTTTTTAACACTAAACCATGGGAAAAAAGTTAAATCATACACTTCTAGGGACTATTAATCTGAAAAATATCTAAATTAATATATTAAAATGTTTGATTTTCAGCATGTATGTAGTCAGAGATGTCCTGAAGTCAAATATATCATTATTATATGTCATTGTCAGGTGTTATTTATAAAAAAAATTCCAGCAACCAAAAAAATCAAGGAATAAAGACATTTCCCTCACAAATTAGTGGTATTTTCTTTTTAATTTATAAGGGACATGTAACATGTTTTATACTTCTGGTGAATATAATCCAATCAATCTTATTTCCATATATATATTTTGTAAGTACAGTTCCCTTTGTTAACACCTTTTTTTGAAAACCGGACCGTTACCGCAATACAATAACGTTTCCTGTCCATGACAGAGTTAGCATGCAGCTTTAGCCATGATGTGCAGCTCTGCTTTTCCTGGCGATGTGTGGAACCCAAAGTGTTTCCATACTTTACTATATGTAATGTTTACCACGTTGGATTTAAAATGTGAGGGTGCAGGTCGTATCCACGTGGACCTGCTGCTTTCTACTTTCTGTGGTTTGTGTTGATTGACGGATACGGAACGGATATGATGTCACGATACTCAGACTACAACAATAAAAGCGGTAACTCCCTCCTCCCTCCGACTCAAATGAAGCAAATATATTGATTCTGGCATTAAAAATCAATTTCAAAATCGTAGATACATAGTTGAATCGATTTTTTCGTCCCACCCCTATTACATACAAATTGAATACTTGGGTTACATACGGATTATAGTGCATTACTTCTCGTAGGTATTGTACGAACAGTACAAGAACAGCCTGTTACAAACTGTGCTTGTATGAAAATCATTAACATTCAAATTGAAGTTCGAACATAATCTTCAATTCACTACTGAAAATTAAGCAATGATGGTGTAGCAATGTTAACCCTTTAAAGGAATAGTTCAACATTTTGGGGAAAAATGCTATTTCTTTCAGAGAGTTAGATGAGAATATTGGTAGGTTAACTCTTGTGTTTATGTGTTTACCATGGAGTTAGGATGCAGGTACTAGGAGTTAAACCAGCAAAAGCTTTCATGAGCTGATAACAGGCTGAATCCCTGTTGAAGAACAGGGCATTTATTTATATCTAACTGTCAGAGATGAGAACATCTCTTCCCTTTCTTTCATTTATCTTCTCTCCACCTCTTTTGCCCCGTACCCTTCTGCCGGGGCCCCTGAGCGAGACCGGCAGCTTTGAAGCCCTTTCCCTCTTAATGCTGTGGCCCCTTGAGTTTGCCTGTGTGACGCTAAAACCCTTCCCCCTCGTTTCTCTTTTGCTGCTGTCTGCCTTTCTCTCTCAGGTCATTTTTCAAAGACTACGGCTCCTCTGCTTCGTTAAAAAAAAAAAAAAAAAAAACAGATGAAAAGGAAAGAAAGCGGAAGAACGAGAGGCTGACTCTGTGTGTTGGTCTTTCCCAGATCATTCCTGGAGTACAATCGTTATTTTGGCTTAGTGGTTAAGTCCTAGTTTGACTGCTAATGATCCCTCAAAGCTCAGCGCAGTTTGATAGAATGGAAACAGAGTCCATGGGTGCTCAAACATATTCAGAAACGCTGGCTGGATTTACAGGGGGCCCAATTTTATAACACTTTGAAGACCAATATTTTGATTTTTTTCTTCCGCTTAGCCTGGAACATGATTTGCACCACAAAATGGCAAAAATACATCATATTTCCTGCATAAATACACTAAGTAATATCTGTCTTTGTTGTCTTTAGCTTTTCAGTTTTCACAGAGGTTTTCACAAGTCAAATTCAAGTAATTTTCAAAGAGTATTTACAAACATCTTGCAGTTTTCTGAAGTAAGTCAAAAAAATGTTCTCTGCAGTGAAGAAAATACATGATTGCTTGTTTATATCCTCTATGTCTCCTAGATGAAATGATTGCCTCATAAACATCTCCATTAGAAAACTTCATAAAGAGCAGAGGGATTAAAGTGGATGTTTTAGCCAACACCAGCACAGTTTGTGCTAAAACAGTTATAATATAGTCACCTTTTACACACATTTTACGCTGTCATGCTTTTACTGTATGACGGAGTCGAAATTGGGATTAGGAAAATGATTAATGACGCTGTCATGAGAGCATTTGAAGACCACAGTCAGAGCCAAATAATATGACAGTTTAATATAATCCTAACATACAACACTTTCATTTGTGCTTGATAATGAAATGTGCCGTGTCATGTCTACGTCTGATGTCTGATTGAAGGAGAAGGTGTCAATAATGCATTGTATAGCCTAGTTACAACAACATCTGTCTCAGACAAACGCCTGCAGAGCGTCTCCAGACTGCATTAAATGAGCGAGATGAAAACAGTGGGCTGGCAGTGCCACAGCTTACTGCTTACCCTCTTGTTGTCTTTATAGCTTTCATTTATCCATTATAACTGGACTGTGGCCAGGCTACGGAGTTATCAGTGCATAATGTGAGTCTATCTATCTAGGGAGGCAGTGTCATTACATTCAAAATCACACCTTCCAGATCTTCCTGTTAGACGGTCTGAGGATAAAAAATCACATTAAGATGACAAGTGAATCTTTGCCCCGGCACACAGAGCAAGCATTTGACAGACAGTAATGTTAGGGGGTGTCCAAGTTCAGCATCAGTTTAATCAAGCACAGCCTTTTAACAACATGATATTACAGGATGATAAAAAACTGATATTAAACCGTCTTTGTAGACGGGTTTGATCTGATATCAGAAAGATACTGAACTTAGGTCCTGATGCAAGTCGCAGCTGACTACAGATGTTGCCTCAATTTTCATTTGCAGCCGTCTTATCAACAACAACTCAATGTCAAAATGTTTGCTGGGAGCCAAACAAAGCTGTGGGGGTGACAGTGTTTCAACAGATGGTACATCATTCTGCTGGGTGGCGACTGCTTCGGCACATGCTGGTTTTCATGCCGCCATCTGCAGATTACTGCTGGCACAGGAAAAAGTTTGCAACACAAACTTTTAGTTATACCTTTATTTAGGTTGGCTGAGCATACAGGATATGCTGTATACAGCGATGCCATGCTGGCAGGTACAATGAAAAATAAATTAAATTACGTGTCAAAGAACAGACACAAGGAGAATCAGAATAAGGCTTAAAGCAGTTACAGGAAGGAACGGTTTGAAGTTTAAATCTTCTGATTTTTACCTGGATTTGCAGATTATTCTCATTTGTTAACAGTGAAAGCAGTCTTTCCTAAATCAGAGCTTTTTATACAAAATTAATACCAATGGTTATTACATCTGCATGCGGTAATGAGTATTGTAATTATCTCCAGTAATGAACCAAAGAGCTGAATGTAAAAGTCAGCAGAGGGAAAATTGCTTCAACAAGCATGACTGTTCTTTTATTTGCATTAAGCACCAATTTAAAGTTAATAGGAGTGTGTTGCATTGCTTTAAAGGATAGTTTAATTTAGCCACGGATTATTTAATAGACTCAGCCGCACAGTAAAAAATAGCATCATCCCATAAAGGATCGGTCAGACCAGAAAGTGGCACAGCGAAGTTCAGCTAACTGGTAGTTCACACGCTGAAGCTAAGCTAACGGGATAAATAATTCTGTTTATTGAAGACGCATTTGTACTGTTAATTTCTGTTTTCTGTCTCTTAACTATCTACAAATCATGCTGCCTCTATACTCCATCCATCCATCCATCCATTCTCATCTCCCCAGAAACATTTTCTTTATATAAATACACCCAGCGAGGGCCTGGCAGAGTTCCCACGAGGGGATCCTCCCACACCTAGTGGCTGCCCGAAAGTGCACCACTGTAAAAGCAAGGGGTTCACTGAATTTATAAGAAAAGACAAAACGAGAGCATCATTGCAAAACGGCATGTGGCACAATAATCGTTTTGTCGATTACCTTGTTTTCATAATCGTTGGAAGCCCAAATCCTAATTGAAATTCGATTAATTGCACAGCCCTAGATAGACATACGGTAACAACATCATCAGCAAAGGTTAAACAAAGAGCTGTTTGTGTTATCACCCTCAAACAAAAGGCCAGCAAGAGTAGCAACATGTCTGCTGAAAGCTGATCGCAGGACATTCTCAATTAATGATAAACAGATTTAATATAGGGAGCTCAAGATTTGTCTTCCAGATATGAGCTGCTCCCAGTGGGGACTTGTGAGGAAGTAAGTAGTATCCTGACTTGGCAGGTCTGACTGCAGCTGTGCGTTCATCCCTTTAACGCCTAAATGCTAACCAGTGAGTTGGTTCCTCTTTTTCTGGCGGTTGTCCAGGTTTTCTTTACTGCCAATTCAGGAGGAAACCACCAGCACAGTCTATCTTTTATTCATCGATTTTACTATCATCAATGTGTTTTTTTACTGTTATACCAAAGCAAATTTCAAAACACCAATTTCAATACTCCCACTTTGATCTTTCATTGTTGGGAGATTTTATACATTTAACTGAGAAAGAAAAGTGTTATTATGTTGAAGTCCTATTTAGGTTCACAGAATTTGAGTTTCAAACAATCATCAACACTGCAGCAATCTTGGGAAAGTATGGAGTCGAAGAAAAAAATCAATGGCAACCTGGAAAGTAATCCTCTGCACAGAAGCAGGTTTCTATTTTGGGAGTGTGTGTTATTTAATGCGTATTTTTCACTGGAAGTTGAGTAAAAATCCATATCTTTAAAGCAACGTACAAATAGATGTTACAGTAGGAAGGAAAGCACACACCCCATCTCTGTAGGCTGGGATACAATACAGTGTATTCATCACAGTAAATAGCGACGCAATGATAAAGATGTACAAAGTTTAAAAGGAAGAACACAAATAGTCTTGAGTTGTGTCACTACAGATCAAGGTCTCCGAAGCTACATGTTTACAGTCCACATCTGAGGACACAGAAAACTCTCTAAGAAACCACACAGTTCACCTTTGTGATCAGGTTTGTCATCAAAAACAAACTGCAGCTTCCCCACGGGGACTGAATTGGGGAAGGAAAATAGTAAAGGTTGCTGACTGTGAGAGCACACAGTGGGATTTTCTGGAGATAAAGTATTTTTTTGTAGTCCTGAAGTGCCACGGCTCCACAAGAACACATCTCTCCTTGGGGTGTAAAAACAACAAATTCTCTGAGTCCACACACATTCAACCTCCGTACAAATCACAAAACTGCCATAAAGAGCTTTCCAATCTGTAAACACACAACGCTGTCGATCCTTTGACCCTCGATAAAACTTTTTTACAGGAGACATTTTGACTTGTAATAGCAGGAAAAGCTGAAAAGGTGAATCAAATATCGTTAACGATGGCTCAGTTCCTTCAAGTGTCCCAGTAAGCACCGACAGTGACCCAGTTTACACTTGCTTTTAAAATGCGTCTTGGGCGATTGGATCACAAGTGCACAGCGCTAAATACAAGTGTATGAGACCAGTGTTTTGTTTTTTAAGTTACGTTAGTGACCCAACGTTGTTTCCATACGTATTTTAATTTGTTTACGTACTTATTTTAAGCCCAATCATGACGTTTTTCTTAACCTAACTAACTGGTTTTGTGGCCTAAACCTGAATGCGGACGTTACCGTAGTTTTGTTGTGTGGCGTACAAATGACATGCAAAAAGCCTAAAATGTGTCCTCATGACATGCGTAATGGCCTTCTATTTATACACCGTCCCATGAGATCAGGTTGTGTCCTGGAAGAAGGACTTTTCTTGTCTAACAAAGTGTTAAAGGAGTTGACGTACTTTTCGATCGAGCACACCTGGAGAGTGAAATGGAAATTAAATCCATATGTGATAATATCATAAAGTTTTTTGGGATATGGGTGTTGAAGTGAGTCAAAGGCTGGAATGAATCCAGGAAAATGTCATTTCATTCTTCTACCTCAACTGATAAGATCTGCTGACAACACCAGCTGTCTGCCCTCACTCTCCACACTCACTGATGAATCTGTGAAGGCCTTTGTTCTGTTCTGTACTGTACATCAGTTTTATACAGCTGGAGCCACCAGCGGACACTGTCATGCGTTACAAAAGCTCCTGTCTCATTATCAATATGGATATCTTCACCGGAGGGCAGACTCTCTACAGAGATAACAAATAATTCATCTTGAAACATGAAAAATTATTTCAGATGCAGCTTTGTGAACGCCAACCCGCAAGTCCTGATAAATTACAGCACCGGCAGCGCAATGAGTAAACGCATGCTATTTACAAATAAACAAAAGAAAAAGCTGGGGGTTAAAAAATACAGTGCTGAGAGGAATCGCATTTCATCTGACTCGCAGCCAGGACAGTGTCTGGGAGCGCTGCGGCTCGGTCGGGTAATCAACTCTGACTCCCTCCCCTGCAAACAAATAGGTGAGAAGTGAATTGTGTGTACACACAAAGAGACTCTTAATGATGGAGTATATGAAATCCATTATGGATGTTCTCGTTTCCTGCCTCCTGCCCCGGAGAAAGAGCCGTCATTGTGTTGTTTGCGCACCGGGACGAGTATTCGGGTGGCTGGGCCGGGTGTGATTTTAATCAAGCGTATTTTTATCTGTGTGTTATTAATATGCATGCAGAGGCAATCGCAGAAAGGGAGGGAAGAAATGAGCTGGGAGAAAATGAATGAATCAAATTAGAGAGGCTGGGGATGGGCTATGAAACTGGGATGCAATAGAGCATGATGTGTGTGCAGGTTGAATGCTTTATGGGTTTATGTGAGAAAAAAATGAAAGAGACGAAGGTCAGTTTATGAGTATAAACCTGTACATATATGTCACAGTGTTTCTTTCCCACAGGGGAACTAGCTGTCTGTGTGGATATACTGTACATACATTAGTGTATATATACTGTGCAACAATGTCATTTTGTTCACAAACCAAAATACAATTGCTGTTATTTGATAACCACTGATTAACAAAACAACAAATACAGCTACATTTTTGTTGCTGGACTGCCAAAGTAAAATCTTCTCCCCGTTTAATTGCTCCCACCAGAGATATCCTCCCACTGTGCTATGGGAGATATTTTACTAAAATAACCCAAAAGTCATCAATGAGGCCTCATTCACTGTGGCTTAGGGAATTTCTAACCGTTACAATTCCATTATTCTGGGTATTGTAGCGAATGATGACTGAAAGATGAAGAATATGACGTGATAATGAAAACAATGACCATCTATAGCCTAATTCTCAAACTTCTTCCAGAAACTACTCACATGACCCCTAGGGCGCTAATGGAGTTGACAAACCCTCAATTTATGACCCAAGACCTGTTTTTCTCTGAGTTACGGGTCAGAGGTCAGACTCAGAGAAGCGATAAAGACACCAGTCTTTCTTGTCTTGTGACTTGCACCACATTCCTTTTTGGTCACAGACACACTCACAGCATGTCTGCTTCATTGCTCTCATTCCCACTTGGTGATTTTTTAATATCTTATCCCTTCATTGACCGTGAAATAAGCGCACTTCTATATCAACATGTATACGCTTGTCTGCGTGATGTTTGTATACCTACATGTTTCCATAACAAGGTTTATCTGTGTTGTGTAATTGGTTAATTCATTTTGATTCAATTGATCAAGTTTTATTCATTGATTTATGTCCTGAGTGTCTGATATCTATTTGAAGCAGATGAAGCCCATATATAAAATATGGAAGAATTGATTATGTGAAACAAATTAACTAGTATTAATCCTTCAAAAGAAGTTTAACTGAAATAATCAGTATAGTTGTCAGATGGGAGGAGAATGCTGTTTCCCGCCAACTAAACAACGCACCCCTTTCTCAACTGATAAGAAGAAGACATCAGCTAGTCTTAGTGCTTCTTCTGCTCTTGGAGCTGGTCCCGTTGCGTCTCCCCCCTCTCTTCCGCAAAACCAGGGAAAGGGGGGGAATGAGAAAGAACATGACCGGGGACACAGGCTGCCCGCCGTCCTGAGGACCGGAGGTCCAGCACCTCACGCCAGGCTGAGATCGTCATCCAGCCTACCTGAATATGGCTAAAGAACCTGCCATGCCAAACCATCTCTCTTGCTACTCTGTCGCCTTGCCGCTATGCCCTGAGGGCCGAGACAGCCCTACTGTATCCACGACGTGCTGTTGGTACCAGCCAGTGTGAAGAAAAGAGACTTTAAAGGAAAACTTTAAGTCAAGAGCATTTTGAACTGAGTGACCCCTCCAGCTACGAAAGGGGGGGGGTCTGAAGAAATGGCACAGAGATGCTGCACGAGACAGAGAGAGACGGAGATGGAAAAATGCATCGAGGTGACATGCCAGTCGACCATATCCGAGGATGCCCGAGGACGCCAAAGAGAGCCACTGAGGAAGAGAAACGACTTGATCCGGGTCGAACCAACTGGATCCAAAAGATCCAAAATGCCATGTTCCAGACAGAATCTGCCACCACTCTACTCCAAACCGCACAACCCTCATCCACCAGCCTACTCAGCGAGGGTGATGTATAGATGCATTTTCAGAAGAGAAAGAGTTTGATGACTAGACTAATAAACAAATTTATAGTCAATTAATAAATAAGGTCAGTTTACAAAAATGGATAATCAATATTAATCGCAAGAAGAATTAGGAAATTCATTCATAAATTCTAAACTTGAATTAGACCACGCCTAAATGTACTGCTTCTGCTTCTCAATCTTCCCTGGTGCTTCTTAAACTCTCTGCTGCTGAATGGTACATTAATATCAAAACTAAATTTAGTTGATAGACAAATGTCAAATCCAATCAGAGGGATATTAGTCACTGAATTGACCTGGTCACATTTAATTTGTTTCTATCCATGAATGTTCATCATTGTATTCCCTGTATTCCTTTAATTATCCTTTATTCATTTCATTCCTTCTCTTTGTCTTCTCATTTATTCAATTATATTCTAGTTAGTCAAATAAACACTTCATTTTATAAAGAACTTGGTTACTTGATTTTGTGTGTGTATATAAACAATTCAAATCACTGTCCACTATGCCCAAGAACTCCGTAGCAACCCTGAGATTAAGAGACTCAATTGATTAATATCAAATTGTGAATTTTTCCCTGTTTTTATAAAAACTGGGTGGCGCCTGGGCAAAGTCTGGTATTGAAACTAATATTCTGTGATATTTGAAGCTGAGTGTCCCCACTCTCCTTCACCTTTTATGACAATTCATGGGTTTATGATTAATAATTTTGGGTTATTAATTATAGATACATATTTTGATATCAATTAATGATTGATTATTAATCTGCTCTATGCAATAACGCTACAGTATAAATTGGGTTTTACTGTCCAATGATGGTTTAAATGCTTTTTAACAAGCTTGGCTGTCCTCACAAGAATACATTCTGGAAGAAACTACGAGAACCGAGAGAAACCTTTTGGGATTTTGTGAATGAAAATAGTCAAATTTAAAGGTGATATACAAAAAACTGTATTATACAAACAAAACAGACACCATGTTAATGTGGTCTGAAGTGAAGGACCTCCGCATGATGGTCTTAAGGGCAATTGGGAAAACTGAAAACACAGTTTTGGCCTTTGTCAGGCTTTGCAAGCCTTGTAAACAGAATGTGTCAATCTTATTTTTATTAAACAGGTTTAATAAATGTCAGCTTCTTTTTTTACATGAACTAGTGCAGTGCCTGTTTGGAATGGGACGATTACTTGGCCGCCGGTATCGCTGCTTGCAGCTTTCTTGAGAGCCGCTTATACAAACAACTTCGCTTTAGAGAGCGACGGAGAGCGAGCTGTACCCAGCATGCCGTTTGGCGGCGTAACAGTTGATATTGTAGTGAGCGAAGTAGGGCTGTGTATTGGCAAGAATCTGACGATACGATACGTATCATGATACTGGGTAATGATTCAATATATTGCGATACTGTAAGCAAAGCGATATATTGCCATTTTTTAAATTTAATTTTAGGAAAACTGTAACAGTATAAAGAACACACCAGAAACAGACCATGTTTAGAATACGCAAAAATAACACATTTATACTGCATGCAAAAAACTGCATGGTTTTTGCCCCAAACTGCAAGTGATTATCATAAAGTGGACATGTCTGTAAAGGGGAGACTCGTGGGTACCCATAGAACCCATTTTCATTCACATATCTTGAGGTCAGAGGTCAAGGGACCACTGTGAAAATCGTCATGCCAGCTTTTCCTCGCCAAAATTTAGCGTAAGTTTGGAGCGTTGCAGTATTTAGCCTTCCCGACAAGCTAGTATGACATGGTTGGTACCAATGGATACTTTAGGTTTTCTAGTTTCATATGATGCCAGTATCTTCACTCTAACTTTAAAACTGAGCCCAGCTGGGTATTTGAAAAGGTTAATTAAAAATCAATACAGTGTTTTGGAAAATCGATACAGTATCGCACAACATAATATTGTGATATTTTTGTATTGATATTTTCTTACACCCCTAAAGCGAAGGAGAGCGAGCTGTATCCAGCATGCTGTTCGGCGATGTAATAGGGGTCCCCTGTCAATACACTACACAGTGTGTACATAATACACTACTACTAAATATGTCCCATAGATGTCAAGAGCTCACACTCAACACTGCACTTCCTTGGGTCCTCAGCAACACACCCGCCAAGTGTGAAGTCGATCGGATGAACGGTTGTTGAGAAAGCCGAAGGACAGATATACAGACAAAGACTCCTTCCATTTTAGTCAGATGTATCCCAATCGCTGTTATACAGTGGTGAGCGAGGGCAAAATGGGGATTTGAGTAGAGAGTATAGAGAGGGTGTGTAGTCAAACTGCATATTCAGATGAAAAAAGGCAGTGAAAATAAGCAGAGAGCTGGTGCATAACGCCTTTATACATTTACACTGGCCTTTAAACGCCTTCAACCTTTCCTTCACCTTCCTCTCTTTCCCCGTCCTTATCCTCCAACCAACCCCACCACGGACAATTTCTCCTGGCGAGGTTCGTCTCCTTTCTGCTTCGCTTCCCTGACATTACAACCCCCCACCCTCGCTTCTCCCACTACACTATGTAATTATGATAATTGCTCATAGGGGTTTGAGGAAATTGAATTTCCCATTTCGCTCCCGTTCCTTTATCCCTCCTGCCAATCGCCCCACGATTCTCTGCAGGCCTGGAGTCTGCCGCTTGGACACTTGATCAAATATATACTTAATATTTGCATGTGTGTCTTTGGAAACAAAATCTCTGAGAACTTTGATTAAAAATTTTAAAAGATCGTTGTTGCATTTCAGCACAGCTGGGCTTCTACCACTAATACACAATGTGAAAAGCCATATCAGAACTAATAATATAATAATAGAAAATGTACACTAGACCCAGTATGGCACCATTTGAGAAAGGTGTCCCTGAGTCACACTTCAACACGGGGCATTTGCCAAAGTACCCGCTCCCTAAAATAGTCGCTGTGACTGCTGTGGAGCTCTCAGGGCCGGGGGAGTTCAATTATTCAAAAAAGGTCTGACGAAAGTGTTGCCTGGCTGACAGGCTGCCGCAGCTGAATCAAACGGCTCTGCCATGCTGCCGTCAGCTGAAAAACGCTCCATCCCCAGAGTCAGCTTTTCAGGAATGAATGAAGAGAGGGGAAAAAAGCGCTGCTTAATTTTCCTGATTGCTTGTTGCAAGTTTGAATGGGTTCCTTCATTTTAAAAGTGACTCAAGACCGACAGAGTTGGGGTCAAAATAATGGACTTATTACATCAATATATACTCTTAGATCAACCGTTTATACATCAACAAAGAGGAGTTTCAAGAGTAGTTTTATAGGACAACTTGGGTCTCATTTTTGTAGCTTTGACCATAATTTCTATTGGTTATGACCAAAGTAATGGCTGAGATACGACAGCAGAAACGTGAGCAGTCACTAGGCTTGCCGCGGTAGTCGGTATTACAAGGTGTTCAGGCATACACCGATTACATTACTTGCCCATCTCCCCAACCTGTTTAGCTTTTTTTTTTTTTATAGATATAAAACCCATTTAGTTCATTTTTGCGTATCAGTGCCATGTTATCAATACATATTCAAACGACGTACGCTACAAACTGAAAGTGAAAGTGTCTCAGCACTGAGCAGCAGAAGTCAGATTTCACACACGGGACGAGAGAGAGTTGACAGACAAGACGATGGCGGAGGATATGGTGTCAAAGCGAAAAGCAAAAGCGCCTATTTGGCAATATTTCAGATTTAAACCCAATGCTATAAGGGAAGCATTAAGTAAATGAGGCAATCGGCGTGCGGAGGACTGAGGGTTCACAGCCGGTGTGCACTACGCCGGGTAGAAACCTGCAGCCCCGCAGCGAATGCTTGCCTGAAGAGGCCAGACACACAGCCATCCGACGTTAAAGATCAAAGTAAATGCTCTACATATATTGAGCGTCATCTTTTTTTGTAAAATGTCCGGTGTAATCTGTAACACCGGTGTTGTCACAAGTTTATTAAGTTAACCGGTGTGAAAATGTCCTCACAGTGACATCCCTAGCAGTCAGATGATCAGATGGTTGCAAACAGTTTAGTCAGATTATCTAAACCCCGTTCTGTGGAGGTAAAACCAATAGTGATTGTACGTAATGATCCCTCATTGCACAGAAACTGTGCACAACTAAGGCAAGTACAGTAGGTCAAAGTTGAACCCAGAAGTTATGGAGACCCAAAGTGTTAAATAAAGTCTTTGTCCATCAATTAAGACATTGATTGCTTATTTAGACCAAAGCAACAGAAATTAAAATGACCTGCAATAAACTCTGTTATTGTGAAAAGAAATAAACTGAAGAAAAACACTTGATAACAATGACCTAGTAATGAAGTTTTAAAAATGTATTCCATAATTTGATAATTTAATGGATATATTATTGATGGATATTACCCAAACAGACTGTTTTGGTATTAACTTTGCTAATCTGGGGGTTTATGTAAAACCTCTTTGTCTAAGGCCACTTATTCCAAGTGCCTCGTATACGGATGAGATTTAAGCCACGTATGTGTGTCTCTTGAACAGATCACAAATCCGATTGCAGTCTGTCTTTGTTTTCTGGGCTACATGTAAATCAGGATCCGACCTCCTCCAGTCGAGAGGGAGGTGGTAATGCACCTGAAGCTGTTTGGTAAAATCCTTGTTGCTATAATGAGATGGAGAACAAACAGCTAATTTCAGTGTAATTTTAGTGAAACTTTAGCCGCTGTTATCACAGAGGAGACAGACGATGGATGTATTAAGGAAATCAGACAGTGAGTAGATATTTCCACAGATTTCTTACTTACATAGTTACACTATGTGAGATTACGTATGCGCCTTGGAGAGAGACGGGTGCATTTACACCTTTTTCAACATCTGGCTAAACCTTCTCCAGGCTTGAATGCTTCTTGGATGCTTTTACACTCAGCTTTTTTGAGATTGTATAGCTATCTGATCCACCCAAGATGCATAAAGTTACAAAGTGTAAATAGGGTCTAAATGCTCATATTTCTTGCCACACTTTAAGTGATGTTGACCCAGATCTCAGAAATAAACTTGGTTGCTAAAGCTATCACTACCAGTAGGAATCATAACCAAAACTACAAGAATAAGAACCAAGGTGTACTGAATCAAAACTACGAATTAAGTGCTATGTACAAATTTGCATCTCACAAGTATCACTCTGCCTTGAGCTGTGAATAAACTGAGGCAAGGATGTGCATTATTGAGCATCAGGGAGCTACATTTTTGTTGCTGGACTGCCAAAGTAAAATCTTCTCCCGGTTTAATTTCTCCCACCAGAGAAATCCTCCCACTGTGCTATGGGAGATATTTTACTTAAAATAACCCAAATGTCATCAATGAGGCCTCATTCACTGTGGCTTAGGGAATATCTAACCATTACAATTCCATTATTCTGGGTATAAAATTGGGTTTTACTGTCCAATGATGGTTTAAATGCTTTTTAACAAGCTTGTCTGTCCTCACAAGAATACATTTCTGGAACAGTCAAGAGAAACCTTTTGGGATTTTTGAATAAAAATAGTCAACTGTAAAGGTGATATACAAAAACCTGTATTATTCAAACAAACAAACATGTTAATGTGGTCTGAAGTGACGGAGCTTGGGGCAAAAATGCTAAATCACTTTAGGAAACCAACAGGAAGCACTGTGTGTTAAGGGGCAATCAAAGTATAATTGCATGGGCTGCATTAAATGAGCAGTCTTGCATTTTCTGACACCCTATTGACTGCTGGGAGGCGACTCAGCCGGAACGTGTCGCGTGCATAATAAACCGTGCCAAACCGAGACCTGACTAATGTGCGGTAGCAGACAATACACCCTTTAACTCTTAATGCTAAATGCCTTTCCACCTGACCTCTCTCTGAAGGGGAATGCAGGGAGGCTTGTTAAACATTTGCTATGTACCAATGTTATTTTCATAGCAAGGAGGAAGCAGGGGGCCGTTGTAACACATTTTGCTTATTACCCTGTGGTAGTTTGTAGCCCGCTCCCCAGCAAAACAGCCTGGGCAGCTACTTTCATGTAATCAACAACCCAGAGTCAAGAATGAGGCTGATTTTGTGCCAGCTGGGTTTCCTCATTTGTTAATTGGGCAACTGGAGGTCAGAAATAACTTGCCACAAGAACCAATACTTCAGTACCAAGCCGATGCCAAAATTCTAAAAACATGACGGTACTCGCTTTGCTACAGTACCTAGGTACCGTCAGGGCTCGAGACTAACTGGCGTCCAGGAGACGCACCCTATTTTTTCCCAGATAATGCTACATTTCGAACAAAAAAATCTGTGTTGAAATCGGCAGGATGAGAGTTAGTTAAAATTAAGTCCTGCACGGAGCTAACATCTAATGTTAACGGGAGGTGCCATTCATTTACATTATGATGTGTTCAGGCTCTGCTCTATTGGGCGAAGGTAAATTCTAACGTTATCATGATGTGTTCAGATGTAATCTTGTGTATTTCAAGTATTGTGACATCCAATAATACGAATTATACTGCATTACTTTTCGTGGGTGTAAGTACAAACAGTGAATGTGAACAGAATGATGATGAATTAATAGAATGATAAAATTTGTTAAAATATTGAAAAAGAAAATGCCTCTTTTCAGAGGTTGAATCAACATTGATTTAACCCCCTAAAAGCTGTGCTTGTCTTATGTCTAATTACACATTATATAAATTATCAGTTACATAGCTCGACTGTAGCTTACCCCAGCTTTCAGAAATTATGGTTCACACATCTCCATGTTAGTAATTTACTTCCAGATATAGTTTTCAACACAGGCTATTAAATTGGAATGTTTCAAGACAGCTACTGGATATTAAAACCAACGCATTTAGTGTTGGAGAAATTAAAAGGTAAGTACCCAGTCTATTAGTGTATGATGTATAGAATGAAACACTAAAAATCTATCTTAATACAGTACATTACTCACATGCCATATGTATGTTGGAAGAGTTACCGGTTGCTGTAATCATCAATTAGCAGAGGAAGTAAAATAGGACGAGGACTGTGGGTTTTGTGTAGTCATGCTAGGAGAGCATTGCTTTACGGCCAATATGGAGACCCATAACTCTTGACTTGTACATATGGCAGTATTATATTAAGCTTGATTACTAATTAAGAATTATTATTACAACGACTCACACTAAAATCATATTTTAGCTGCGTAAATGTCAACTCAATCATTTTTCTTCTTCAAATGATATAAGGGTTTCTAATATGAAGCTGCCACCCACTATAAGCACAGTTACTGCCATCAGTCAAAAGCCTGCAGACAGTTTCTGCAGGTTATTACTGCCGTATGACAGCCTATTATCTCTCTACGACAGGCCATTACCTGCACAGAGGAGCTGGGTAATGAAATAGGCAGGAGGACAGAGAGAGGACAGTGTGCTATCAACAAATCAAACAGATGCTCTTTACACTGAGCCGCAAGCACGCAATCTAACACTGAGACTATGTGTCAGGTTAGACTCAGCTACACTAGACTGGGCTCACAGTACTGAGGATCTCTACCCAAGTGTTGCATTCAGGGACGCAACGGAAAGAAAAGCCATCTAGAGTAGAGTTGTGATTCTAGCTGAAGCTGGAATTCTTTAGCCTGAACCAAAAATTCACTTTGCAGTATTTTGATTGATTTGACCGACCTTTGGGTCATTTGTCTGTAACTTTAGCTCAGCATGATGGACTGGGCACCAACCCAGACTGCATTTTGTCCTCAGCGCATTTAGATAATCAATTAGTAAAAAGGACAGATAATGATTCTGCAACTATGGCGATAATCAGTTTAGGAGATTTATAAAGCAAAACGGTGAAATATTCTCTGTTCCCAGCTTTTAAACCATGAGGATTTGGAGTTTGTATTAAATGTTTTTATCATTTAAACTGACTATTATTGGGTTTTGGATAAGGTTGGGAATCACCAGAGGTCTCACGACACAATCTTATTGCGATTTTATACATTTTTTGATACGCTGAGTATTGCAATATAAAGATATATTGCGATATATTAACTTTTTTTCAACTGCAAATTATGCAGTTTGTCAACATGTTTTATCTAATAAGATACAGTTTTCACTCTGTTCATCTCAGAGTTTTCATTCACATATCTTGAGGTCAGGGTCAAGGGAGTTTTTCCTCGCCAAAATTTTGCGCAAATGTGGAACGTTATTTAGTGTTCTTCCCGATAAGCTTACATGACATTATTGGTACCATTCGATTCCTTAAATTTTCTAGTTTCATATGATACCACTCTATCTTCACTCTGGCTTTAAGACTGAGCTACAACCTCTGAAAGGCAGAGTAGTACACATAATACTATATATATAATAAATAATATAATATTCTGTCTTTAATAAATAAACATAATATAACAAAATAACAATACTTGTCGTCCATGTATCGAAACAATATTGCCACACAAAATATTGTGATACAATGATATATTGATTTTTCCCCCACCCCAAGTTTTGGACTGTGACAAAACAAGCACATTTAAAACTTCACTTTGGTCTTTAGGAAATTGCGATGGGCAATTTTTCTGACACTTTATAAATCAAACAATTGATTGCGAATAAAAAAAAGTCAGATCAATCGATAGTGAAAATAAACCCTCTATTTACGTTGCCTCTCCTGATGAACCAGACTTCTAGAAGGTGTCTAACCAACATTTTCAGTAATCGGTCAAACCTAACAACAACAAAAAAAGGAAAAGCTGCAGAGCTCAAATAAAGTGCATCAAACACTCAAAATGTAAATGTGCCTTTGGTTTACCCTGCTATTTGCAGAACAGATTTTAGATGTAAGCAGAGACTGCTTTGAAAAGAAGAAGCAAAAAACGCCTTTTCAAATCAACACGTTGCAACGCAAACATACAATTTTTATCCTGCAAAGGGCCGGAAAAAATGCTCAGGTATCCAGTTTTTACTATATTATTAAGTGCAGCATTATCAGCTATTTTATATAAAATGTTTTGCATTTAGAAAATGTCATTATTGGAGCAAATAGTAGCAATTGCAGACTTGTGGACAGCTACCTTTGAATAGAAGTAATCAGAGTAATCAGAGTGAGCAATCAGAAATCAGAGAAGCATTCTTTCAGACTGCATCTATGAGCGTGAGAGGGTTGTTTTGTCGCTTCTGCCGCTCGTCTTTCTTCATTACCTGGACGTCTAGAGCATGTGTGTCTTTTATATAATGGACAACTGATCTTCAACAGTGATGTGAAAAGAGATACTCATATATGACCTAACAGAAACACAGTCTCAGACATAGACTTGAGTTACATGGAGGTATCAGTATACAGGTTGATACTGGCATATCATCTGTCCAACTCAGATTTGCAGACAGCTAGTCAATATGTTTTTTTATCAATATTTATATATCAGAAGTCTTAGAGGCAAAGAAAGGGTAAAACTAGAAAATACTGAAAAGTAATAATGATAAGAAATATATATATATATATATATATATATATATATATATATATATATATATATATATATATATATGTTAGGGCCGTCAAAGTTAACGTGATAATAACGCGTTAACGCAAATTCGTTTTAACGCCACTAATTTCTTTAACACAATAACGCAATCAATATTTCAGAGGTTGTAGCGGGCTCAGTTTTATAGCTATAGTGAAGATACTGGTATCATATGAAACTAGAAACCTAGTTAAACCTAAGGAATCCATTGGTACCAACCAGGTCATACTAGCTTGTCCCGAAGGTGGTTAAATAACGCTCCAAACTTGCACTAAATTTTTGCGAGGAAAAACTGTCATGGCCATTTTCAAAGAGGTCCCTTGGCCTTTGACATCAAAACATGTGAATGAAAATGGGTTCTATGGGTACCCACGAGTCTCCTCTTTACAGACATGCCCACTTTATGATAATCACATTCAGTTTTGGGCAAGTCATAGTCAAGTAAGCACACTGACACATTTTTTTTAAATGATAAATGCAGTACCTGTGAGGGTTTCTGGACAATAATTGTCATAGTTTTGTGTTGTTGATTGATTTCCAATAATAAATATATACACACATTTGCATAAAGCAAGCATATTTGCCCACGCCCATGTTGATAAGAGTATTAAATACTTGACAAATCTCCCTTTAAGGTACATTTTGAACAGATAAATAAATGTGTGATTAATTTACGATTAATCGTGGTTAAATATTTTAATCGATTGACAGCCCTAATCTATATATATCTATCATTTAATTCAATCAAACTCCTAACAATCTCACTCTCAGATAGACTCTCACACACACAGACAGCGAGCTAGAGCAAACACAATAATTACACACGCAGACACAGTCCTGCTTATTAACTATGTGCTGGCACGTGGATCAGTAGAAAATTGAACAGCAATGATGAGATAAAGATTTGAAAGAACTGGCAACCCAAACCAACCAACCAACCAACCAAAACGCCCCGAGCACAAGCGCCGCCACAGCCACCACCCATCGCTCTCATCTCTCTTTCTGTCAGCCAGTAGCCTGCTCCCTCTTACTCTTCATCTGTTCTTTCTCTCACTCATTTAGGCCTTCACTCAAGTGTCCAAAGCTTCACCGCTTTCACTACCAGAATAAATTGGTTTAACAATGGCCTCTCACGTGAAACGAGCGGTTCTCAAAATGGGGTTGGAGTCTCCCCAGGGTTGTTAGTAAGGCTCCAGTGGGCTCCCCATAAACATGAAGAACCTGTGAATTTCAATGTTTGAATTCCTTTGAAATGATCCCATTTGGGGAAAGCCTAACAATGACTTTCCCTGTGCAGCATAATGGTCAGAGCACGGTACAAACACAGTCAGGTATAGGGGAAATAGATCCTTTACCCTCATAGTGCTGCTGATGTGTAAAAGGGTTCTCAAATAGTACATGCTATTAAATATATAGCTCCTATTATCTCCCACCATTACATCAATAAATCAATCTGTGGGACAAAATCCTGTGCAACAGGGTGTGTAGGGAGGGATGGCTCTGAGATTTATCAGAGCTGCAACACCTGCTTCCAGGTGGAAAGTACTTTTAGTCAAGTAGTCTAGTTAAGTACAATTTTCAGGTACATTTTAATTTATTTGACCGTTGGATTAAACAACCCAACAGTATGTAAAGCAGTTAAATTACTCCCTGTACATTGGCTACAACATTACAATGCTGCTGGCATATTAATTCATCAATATTAATAGTCATCTAATAATATAATAATATGATTCTGAAAGGGGTCATTCTCCATGAGTACTTCTGATACATTAAAGGAAAGCCTTCCTTTGCTGAAAGGCAACTACCGTGACGACAGGTGGTAATTATAAGACACTGATAAATGCTAAAACAACGTGTAACAGTAGCACAATTACAGAAGAGTCATAAAATCAGCAAACTGTCTCAGTAAGTCAGTAGTCAGTTACACAGTAATATCTCTATGCTAAAGGCTTGCTAACATTAGCTAACAGTAGCCACCATGAGCAAAGAAGGTATATTGCTAAGAAGTGAAAGTCAATTGGTTGTTCCATTGCAACGACGGCGCCCAGCAGCAGAGCTACGCCGGACTGAAAGTGACTACTGGACGCCAGTAAAACATCCCTCTACAAAGTGCCGTACAAAAGTAGAAAAAAATTATTTCTATTCTATTGTCACATATTTACTGTCTCTACTGAAATGGCCTGTGTTGAACAATACAAATATTATAAATATGCATACTATTATAACTATTTACTTACTTAATTATTTAATTATTAAACTTTTTTGCCCGGCTGCTTCCCAGAGGAGCATTAATTGAGCGATGGACATAAATGGAAGTTAGAAAAATCCAGCACACAGCTTTTGAGAGCGATCTTAAACTTTTTCATGTCAAAGACCTCCAAAATAGATGTCCAATAGACCACAGACCATGGATGTATAAGAGGTTGTGTCCTGCATGTTAGTAAATAGCCTACAGCTACATTCAATTCTGTTTGCTACTAGCACTACTAGCTACCGGCCGATAGCCGGTTGTTTGGGAACAGAGACGTTAATACATCCACAACGGTACAGGCTTACAGCATACAGCCCATGGGTGTATTATAAGATCATAAAAGTGATGATTCACAGCCAATATATCCATTATTACAGCTGCATACAGCTAGCAGGACGCTGGCAGAACCAGATATGTCATATGAACGTGCAGGGCTGTGCAGTCCTGTGGGTCTGATGCACGTTCATTATAAGTGTTCGTACTGGGAAGTTGATTCACAAAAAAAAAAAAAAAAAAAATCCTCTGATTTACAGACCGCTCTTTATACATCCATGGACTCATTGGCGTTTTCAGTCCAAAATGGCGACAGCACTACCGCAGCGCCATCTAGCATCTATTGTCAAAAAAGCACCAGAGTTTCGTCTTTTTGCTTCTATACTCTTTGCTAAAGCTTTGCTAACCTTAGCTAACAGTAGCCACCATGAGCTACTGGTCATACCACAGCAAGTATTTTGTAGCAGCAAAAGCCCCGCGTGTAGACTATTAGCCTACTGAGCAGGCCTATTTTTATTACTTTTGAGTTTAATTTTTTATTTGTAAAATAATGTATTTGCTAATTCCTCTTTCATAAGTTAGCTTAGCTAGATACATGGTGTCACTTTAAGTAGCCTAGCTTTCATTTTGCTGATAACAGGCTAACGTTACTTAAAGCTGCAGTATGCGATATTGACGCAAATATGATTTAAAAAAGTTATTTTTAGAAAACGGCCGCTATATCGTGACAGTAGTACATGAAACAGATAACCTGAACAAAAATCATGTTCCTCTGTGTCCTACTGTGTCCTCCGGTGCTCCTAACGGCATCTGAAGGATTTCACTTACCGGAGGAAAACAAGGTCCGCTGTCCAGCTGCAGTCTATGAGAGCCGGCTGTCAATCACTCGCGAACTCCGACCAAACGGTCAAACTAGGCAGCGCTGATCAGATATGAATCAATATTCTGTTACTGTAATGCCTGTTTCTCTCCTAAAATGTTTTCAGAATCATCTTGTAGTGTAGTGTTTAACTGTAAAATGAGAAAGTTTGTGAGGCAGCCGCCATTGTAAAATCTGTTGAAGGAAGCCAAGTTCTGGTCACATGACCGGAGCACAGCCAATAGGAACGCTCTCTCTCTCTGAAATGACCTGTGATTAGTCAAAATCTGCCTCAGGGCTAGATTTTTCTAAAGCCTGAAAACAGAGCCATGAGGAGCAGAAGTCTAGTTTTCTCTCAGAACACTTGAATTACAATATGCTGAAAGATTATTATGGAATTTTTGACAAATTATGCCAAAAAATTGTTGCCTACTGCCACTTTAACGTTATGTTATTTCACATTTTACAAGTAGCTAAATTTTAAATGTAGGACTTTTACATGTAATGTTAAAGTATTTCAAGTGATGACAACTAAACTGGAGAGACAGTTGTAACTCAGGTAGAGGTTATTAAATGTCGGGTTTACCTCCTCGAACAGCTCCAGGCTGTAGGTGTTGTCATCATCCGCGAAGAACACCACCCCGGTGTCCCGCCTGCCCCGGTGCTGCCGGAGCCACGTCAGAGCCACATTCCTCTGCTCCGTGGCGCGCGGCATCCCGGTGCGCTTGAACCTGCGGGGAGTGAACACGTGCAGGTGCGTGTACGGCACGCCGCACCGGGCCAAGAAGCGCGCCACCAGCTCCGTGCGCGTCGTGGAGTCCTCCACTACGATCCAGTGGAACCGGGGCACCTGCCGGAAGGCGTGGGCCAGCCGGGTCAGCTCCGCTTTCTGCACCGGACGGGTGTAAGTCGGAGTGATGGCGTAGATAACCGGGAGAGCGGTCTTGTTCTGCGTGCCACCTGCTCCCGGTGCGCCGGTCCGGGCCGCCCGCTGCGCCCTGCCGGTCCGACCGGCTGCCGGAGCCCGGATCGCCCTTTTACTGTCGATATCGATCATGATGATGACTATGAGGACCCAGGGCAGCAGGATGAAGAAGCGGCTGAAGAACACCGATTTCATGGCGAGGCTGAAGTTCCCGTGCGCCCTCGCTTTCACTCACTCCATCACTAACAGAAAGGCACCGACCGCAACTCCAACAAACCCTTCCTTCAAATCCTGTGGTTTTATTCTCCACAACCAAACCACAAAACCGGCACCTTTAGTCCATTTCAAACTATGTACAGCAGAGAAACCTTCCGCTGCTGCGTTCCCCCGTCCCGGCGGGACCGTTTCCCCGGAGTCCCCCTCCTCCTCCTCCTCTCTCTCTCTCCTCTCGGATGGGACTTGAGTGCTTCTTCGTCGTCCTTACCCTCCTCCGGCTCACTCTCTCACAAGCCCCGTTAAATTCCCATGATCTTGCGTCCTCCGGTGCGTGTTTCCAGAGGAGAAAAACAAGCCGGAGAGGTCCTCCCTGCAGCGGGCGGTGATAACCCACCGATGCGCACCGCCGAGGAGCATCACTTGGCGAGGACGGAGCGCTGCTCTGAGTCTGAGGATAATAAGGCAGGAGGGGAGGAGCAGGTGCACAGCAGAGGAGGGGAGACGGGATAGAGGAGAGAACCTGGGGAGAGAGAGAGAGAGAGAGAGAGAGAGAGAGAGAGAGAGAGAGAGAGAGAGAGAGAGAGAGAGAGAGAGAGGGAGAGAGAGAGAGAGAGAGAGAGAGGGGAGGAAGGCCTTGTTATGTTGTGCGCATCAGTGTCCGCTGAGAATAAACCCAACTGATAAAGAGGCATAGAGACACACAGAGAGAGAAAAAGAGAGAGTAGCCTGTGTTACCGGATCTCATGCTGTGTGTGTTAAGAATAAATTATTCTATAAAAATAGGAGGACTTGATATGAGGACTCCTGGGACACGGATACCTCCAGGGGTCTTTGACAGAGTTCCAGGGAGAAACATTTAACATTCAGAAATCGACCAATTGCAAACAAGCTTTTCACCATCACCACCTCATCTTTCCTTATATAGTTTATCTCAAACTCAACACAATATCTCAAAGCAAACATCTTTTAAAATATCAGGACGAAATGATAAGTAATATACACTATGAGGTCTACAGGTAACAAAAATTATTTTTTAAGAAAATTAACTGGCAAGCATTTTAATTAGGGCTTTCAATCGATTAAAAATATTTAATTGTGATTAATTGCACATGTTTTATCTGTTCAATATGTACCTTACAGGGAGATTTGTCAAGTATTTAATACTCTTATCAACATGGGAGTGGGCAAATATGCTGCTTTATGCAAATGTGTGTAAATATTTATTATTGGAAATCAATTTAACAACACAAAACAATGACAAATTTTGTCCAGAAACCCTCACAGCTACTGCATTTATTTATGTGAATTAAACCAAAACACTTGTTTAGTTTCAGGCAATAAAACCACGATAGTTAGGTTTAGGAGAAAACATCATGGTTGGGCTTAAAACTACTACGTTTGTACAGTGAACATGACACTGAACGTTGTGAACACGGGACATGAACAGGATGAAAGCCTTGTGTTTGTTGGACCCATCCACCTCCCCTCCAGCCCGCCTGGTGTGTCTTTACGCTCTTAAAGCTGCATCACCACATTCCAGGCGCACTTTCCCTGAGCATTAATATTGATGAGTTTACATTGAACTTAATGAAAGCTCGGTGCGTCTCATACCGACGCTAAAGGGTGCCTAGTGCTTCGATATCTAACACCGACGGCTGTGACAAAGCGTCTGTATTTGACGCCCTAGGAATGAGAACGGACTGAGCCACCAGGATACCCAGTGCTCTCAAGATTTAATTATGAATTGAGCTGAAACAATTAGTAATTAAATTGATTAGTTCATTTACCGAAAATGTATCAAAGTTCAATATTTTGAGTAACTGTGAAGCCATTTTTGAAAGAAAAATATAAAGGACAACTTCTTCCAGCCTCTCAAATGTGAAGGTTGTCTGCTTTACTCTTATATGACAACAAAATGAATGTTGTTTGAGTTTTGAGGTTTTGAGTTTTGTTTGGACAAAACAAGCATTTGAAGGCTTCACCTTGGGCTCCTGGTACTTGTGATGAGCATTTTTCACTATTTTCTGACAAACACAATAAATGTGATTCCTTTAACGAAAGCTGGAGTGGCTCAGGGTTTGCATTTCTTAAACGTGGACCCTTGGTCCTCCAGGACACTGAAAGACCAGCGGGTCTATTACACGCTTTGGCGTGATATCGGGTTGGATCATCTGACACAGTGGCCATCCAGAACGGCAAAAATATTGCGTCAATGTGTCATTACCACCCTATCTGACTAAACAAGGTGATTTTTTTTACCAACAGCCGACTTCTCAGCTGGGTTCTGAACAGACTTGGATCAAACCGGGGTCAGTGGATCTATCGTGGATCCATTCAGGGGTCCTCTAAACAGATAAGAGCGGGAGCTCCTGGCTTACTGGTGTTCTCCGCTTCAGCCAAGAAGCTAATCATTGATGGTTAATTATGCACACAACACGGATCAAGAGATCTGTCGGGAGGAAAGAGAAGAGAAATCACTGAGCCACGCTAATAGAGTTGGTTCACACCAAACTAATTGCAGGCAAACAAGCTCATAATTTCACAGGATGAAAGCACCTTTGATTGTTTGGATTAGGTAGCGGCCTGGGAAAAGCTGATGTTTAGAGACCGGCAGTGCTTTTAAGCGCTATGTTCGGCACTACGAAGCCTATGGGGTATTACATTGTCCTCAAACAAAATGACTTTCGGAGGTTTAATCAATCTCATGCTCAATGATTTGGGTGAAAACCAAGTAATGGGCTTACTCAATGATGAATCACTTTTAAGAGACTGATGTGACGATAGCAAATGGTTTACCAGGCTCCATTCCAATATTAAATTGTCATGCTTTATCAGCCTTGATTGCATGTTCTTCCATCTGTTCACACACAAGCAATTTGGAAATTAAGATGACTCATCAAGCAAAATTTAATTTTTAATGAGATCATTTTGATTGAAATTGCCACGGATATTAGTAGCTAACACAGAGGAAGGACATTATTTTTATTTCATGTAGGAAATTTAAAACAAGATGATTCATCTAAAGGAGCTTGCTCTAAGAAATGGAAATCTTGTATTTTATTATACAATACTAACTAGAGCTGCAACAATCAATCGATTAGTTGTCAACTATTAAATGAATCGCCAACTATTTTGATAATTGGTTCGAGTATTTTTTTAAAAAGTCTAAATACTCTGATTCCAGCTTCTTCAATGTGAATATTTTCTGGTTTCTTTACTCCTCTATGACAGTAAACTGAATATCTTTGAGTTGTGGACAAAACAAGACATTTAAGGACGTCATCTTGGGCTTTGGGAAACACTGATCGACATTTTTCACAATTTTCTGACATTTTATAGACCAAACAACTAATTGAGAAAATAATCAACAGATTAATTGACTATGAAAATAATCGTTAGTTGCAGCTATGACACTGTACATGGCCGTAGTTATGGCGGGAGTAAAGGAGGAAGTCAGGTGACATAGTATGAAGAGCGATAAAGTCCACATAAGGAAGAGGTCGTGGTGGATGGGTAAAAAAAGTTCGGAATAATTGAGGGCATGGCCGCTTTGAGTGACAAGTGGGTGCCGTACCAGGTTGCTAGCTGCTAGCTGTCTGCTCGGCTGCGTCACCCGGGCCCGCCTCAGCAACACTGATGATCCACCTCTTTGTCCATTTTTGGATTAGCCGGGAGTTGGTTGGCTGTGTCGTCACTGCCAAGATGGCGACGGCCGGGGCCGCTCACTTTGAGCTTCACAAAGGCTCTTCGGTAGCCTATAGATGACGCAAAACTACCTCCATATTTCATACAGTCTACGGTCTCAGCAGCAAAGCTAAGTGATGTTTGAGTCATTGGCTCAGAGGTAGAGCGGTTCATCCACCAATCGGAAGGTGGTGGTTTGATCCCCGGCTCTTCCAGTCCACATGTCGAAGTGTCCATGAGCAAGACACTTAACCCCAAATTGCTCCCAGAAAGAGTTTGATGACTAGACTAATAAACAAATTTATAGTCAATTAATAAATAAGGTCAGTTTACAAAAATGGATAATCAATATTAATCGCAAGAAGAATTAGGAAATTCATTCATAAATTCTAAACTTGAATTAAACCACGCCTAAATGTACTGCTTCTGCTTCTCAATCTTCCCTGGTGCTTCTTAAACTCTCTGCTGCTGAATGGTACATTAATATCAAAACTAAATTTAGTTGATAGGCAAATGTCAAATCCAATCAGAGGGATATTAGTCACTGAATTGACCTGGTCACATTTAATTTGTTTCTATCCATGAATGTTCATCATTGTATTCCCTGTATTCCTTTAATTATCCTTTATTCATTTCATTCCTTCTCTTTGTCTTCTCATTTATTCAATTATATTCTAGTTAGTCAAATAAACACTTCATTTTATAAAGAACTTGGTTACTTGATTTTGTGTGTGTATATAAACAATTCAAATCACTGTCCACTATGCCCAAGAACTCCGTAGCAACCCTGAGATTAAGAGACTCAATTGATTAATATCAAATTGTGAATTTTTCCCTGTTTTTATAAAACTGGGTGGCGCCTGGGTAAAGTCTGGTATTGAAACTAATATTGTGTGATATTTGAAGCTGAGTGTCCCCACTCTCCTTCACCTTTTATGACAATTCATGGGTTTATGATTAATAATTTGGGGTTATTAATTATAGATACATATTTTGATATCAATTAATGATTGATTATTAATCTGCTCTATGCAATAACGCTACATAACGCTACACGTCAGTCCAGTGTCAAGTCGCGACTCCTTTCCCGATCCATCAAGCTTTGTAAAAAGCTTCTCCCATCTCCTCTTTCTGTCATGCTGCCACAGCTGTCAATCACTTGTCAAACTGCCTTGTCAGTCACCTGTCTCCACATTACAAATGCTGCTTTATTCATTGGAAGTGTGTGTGTGTGTATGTAAATGACAGACAACTGAGAGAAAGGACATTTGGGCCAAAAATAGACACGTTTACGTATACATAATTGTAGCTTTCTATCACACAACCAATCCTGCTGCAGATTCAGTATGTACTGCTCTGCAATGTAGAGCATCAGCCGCTGAACAACAGCTTTCAAACACATTACCCCAGCATGTTGTTAATTCTCACAGCTAATGAATGTCTTTCTAAATTAAATGGTAATTTACAATAACAAAAGCTTTGTCTGATGATAAATGGAGATTTTTAAGCAGCAGTTTGTAAAATTAGACATGAGCCCAGTGAAAAGCAAAGGATAAAAGAGGAGCTAGTCGATATAATGAAGACACACTGTCTTGCTACTAACTCAAACAATGAAATACAGTAATACACAGTTTTCTTTTTGCTAGTTAGCCTACACCTCCAAATTTAAACTATATCTGATGGCTGGTGGTTTGCAAGCTAGCTTTACCCTCCAAGATCAATTATGTCTGTGGATGAATGAAAAAGAAGTTACTCTCTCCTACATGTGTAAAGATGCCACGTGAGGGCAGCGGACGAGGGGGGGGGCGGACTCTATGTTTGCATTGCTGATGCTTGGTGCTCCTCTGAACGAACAGCGTTACCACGGTTTTGCACTCGGCTCTGTAGCTTTAAAATGCTCCGCTATGCTATTTTCTAGCTTTGTTTGGCAGCTTGCAACTAGGTTCTTGTATCTGCTGTTTGATGCTGGGCTTGTTTTGTGGTATATTTATGAGAGCTTTTTGGTGAAGAAAGCTGCCTACTCAGGGTAAAAGTGCAATTAATTAGAACAAATTAAATGGATTGAAAAGCTCCATAGAGTGGTGGGTCTCTGTGGGTTTGTCACGCCGAGCGACACCTTTTACTTTACATCATATAACATTGATTCAGCGTTAATATACAAATATCGAGTAGTTTTAACTTCAGCCGTATATATTGGGTTTATTTGCCGTTTGTTTGCAAACATGTGCCTCCTCCTTGAACTCTGAAAAAGCTGTGGGTTATATCAGCCAATTTTCTCTTTCTGCCTCCAGAGCAGCTCTGAGAAATAAATGTTTGCACAGCTAAAGCTCCAATCTGCTCAGCATTACCTGAGCACTTTGTCAAAGTGTCATAGCAGTTGATGCAGTTTAAAAAAACAAACAGAAAACCCACACATTTTCAGGTAATCCAGTCCATTATTCTTTCACCATGTCGATGCATACACCAGTCGTGGGCCAGGTCTCTGCGTGCTATTAAAAGCATCACCAGTAAACAAGCTGGTCCCAGTAAAGTCAACCTGGATGATGGGTTTTCCAGCACTATTACCTTTGACACAGACTTGAGTCAGCTGCCTGTCATCAGTGTAAGGTTGGATTTGGAGATGCTGATTTGACCCTGAAGGCTTGGCTAGAGTGTGACATAATGTATAATGTCAGCAGTCTGTGTGATTCAGGGCAGCCAGGGCCACGCAGTGTGGAGACACGCCACGGCCGAGGCCTCGCCTGCTAACGGCAGAGTGCTGCTATAAGGTATTTCCATACATACAGTACGTGCTGGCTCGACTCGGTTTGATTCGGCACTTCAGCCCAGCATGGTAGGGATTTGCATCTCCATTACAACAGGGCTACCCGCTTGAGGGTGTGTGTAACCACGACCGAAGGAGCAGCCGTAAAACGGTGGAAAAACACATTTAATTTCCTATAGTCTTCACAATAAAAGTCCCCCGTTATTTTTGCAGCTTGTTCTCTTCCTCTCTGCAGTATTAGTAGACTTGTTTTTATAAAGAATAGCCTCTAACAAAGCTCCGCTAATTCAGAGATAAACATTTCATTTCCTATAAATTCTTCACAATAAAAGTCCTGTTATTTTGTTATTTAAAAGCTTTTGTTATGAAGCAGCAGAATCAGGAAATGTTGGGTTTTCATCAGCAGAAACTTAAAGGAGCAGTGTGTAACAATTAGGGGGATCAATTGGCAGAAATTGAATATAATATTAATAAGTATGTTTTCTTTAGTGTATAATCACCTGAAAATAAGAATCGATGTATTTTCGTTATCTTAGAATGAGCCGTTTATATCTACATAGGGAGCGGGTCCTCTCGACGGAGTCCGTTATGTTGCACCGCCATGTTTCTACAGTAGCCCAGAACGGACAAACCAAACTCTGATAACTTTTCCTGCTTGGGCCGGAGTCGATAATGTTACTCACTCCCGGGTGCAATAGACACTTGTATTTTAATCATAACAATAATTGAATGGATGAAAGGGTGTAAATTTCATAGTTATTTAATACATTTGGCGAATGCATTAGTAAATTAAAGTTTTTATATATTGCTGTATATTAAAGCCTTTTTGCAATGAATGCAGCTTTAATATGTTTTGCATTTAGTTAAAAGGTATGTGTTAATATTTTCTAAGACACAGCCGGGCCTTCATCATTTGGGCGTATGCATGGTCTGAGGCAGTTCTAAATTTGTCCGTAGAGTACGAACAGGTTTTATTGTCATTGAAAGGACCATGTTATGTATTATTGGAATTTCAATTTTTACTCTTATTTTCAATGTTTTCAGAGACATTTCCATTCCCAATATGGATGTGACTCTTGAAGAAACACTGAATCCTTTTAAGCTAATCTGCGCAAGGAGATAAGTGTGTGGATGTTTTAATCTTTTTTTCATTTTTCTTTTCTTTTTCATCAACCACCTTCTTGTTTTGTGGTGGGAAAGTTAAGCTTTTGGTATAAAGACAATTGCAGCTATAGACATATTCACAGTACAGTACCGATACTGTGGGATGACAGAAGAGATGGAGGACGTGTCAATGCCGAGCGCTGGGATAGAAAAAAGAAAAACAACGACAGAGAAGAGAAGCTGAGTGTTCACGTGTGTGTGCGTTATGACGGAGGCAGAGCTACTGTATAACCCTGAGGGCACTACACTGTCATTCCTTCAAATACAGCTGAGATAGATGATGGAAAGTACAAAAGAACATTGCCGGTAGGGAAACCGAAAGAAAAAAAGCAATGAATGAACGAAGGAAAGCAAGTAAGACAGGAAGAGAGAGAAAGACCAAATGAACGAAGAAAGAGGGAGGGGAAAAGATTGATGTTTACTGGTGGAGAAACATCCTGCAGTGTTTGGAGTCAGACCAGCTGAAGAAATGCCACAACCAACTAACTGGAGCACACCGGCCCCGATGTGCACATAAATCACGGCTGAAAATGCAATTATATGATAATTCACAGTACAATTCAATTCAGGGGGACAATTCAAATACGCTCAAAAATGGCAACCCGATCACAACCCATTTGTCAACACCATTACATTAGCATAGAAATAAGTTTCTGTCGGGCACTTCTACCGATTGCTGGGTGACTTGATACGTTCTGCACCGGGATGAAACGACATTCAGAGGCGCCGCTTGACATTTGATGGCATCGGCGGTAAAAGTCAAGAGTTAGATGTTAAATTGCTCAAACTCCTGACATTCTCCTGAGTATGGAGGAAAACCTATATTTAAAATGGATTTCACTACATTCTTAGTTCCCAATGCTCACAGAATAATGGTTTAACTCAAGATCACTTTTGAATGTCTTATATTTATAAAAGTGTTAATAACAGATACTGATATTTAATTTCTTGAAACTCCGACGGCCCTCTGGCAGGCCCCGCCGCATGGAAAGATCGCTAAATAACGCTCCAAAGTTACGCATTTCTTTGTAGTTGTTTTGCAGGTCTGAACATAAAGAGTCAGCTTGTGTCTCTTTATGGTCAGTTTGCCCCTTTTGGCGGTTGTTTTGCGTCTCTTGGTGGTCGTTTTGCGTCTGTCTGTGGCGATTCAGCATCTCTTTGTGGTAATTTCGGGTCTCTCGTCATTTGGGTCTCTCTGTGATTGCTTTAAATCTCTTTGTAGTCAGCTTGTGTCCCTTTGCCGGTTTTGTTATTTTACGTTCAGTTTGTGCCATTAGTGGTTGTTTTGTGTCTTTGTGGACATTTTGTGTCTCTTTGTGGTCATTTTGTATCTGTTTGTGGTTGTTTGCGTCTCTTTATAGTCAATTGATAGACTTTCCAACATGAAATATTACCAGTCACTTCAAAAGGCTCTGGACCAGGGGGCCCCTGACCATTTAGGGCCCTGGGCCTGATCCTGGTAGACCTGTTCAGTAATCCGTACATGCTAAATGCTGCCGTTATGCTGCTGAGCCTGAAAGATAAGAAACACTAACTACTAACTAAGGATTCTTTAAATGAGCTTTCAGTGGTCACAGTGTGTCCACAGGAGTCACAGTTAATGCTTCCCTGAGCAGCAGGACAATACTTATGATTATTCATGAAGTGAACCAGGGCTGCCTTCTTTAAAGGGCACTTCCACGAAAAATCATGCTTGAGAAAAAAAATTGTATTTGGAACATAGTTAGTTCACAACGTTTCTAACAGTGCAATTCAATTATGACTCAATGTTGAAACAGCTCAAAGAAATTTCTTAGTTCCTAGACTAAAATCACTGCAGACTTTCCCATTATCCATCAGCAAAATACAATTATGGGTGTGATACAGACACGTTTGTAATAATATCTTTGACCATTTGGTTGAACGCTGAACAATAACAGACCTTGTGAGAAAGGCCATAAAGAGTAAAATTGCCTCTTCTGTGTTCCCAACAACCAGGCAGTCTAGGCTACTGAATTTATTCTCCGCTCCTAAAATGAAATCTCCAAAAGGAAAACACTGTTTTTGTGCCTCTTTTCTTAACAGACAGACTGGATGAAAATGCAATAAAGATTTTCTCTGACTGTCTTCCCTGTTTATCAATTTCTCTTTTTCCTTCTTGTGGCTTTTTATTTTTTTTTTAAACTCGCCATTTTTTCCCCCCTCCCATTCCATCTCATTGCCTCTCTTTTTCTTATTTCATTTGGTATTTATCTCTCTTCCTCGCTCTCTCTTTCTGAGAGCGCTGAAGCAATCTAAGCTGATTTGTTTGAGAAAACAGTGCAGTTCGAGGGGACAGTACAGTAGAGGTTTGGAAAACACACACACACACACAGCAGTCAGTTAAGACCCATCCTAAAAGAGGCCAGCTGTGAGGACACTGATTCGAGTGACTGACATTGACAGAATATCTATTAGGAGCCTTTTAAAGTGTACATATCTAAGCCCCGCTTATGCATATGAAGGTGGCAAAATATCACCCTTCCTCGATCTGTCTCTTGCACACACCACGCAGCTATACACTCTATACTATTCTCTGTGAATACACCCTCCGTTGGCTCCCAGTCTGGCCTTTTCTTTGTGTACAACACAGGGCTGGACTCGGAAACAAATGCTCTACCTCGCGCTGTCTGAGCAATGACATTGATGGCTGTAGCTCTGCCAGCGTGTTGTCGAGAGAGGACAGGAAAGTCTCTCGAGCGTGCCCAGCAACCAGACAAACTGCTGTTTGACTAACCTTGAATTACTGGCAATATCTGGCCTCATTAGCATAACAGAGGAGACGTTCTCTTTAGAAACACAGCGTCAATGTAAAGTCTGTACGCTGTGCGTGCATGTGATGTTAACTAAACAAGTTGCACTGGACTGTTTAAAATGTCAATTATGAATCGGTTGGCGATGCGTTAGCTCAATGACATTTTGGTTATGGGACAAGGAAGGAGGAAGCTAAAGAGTGTGTGTTTCAATATTTATAAATAATAGACCTGATACCTCTCAACATACACTGTAGGTACAGTACTATTAATTGATTTGAATTATTTAAAGCCCCATATGTATAGGGTTGAAAATGTGCAACTCTAGTGACTCCTGGTGGTAGAATAAAAATCACAATATAAAACAACCAACTGTTGCAAACATTACAGACCGTACAGCTGGGTTTACCGGCACTAACCACCGTATCAGTTAATGGCAGAGGTGGGACAAAGTCATTGTTTTTGAGTCTTGTGACTCACTTGTGACCTGTGTAGTTTTTAAAATTTGTAGTTACTACTTCAATAACCCTTTCACTGTATTTTCGGTGCACTTTTTTTTACAACATAACCATCGTTCTTGGGAAGGATATAAAGTCATTCTAAGTAAAAGGGTTTAAGTCTAACTTAGCAAAAGTTAGCTTAGCAAACGGAAAAGTCTGTCACTGAGTGAGTGACTGAGTGATGGTGGGGGTCGGCCGAGTGTTGGGAGTTTCCTCATTGGCCGTTGCTCTTTCAAATTGAAAAGGCAGGAACAGTCCTTAATGCAAATGAGCCCGTTCAGCGTGACGCGTCCAGCTCACGAAACTTGGACCAAGCTGTGAAACTAGGCGATCTAGTTCTAAAATGAAACGAGATTCAGCTGTGGCATCGCCTATTTCTCGCTTAAAATGTTTTCAGAAGTACATTTTGGTGGATTGTTTAGACAGAATAACAAAAAAGTTTACGAGCAGGCCGCCATGTTGTTTCCCGTTTCCTCAATATACTTCTTTTGAAGGAGTTGGAAGGGGAAGAGATTTGCCCTGGGGTACGACAGACCGACAAGTGACTAAAGTACAGTACAGGGTCTGCGCACCGGTTATGTTATTGTAGAGGTTTTTGGGTGTGGAGCGAAGTCAGCATGAGAAGCGTGGAGCCGACCTGACACATTTGCTTCAACAGATTTTGGCCATTTTGGTGGCTATTTAGTACAAAAGAGCTCTTTTAAAATGTGCCTGGCCAAAAAAAAAAGGCTCTATATAATACATTGCTAGACAAAAGATACCAGATTAGCCATATGAGATGGATTTTATGATATTCATAATTGTACCTTCATCCCAGTATCCTTATGTTCTCGCCCTATGTCCTCATGTCCCCTTTGGTTTACTGCCTCTGAAAGAGTCTGTGCACTTAAACTGTAGTGTCATATATCACCTTACAGCTGCCTGTATGTTTCACTCGGCCTTCGCTGTCTACCAGCGCACCGAGAGCTCAGAGTAATCCATCTTCACTCTGACACCTGCCATTCAGTCTAAGCTATAAACCTTACACTGTCTGCTCAGGGAGTCCTATTTATCAGTTTAATATTCTAATTCAAATATGAAACTAGAGGTTTTTTTTATTTAATTTCAAAACTGAATAATACCCCAGCCACCAAACAGGGCATCTTCTATTTCAGCTGCACACTATGAGATGATTGGCATTGCAAAAACTTAATTAATGTGTTCCATCACCCCACTACTTATTAAACACTGCTGATCCTTCCACTGGTAATATAAGTGTGTTATTCTTAAACTGACTTTTATAGCATCCCAAACTTGGAATCTATATTTGATGGTATCAAATTGATGAATGAATTGATGTATTGATTTAGCAACATCAGTCATACACTGTAAATAACCCTCTAACACCAGAATATCTGCTGCTGCTGTTATAGATTATAATTTTTAGTCTTTAATGCACAATTTGTTTTCTTTTTTAATACGTACATATCATCTGTCACTGTCAATATAAACCTTACTCACTGTACATATAGATATCAATACATGTACATACTGTACATAATCATCCAACCCATGTATATCCATTCAGTATTTATTTCTTTGCACTATTTGTATTGTTTACAACTTACAGAACAATTGTATATAGACATTTTATTTTATTTCTCATTTTATTGTTGGTCATTGGTGCTCTTTATATATATTTATATAATATTTATATAAACTAGGGCTGTCAAAGTTAACGTGATAATAACGCGTTAACGCAAATTTATTTTAACGCCACCAATTTCTTCAATAACGCAATCGATCTTCCGGAGGTTGTAGCGGGCTTAGTTTTAAAGCTAGTTAAGATACTGGTATCATATGAAACTAGAAAAACCTAAAGAATCCATTGGTACCAACCATGTCATACTAGCTTCTCACGAAGGAGGTTAAATAACGCTCCAAACTTGCGCTAAATTTTGGCGAGGAAAAACTGGCATGGCCATTTTCAAAGGGGTCCCTTGACCTCTGACCTCAAGATATGTGAATGAAAATGGGTTCTATGGGTACCCACGAGTCTCCCCTTTACAGACATGCCCACTTTATGATAATCACATGCAGTTTGGGGCAAGTCATACTCAAGTCAGCACACTGACACACTGACAGCTGTTGTTGCCTGCTGGGCTGCAGTTTGCCATGTTATGATTTGAGCATATTATTTTATGCTAAATGCAGTACCTGTGAGGGTTTCTGGACAATATTTGTCATTGTTTTGTGTCGTTAATTGATTTCCAATAATAAATATATACATACATTTGCACAAAGCAGCATATTTGCACACTCCCATGTTGATAAGAGTATTAAATACTTGACAAATCTCCCTTTAAGGTACATTAATCACGTTTAACTATGGACAATCATGTGATTAATCACGATTAGATATTTTAATCGATTGTCAGCCGTTATATATACACCTATTTTGTCACCGCTTGTGTACACAACAGTCCTGTCTATTCCTGCCTTTATTTGTCCAGCTTTGTTGTCCTTGTCCCTAGCTGTTATTTCTATTTCTGTGTAAGTACGTTTAGAGAGATGCATAAAACCGGAGTCAAATTGCTTGTATGTATGTACGTGGCAAATAAAGCTGTTTCTAATTCTGATTCTGGGCTGCTGGCTGGTCTTCATTTGCCACCAGTTCATTTTCTAGCCATTGTGGTGGAATGATTTATCACGGGCAACATTCACGCCTGCAGCCTTTAGTGTCTGTAAACAGGTCAGTGTAGACAGCAGCCTCATCTGTTACACTGACACTTAGTCGTTAGCCATGAGCCAGACTGTCGGCCTGAGAGATTAGCTGCTAGCGCACTGCTACTTTAACGCTCCGGGGGAATAGAAAACGGAGGCGGAATTCGACAAAATGTGTTGAGCGCGACGTCGAACAGTTAGAAGTGAGTTTGGAGTGCTGTTTGGAGCGTGCTGTTTGACGGATTTTGTAACCATTATTCATTGGAGGGAAGTTGACCGAACATAGTTTTCCAGCAGTGCTTTGCTTCACACACACACACACACACACACACACACACACACACACACACACACACACAGCTGACTTGAGATCAGCTAGAGGTCCTAATTACCGAAGCGGGGAGATAGTGATTTTTTTCATGAGCTGTAATCTGTGCTGATTGCTGATTGTTAATCCTAAATGAGTTGACGCAGAGCTCTCAGATTGTGACTCTCATTTGTGATGATTTCTGCATGAAGATAATGGTCCAGGTGTTCAGTAGAGCAAAGACTCTTCTTTCTCTTTCCCTCCTTATAGTCACAAAGCCATAAATCCTGTGGTCGTCTGCATCATCAGACAGGTACAAGTTGAACCTATTCAAAAGTACAGTATGATCTGGACTATGGAAATTAATTTTTACAATAAGAGCAACTGTTACTCACTTATTTAACTCATTTAAAGTGGCAGAAGCAAAAAATTTTTGGCATAATTTGGCAAAAATTCCATAATAACCTTTCAGCATATTGTAATTCAAGTGCTCCGAGAGAAAACTAGACTTCTGCTCCTCCTCATGGCTCTGTTTTCAGGCTTTAGAAAAATCTAGCCCGTGACGGCAGATTTTGATCAATCACAGGTCATTTCAGAAAGAGAGAGCGTTCCTATTGGCTGTGCTCCGGTCATGTGACCAGAACTTGGCTTCCTTCAACAGATTTTACAATGGCGGCTGCGTCACAAACTTTCTCATTTTACAGCTAAACAGTAACTACAAGATGATTCTGAGAACATTTGAGGTGAGAAATAGGCATTACAGTAACAGAATATTGATTCATATCCGATCAGCGCTGCCTAGTTTGACCGTTTGGTCGGAGTGCGCGAGTGATTGACAGCCGGCTCTCATAGACTGCAGCTGGGCAGCGGACCTTGTTTTCCTCCGGTAAGTGAAATCCTTCAGATGCCGTTAGGAGCACCGGAGGACACAGTAGGACACAGAGGAACATGATTTTTTTCAGGTTACCTGTTTCATGTACTACTGACACGATATAGCGGCCGTTTTCTAAAAATAACTTTTTTAAATCATATTTGCGCCAATATCGCGCACTGCAGCTTTAATGTCTCTATTTTTATAAAGGAGAGGCTGTCACTTAATATTCCATACTAACATACATGATATGTCAGTACATACACATACCAACATACATGTTTGTCATGAAAGACCTTAATTCAAAATTGTGTTGATAATGTGTAACATTTCGGGGGATCTATTAGCAGAAATGTTATATAATATTCATAACTATGTTTTCATTAGTGTATAATCACCTGAAACTGTTGTGTTTTCGTTCGCTTAGAATAATAAAGTAATAAAGTTTTGTAGGCGTATACCTACGAGCGAACCCTTTCACTTTCCACGTAGTCATTTGATCCATTGTTAATATAAAATATTGATTGGAGCACATTTAACTTTTGAACTAACACGGATGAGTCCTAAAAGTAATATAGATCAGATAACAACTACTGAGCTGGCATGTCAACAGATCCATCTCCATGACAACTGAGCAAAATCCATCCACTAATGAAGACCTCGTGAAGCAGTTAAAAGCCCAGGAAAAAAAACAAGACAGTGTACCTTGAGTTGTGATTATTTTGCCAAATTTACTGATAACGTGTACTTAGTTGAGTTGTATTTGACAATTGACTTGCTTAAGTATTTTTTCCCTGAAATCCTTAATTGTGCTCTCAGTTTATTTAATTTATTCTAAGATCTTATTAAGTCTTAAGATCTTATTAAATTATCACCTTCAGTCCATTGTCCTTGACCCGCAACACTCTCGAGGGGACACTTAGTTTGTGATTTAATACTGTATACTAATGTTTTAGTCTTTCTCCTTTCATTTTAAAGGAGTATGACTAGAACTATTTTCAATCGCCAGAGACAATTAATTGTACAATATTCATGGTAATAAACTATTAATAATTCATGTGTCACAGATTGTGCCCGTGGGTTTGATGTAGACAACGACTGCCCATTCAAAATATCTGACGCACTGGCTGACCTATGTCCCACGCTCACATCATGTGCGAACGGCCTTACATGTGGACATCATGAGGTTTTGTTGTAAAAGGGTCCAACACATATATTACAAAAGCCATTTCTCAAGGGACGTAACAACCTTGAGTGTGTTTGGCTCGTGAATGAGTGGGCGGAGGAACAAGGCAACTAGCTGGGCAGTAGAAGAGCTGCTGTCCACCCAGAGTGGGAGGTTGATTTATTTGAAACTGTATGCACAACTGCAGACGGTGGAGAGCCTGGGGAATGATTTGTTCAGTTTGATCTTTTCCACCCAGCACTAATATGGTCTTCTGAGCACCTGTCTTGTGTCCTTTTGTGGGAAAAAAAACACTCTGAAGGGCATGACGTACCGCTAATTTACAAAGAATGAGGCGGTTAGGATGATGTCACAGTAGTTCCACTTTAAATGGCCAGCTTTCTACATGGAGGTTGGTGTATCAGGGGATGTCACAGGAGTCCCTTGTGCTAGCAAGGACTTTAGTCTCCTCTCCGGGTGAATCCTCAGGTTCAGAGCCACAGGTTTTATTTCTGCCAGCAAGACAAACAGCAGCACGGCAGCATCCATTGAACCAGGTCAAGAGGGCACTCCTTTATTAGCTGAGCGACTGAATTCCAGTGATAGGCTTTTCATTTTACACCAACTTCCTGCAGTTATTGCGTTCACTATTTAGGTTAATTGTACAGTTATCAGTTGTTCTGCACTGTTATTGTTATGCACTGAATATAAAATGAAATTTCGATAAAATATGTCACTTAGTGAAAGGTCGTCAGTTTACTCAATGATAGAAAGGGGTCCCCTAATTAAGGAAAAATGGTTGGGAACCACTGGTATAGAGCACCTTTAAAATAGTTCTGCAGCAACAGGCCACCTCTGGGTGAGTTTCCTGAGGGAGTTTTGGAAAAGTTGTTTACCAGCAGCTTCTTCCCTTTTTAAACAAAAACGACATATTCGAAGCTTTTCAGTCTGGTTTTACGGAGCAACACAGCACTGAATCTGCTCTTTTAAAAGTTCACAACGATTTATTATAAGCAGCTGACAATGGGGACTGTGCTATTTTAATACTTTTAGACCTTAGTGCGGCCTTTGATACAGTGGATCATGAAGTCCTTATTTCCAGACTGGAAAAATGGGTTGGGATCCAGGGAACAGCCTTAAAGTGGTTCAAGTCCTATCTAGAGAATAGAAGTTTCTCTGTGTTTGTGGGGACTTTTTCTTCCTCCTCAGCCCCCTTTACTTGTGGGGTCCCTCAGGGCTCGGTTCTGGCCCCTCCCCTCTTCTCCCTTTATATGCTCCCACTCGGTCCCCTCATTCGGAAGCACAACATCTCCTTCCACTGTTTTGGGGACGATACTCAGTTATACTTACCATTGAAAAGTCCCAGCCCTCAGTCTTTACAACCTCTGTTCGACTGTCTCCAGGACATTAAAGGCTGGATGTCCCAAAACTTCCTGATGTTAAATAAACTGAAAACTGAGGTAGTTCTCTTTGGCCCCCCAGAATCCACCAGCTCTCTGTGTGGAAAGCTTGGCCCTCTGTCATCATGTGTGAAATCTTCCGCAAAAAATCTTGGGATGATTTTTGATTCTGATTTTAAGTTTGATAAACAGATAAACTCCGTTGTGAGAGGAAGCTTCTTCCAACTGCGAAGCCTAGCTAAAGTAAAACCGTTTTTATCCTTCCGAGACTGTGAAACAGTAATCCATGCATTTATTACTTCTCGCCTTGACTACTGTAACTCCCTTTACATGGGAGTCAGTCAGTCGTCACTGTCACGTCTGCAGTATGTGCAGAACGCTGCTGCAAGGTTTTTAACAGGCTCCCGGAAACGTGAGCATATTTCCCCCGTACTCGCTTCCCTCCACTGGCTCCCCGTCACTTTTAGAGTTAATTTTAAGATTTAACTATTTGTTTTTAAAGCACTTCATGGATCGGCTCCCTCCTACCTATCTGCCCTTTTAACTCCCTATACCCCACCGAGGTCACTCAGGTCTTCCCACCAGTCACTTCTGGTCTTCCCACCAGTCACTTCTGGTCGTCCCTCGGGCTCGGCGGAAGCTCAGGGGCGACCGCGCCTTCTCAGTTGCGGGCCCCACTCTGTGGAACAAACTGCCCCACCACATAAGATCTGCTCCATCTACGGAGTCTTTCAAAGCTCAGCTCAAGACCCACCTCTTTTCTTTGGCCTTTGATTGCACCTGAATTGTGACTGCTAGTCTTTTACTCATGGTTTTTATCTTGGTATGTTTATGGCGATGTGTTATTTTGTTGTCTGCTCTGTTGACTTGTTTTTATTCTGCCTACGCCTGTAAAGCACTTTGGTCAGCTCATGTTGTTTTAAATGTGCTATAGAAATAAATTTGACTTGAATTTGACTTGACTTTCCCTGTAAGCTTTAGAGCTCTTCTTTAACCAAACACAAGTGCTCTCAGCCTGGCTGCAAACTTTGCCACTGAGGCTAATATACAGAGCCCTCTGTAAGTAGTGGGTCAAAGATGCATTATGTATGAATAAAAAGATCAATAAATATGTTCATAAGTTTGTTTTAGTGTCATTTTATTTCAAATTTATAAAATGAACTATTGATATCGGTACAATAAACCCTTTCCCCCTGCTGCTGAAAAGATCCTCGAGCAAACACTGTGATATACTGACCCTTACTTTGCCATTCAGTTACTCAAACACACCCTGTTCTACTGTTTATTCTACAATCATTTAATGGATCACTTCCTTTGTGTTTCCATAGAAAAGTGTTTAATCTATAAACATTTATGACTTCCTTCCTCTTATTTTAATTAGCTGAGAATGTGGGTTAGATTTTCACACCATTAGTGGACCGAACTTATGTTTAATTTGCAGCTGTTGGAGGAAACAGTATTCGGATATACTTCAAAATCCTTCTCTAATGGGATTTATTCATGATTAATGCTCAATTTTAATATTAATAGAGTGTGCTGTGGACCAAAATCTGCAGATTATACTGACACAGTGCTTTGTAGGTTTACCATCAAGGCAAACAGGCTACAGTATATTGAAATATGGAGCAAGATAATGGCAAAATGTAAGATATAACTCTTTTTTTCTCAAGTTTCAGTCCTCTATAAACACTGTAGCCACGGGTTTGAGTTTGTGCACTCTGCATCAGTGATTTCTCCCTTTTCTCTCACACACACACACACACACACACACACACACACACACACACACACACACACACACACACACACACACACACACACACACACACATCAGCTGAATACAGAGCGTGAGCAGTTATAGCCTCCATGGCAAATCAAAACAGAAAATCAAAGGTTACAGATGTCACATTGCTGGACTGGACACACCGTGTGATTGGCAGGTGACCTCTGAGAGTCCCAGCGACAAAAAACACCCCGCCAATCAGGTCATGGCACAAAAGAAAAGAAAAAAATGACCTCACAGAACACTTTAAGAGTGTAAACTGTGTCTGGGCACCCGATTTGACTGTTATCAGGCCATTAAATAGGTGTTATCAGTCGCTATAAGCACAATAGATGTGGGTCATTAGGGGCCTATTACGTTGTAAAAGTGAAAGTGAAACTTAAAAGCAACACGTTCTGACATGTAAAACTGAAGGAAACGTCACGTTTTGAACACAAACAAAAAGGCTTCTTTAGGTTTAGGCAATGAAACTACAACTTCTTTAAATTTAGGCATTAAAACTACAACTTATTTAGGCTTAGGCAATAAAACTACAACTTCTTGAAGTTTAGGCAAAAAAACAGTTGTTTGTGTTGGGTTAAAATAACTACGAACACAAAGACAACTACACATTGTTTGTTTCACACGGGATGTGAACTCCTGGGTGAAAATCCTGTGTTTTGTATCCCATCCATCGTCACCGACATCTACCCCTTATGTAGTTTCACGCTGTCCATACTACAGCGCCTAACTTCCTCTTCTGCGCCTGTCATAATCACTACAGTCACTAGAGGTGATCTACCATGTGAATAGATGATAAAACCTACTAGTGGGTGTAGTAGGCCCCTACTGACCCACATCTATGGGGCTTATAGCAACTGATGACGCCTATTTCAGAGCCTGACAACAGTCAAAACGGCTGGTCTGGAGCGGTTTCTCATCTCATTTAGATGTACTTTAACTTGACAGTAGAGAAAAGTGTCTTCAATATGTTCCCCACAATGTCTTCTTTTCACTCCATTCTGCTCTCACAAAGAGACAGCTGCGCGCACACACACACACACACACACACACACACACACACACACACACACACACACACACACACACACACACACACACACACACACACACACACACACACACACACACAGAGGTACTGGGTACTGTATGGTCATTATGGTTGATGGTTGGTTTCTCAGCATCATCTCAGGTAGCCAACATGCTGTTAATGGCAGCAGCACTAATCCCTGGAGGAACATAACAGCTTTTAAAACACACACACACACACACACACACACACACACACACACACACACACACACACACACTATATTGCTCAGTAGTGCAGGGAATACTGAGCTGCCCATTTCACTTAAAGGCCTTTTCTTAGCACGATGCACGCTGCGTCTGAGCTGGCAGCTGCAGCTAAAGTACTTTAGCACCAGCCCCATGTGTGTATGTATGTGTGTAATGTGGACCGCCTCCACTTCCCCTTCTCCTCTTGAGGTTATCTGCCTATCAGCACAACATGAACACACACACACACACTCTCAGAGCGGGCAGAGGCCGGTGATGAGACACCCTGATTATATTGGAAACACTGCTCTCTGGTGGTGAATATACGGTACAACAGAAGAGAGAAAGAGGAACTCTCAGAGGCTGAATCTCACATCGTCTCCCAACAAATTTGGCCTTCAGCCTCCATTTATGAAGTTTATATTCGTAGGTATGCTTTCGACTGATCTCTAAAACCCTCCTTGGAGACTCCAGATCAGTACAGATGCACCCTGCTCACTGTCCTACCACTCTGACATGATACAGTACTTCTCTCTCTCTCCATCAGATGCACAACTGCTTCTCAGCAAAATCATTGTAATGAAGAACTACATTCCTTTACATTGTTTATGAGTATTAAACAATGTAAAGGTATATGTTACTATATGTGCACTTCTAAACAGCACTTCACAAAGAATTTTATGCGCTATATGATATTTTAGAATATCATAAATATATACAGTATATTTGTGATGAGAAATGTGACCACATGCCTTTGCGTGGCATGGTGTTTCACATAATGTTAAATATGAAATGGATATTTTCTCATATGATTTCTTAAATGCATATGTGAAATATCTGAAAATCGCACGTGCCCTAGAGCTGCGACGATTAATCCATTAGTTGTCAACTATTAAATTAACCGCCAGGTATTTTGATAATCGATTAATCATTTTGAGTAATTTTTTTAAGAAAAAAAAGTCAAAATTCTCTGATTCCAGCTTCTTAAATGTGAATATTTTCTGGTTTCTTTACTCCTCTATGACAGTAAACTGAATATCTTTGAGTTGTGGACAAAACAAGATATTTGAGGACGTCGTCTTGAGCTTTTGGGAAACACTGATCAGCATTTTCACCATTTTCTGACATTTTATAGACCAAACAACTAATCGATTAATCGAGAAAATAATTGACAGATCAATCAACAATGAAAATTATCGTTAGTTGCAGCCCTAATTAACACATATCAAAATTACCATGTAACTTCTTAGCTGTATTTATTACTCTTTTTTTAGCATTTAGGGGCAAAATTCTGCAATAGCTTAGGCCTGCGCTTCTATACTCTCTCTTTACTAGCCTCCTTCTCCTTTAGGTAAACTAGCAGAATAGAATTACGTTAATGTTCCTGATGTTCTCACAACACGTATAACTACATCCTCTTATTGTACTTCCTTTGAACAAAAAAGTACTAATGTTTATTCCTCATTTTGTGTCCTCCTTTATGCCACTGGTGTACTGCTGTGGAACCATATAAATTTCCCTGAGTGCATGTTATTTTAAAAAAAAATTCCACACTGGAAGTGGACCACCGTGGTAAACGCCCAGCCCGGTCGCACGAAAAGGCGTATGAATGACACAATGATTCGCAACACATTGAGCGTGCATCAGTGCCTGAAATGGGCCGGTACTCACCAGTAAAGAGGAGCGGCACCCTTATTTCTTATTGCGTATCGCCACCTCCTAGTGAGTCTAGGTGTGCATCCCCCTAAACACCTGCGTAACTGCCTCTCTGTGTAAACAAAAAAGCCTTTGCTATTCCTTCTCATTATCCAATTTAATCTGTAGGCCAACAGATATCATATTTTAAGTTGATTTTATGGTAGCATATACGCAATATTATATTTGTGTACAATTTGATTTGATAAATAGCTTCATAAAGTTTTTCTTAACCAAATATACATTACAAACTGTGGAAATGTATTGGAGGCCTAATATGTAATGTAATGTATCCAAAATACATTTGAAGTGGGATATATTGCCAAGATATATGTATAAATATATATATATCCAAGACACAAGCAATGATCATGTCATTCAACTGCTGAATTAGGGTACTGGTATCTTTTTTTGGTCCAATTCAGGCACTGGCATGCAATAAGAACGCCGTTCTTCCTTGTGGTGTGTTATTTGTACGCCATGTAGTCTGTACTGACAGCAGTGTAAATGCATCTGCGTAAATATGCCACGCTCAGAGCTAGTGACGTAGAATAAAAAGCGAGAAATGGATGGGAGGAGGATGGGAGGTGGATGGGTCCAACAAACACACAACTTCTAACCAGGTGACCGGTGTTCGAGGCCGGTGTTTTGTTTAGTAAGTTACGTCTGTGACGTGTTTTCCGTACTTATGTTCCGTACGTATTTTACTTAGTTTACGTTCTTATTTTAAGCCCAACCATGATGTTTTCCTAAACTAAGTGGTTTTGTTGCCTCAACCTAACTGCAGATGTTACCGTAGTTTTGTTGCATGGCGTTCAAATGACAACTGAAAAGCCTAAAATACGTCCTCATGGCATGATGGATGTCCTTGTAATGTCGTGGTATTTATACGCCTTTACATGAAATTGGGTTGAAATGCCACACAGGCAATTATAGCATATTTATAACATGTTAGCATTTTGTAGATAGTTAAGTTGCATTAAAATGAAGCTAAAATAGTTGGTTGTCAGAAAATTAATTAGCAGCTATTTTATTAGTAAATTTATTGTTTTCAAGAAAAAAGCCAATTAATCTCCAGTTCCACCTTCTTCTCTTTTTGTTCTGTGATAGTAAACTGAATATTTGAATATTTCAGAGGAAATAAGCGACTGGAGGATGTCTGTGAAAATTTCAGATTTGACTATTTTCGGACATTTTAAAGACCAAACAATTAAGTGATTGAGAAAACAATGAGCAGACTGATCAATAATCATTAGTTGCACCTATTAGTTTTACACTTAGTGTGTGCAGTCTAAGTGCATACTATCACTATACAGCATGAGTCATTATTTCCCAATATACAGGCTCTGGTGTTGTTTCCAGAACACATTAGAGGAAACAGGTTGGACTGAAAGCAATAAAACGCTTATGGGCAGAAAACTCCTCTGTGACTGACACAATATTGGAGCAATAAGGGGATTAGAGTATGTCAACGAGGAACGCAGCAGTGAAGTCTCTCCACTGATTCTGTGCTGCCGCATATGGCTCATGTTTAGATGAAATGCTGATACCTTCACAGGCTGTTCCTCAATCCTCAGATTAGGAAGTTAATTTAAAAGTTGGCTGTGTTCACCTCTACTTATATGTTTTTACTCCTGACTGTTTGTCTGTGACTGTACTGTACTGAACATCATTTCTCAAAACATTTCAAAATGATTCCTCTGTAATATTTCATTATAGTAGTCATCGGATCCTGGGATTTCCACCACTAACAATAACTGAGTTATGGTTGTAAGAATTCTGCTGTAGTCATGTGGTGTTTGGGAAGTCCAACAAATAGCTTCAAAGTTGGCTTAAAGGTAGGGTTGGTAAAGATTTTAGAAACATTTTAGTTATATTTGTTGAAATTCTCATTACATCCCGGCAGCAATCAATAAATCAAATGCTCTGACAAAAAAAAGTAATTAAATAATTTGGTATCTGTGGCTGTCACAGGACTGTTTTAAACCCGTCCAATCATTTCATTTGAGCCGAATGTAATGATTGAACGGCCTACCTGCCAGCTTGTCTACATGCACGCACTCTGCCCGTGCACTCATTGCACGTCACCAGAGTCTTCCACAAGCTTAGCTTCACAGCTGTGAGTACTAACAATAGCCATGTTCGGCGTTTACATTCATTATGATATGTTTACGTTCATAATAGGGCTGTCAAAGTAAACACGATAAAAATGTGTTAATGCAAATTCGATTTAATGCTACTAATTTCTTTAACGCATTAACACAATCGATCTTTCGGAGGTTGTAGCGGGCTCAGTTTAAAAGCTGGAGTGAAGACACTGGCATCCTATGAAACTAGAAAACCTAAGAAATACAGTATATGAAGAAGAAAATAATGTCATACTAGCTCGTCGCAAAGGAAGCTAAATAATGCTCCAAACTTGTGCTAAATTTCGGCAAGGAAAAACCGTCATGGCCATTTTCAAAGGGGTCCCTTGACCTCTGACCTCAAGATATTTGAATGAAAATGGGTTCTCTGGGTACCCACGAGACTCCCCTTTACAGACATGCCCACTTTATGATAATCACATGCAGTTTGGGGCAAGTCATAGTCAAGTCAGCACACTGACACACTGACAGCTGTTGTTGCCTGTTGGGCTGCAGTTTGCCATGTTATGATTTGAGCATATTTTTTATGCTAAATGCCGACCTGTGAGGGTTTCTGGACAATATTTGTCATTGTTTTGTGTTGTTAATTGATTTCCAATAATAAATATATACATACATTTGTATAAAGCAGCATATTTGCCCACTCCCATGTTGATAAGAGTATTAAATACTTGACAAATCTCCCTTTAAGGTACATTTTAACAGATAAAACAATGTGTGATTAATTTGCGATTAATCGTGATTAAATATTTCAATCGATTGACAGCCCTGGTTCATAATGATGATTTGGGAGGAGTGGCTTTGGAGGGAAACCTGAAGGGACGGACTGTCAGTGTTGGCGACTTGATGTCTTTCTTGCTAGATTTAGGGACTTTTGGAGCTAGTGCTGCTAGCTACTTTCACTGGAAAAGAGTTGACAACACTGGGCTGGGTTTTTCGGTTGGATAATCTTAAAAAATCTAGTGCACTCTTTCTAGTTTCTCAAGATCACCCACCCTAGCTAATATGAAGCATTATAGAAGTTGCAGCTTTGTTGTGAAGGATTTCACTCTATCGAGTTGCTTCTCGTTTTAATATTATTTAATATCGAATGACCTATAACGTTACAAGGGTCACTCGTAAGGACTTAGTTCCTGTTATTGCGGACGAGACAGAAACTAAGGCATCGACACTGTGGTATCAAGTCTCGATTACCTCATTTCTTGGTTTCACTTGGTTTGGACATTTCACTGACTGGAAAGATGACTTTACCCTGACTTCCGTGACTCACTTTCCCCCACTGCAGCAGCAGCTGGAGGGCTGAACACTGGCAAGAACTGCAGTTTCCCTTCCGGGCGAGCCCTCCTGGGAGGGCGGTCGAGCTACAGGCTGAACCAAACCAAAAGTGCCTACGAGGGTTGGACTCGTATGTACTTTTGAAGGTTGAGACTAATATCATTTGCAGTGAAGTCATTTTTAACTTGTGAGGATATTCCAGTAGAATTTTACTTTTGATACTTCTTTGATATTTCTGCACTTTTACTTTACAGCCAATACATTTTACGTAAATATGTAATCAAACTACATCATATCAGTGATGGATGGCAGTGACTCGACCAGATCACACCTGTAATAAATGACTGATTTATTTCTCTTTTCTTTCGTATTATCTGGTAAAGATGTGATGAAACCTTGTTGTGAGATCGATTAAACTATTGTTTCTGAAGTGAAAATTAAGAACTGAGAGTAAATTCGCACAATGACCGATTCATTGCCTAACTTTCCATAATATTTTCATGGAAAGTCACAATTTGGAATTGCAATGCAAAAGGCAAATGAACTGTGCATGACAAGATAATTAAGGAAGTGCTTAAACAACAGTGCTTCCATTGCAAAAAAGAAACAGACAGAAGTGTGAAACCCAACCCATGTCATTAAGTGAGAAATCCCCATTTCTTTATAAGAACTATTTCATTAAATCACGCTAACAACATAACAGGAAGTATAGGAATATGTTTAGATTACACATGGCCTCAATTAATAGAATATTATAAGTATAGTGAATGCCCAAAAGGAGAACATTCATAGTTTCCCTTTGTTCCTGGAGTGACATTGATAATGTGAGGGAGGCTGGTACAGTAACCTCCTCCTGTCCCGGTGTCACGTGATACAGCTCTGGTCCTGATGCTGCTGTTAGCGAGACTCTGTATGAGGAGTGATTAATGCCACAGAGCAACAGGATGAGGAGAAGCAAGGGATCCGTCAGCAACATAGTGGACTATAAAATAATGGGTTGCAAATAGTGTCAGGGCCTTCAGAGGATCAAAGAGTAATATACAATATGCAATTTACATATGGAAAACAAAATTATGATTATCGCTAGATTTTTGTTTTTTTCTTTATGTGTTGTAAATAAATCTAAAATGTGGGTTGTGCATACTATTTTTCAATATTGTCCTGAAATGTAGCTGAGGCACTAAGGGCGCTTTCACAAGCCATAGTCCGTTTATCTAGTCTGAATCAGAGTTAAATTGATACTTTTAGTTCGTTTTCTATTTAAATGGTAAATGGACTTGCATTTATATAGCACTTTTCTAGTCTTCCGACCACTCAAAGCGCTTTATACTACATGTCAGCATTTAAGGTGCCAACCTACTCATCAGGATCTAATACTCATTCACACACCGACGGCACAGCAATTTGGGCTTCGACGTGTGACCGGAGCAGCCGGGGATCAAACCGCCGACCTTCCGATTGGTGGACAACCTGCTCTACCTCTGAGCCACAGCCGCCCCACAGTCTCACAGACTCTATTTAGTCTGGTTCGGTTTCAAAATGCATACATTAAAACATTTATTTGCTGAGGGTCTATGTATGAAGGTTAGTACACAGGTTAGACTTTGAGTTCACAGGTTAGACTTTTAGTTCGGATTCACCCAGGTCACACAGCACAAACAAACTAACCAATTGAGGCAGAGGTAGACCAGCAACCCCCGCGTTCTGTGAGGTAAAATTACAAGTTTTTTTCCGTGGAGTCTGGTGGCTTTGGCGAGTGCATATATGGATACAACAGCTTCAGTTCCCCGTCGGAAAGGGCTGTCTGACGGCAAGGTAAAACAGTGAAAATATTCTATAAATAGTGTACACTTAAAAACTGATATTGATTTTTTTAGGTGAGCCTTTCTTTTAGGTGGCTGAAATAGGTTTTGCTGTCGGCCCCGTCCACAGCAGTACATTGCTTCCGTCCGGTAACTCCTGTCTGCTTCTCCAAACTGGGGGCACGCCGACCATCATCTACTCTAGGTAATACACTGACTGTGGTAAGTACCTCATACAACCCCACTTCAAAACACCTGAACTATCCCTTTAATGTTATAATCACTCAAAGCTATGGCTCTAATAATAAACTATGTTTTTTTGTTATTTAGTTAGTTGACCATTGATATATACAATCACTGCCAATTAATTGTTCATTTGATGATATTAATAGCAACCATCAAGAAGACACCGAATACTTTTTCAGTTCAGAAATCACGGTTTGTAGCTTTAACACCTCCTCCTGCTGCTTAGTGGCACTAATCACCTCTCATACAGATACACGCATCATCGCTGCTGATCTGGAAATTCCCCTTTTTCTGCCATTTAAACGCTCCGCTGTGAGCGCAATGTGAGCCCAGAGAGCTGCAAACACAAACACCAAGCTGTGAGCAAAATGATGTAGTGTTTCGTGCAAAGAAGAGAGAGGACAATAGAAGAGAGCTGGTGTTGCATGTTTTTTAAATGGGAAATCTGTTGGGCAGCTGGCGTTTCAAGGAGCCGAGCACCGTGGAGGAATGCGACTCGACGTGGGGGTCGGACTCCGAGAGCGACGAGCCGGCGGCGGAGGAGGACAGCGGCATCTCCGACTCCGTCAGCCCGGCGGAGAGCGACCGGGCCCCCGGAGACCCCGGCGATGCGTCCCCGCAGGTACAGTGAGGGTTATGTGGCGTGCATGTGATGACACAATGGTGGGGGGGGGGGCAGCAGGACCGGGACGCGGTGCGGGTACATGTGTGCCACCGGGCAGCGCACGTTATTGACAAGGCCAGGACGCAGAGAGGGCAACCCGAGCCATGCTGCTGTCCGGTAGAGATGAGCATCCAGCCTGCGACAAACTTCATTCAAAAATAAGTCAATTTAATACAACCTTTGTTTTGTGCAGAGATATGCACTCTGAGAGTGTGAGTGAACTTTACTCACTACTTACTCCTCATTGTGGCATTTAATCCGCCAAGCAGCATTTTGACTGTTACTGGTAAAAAAAAATAGGCTATGTGTCAAATTTGAGATTACTTGACATATTGCTCCTTGGTGGATTATATAATCTTCACAAATTTTAAAATGTATTAAATCTTATTTTATATTGGACAGTGGTCCCAAACTTTTTCACGTCAAGGACCCCTAAACTGACACAAATTAGACCATGGTCCAACATCTGACAGGATTTTTGCTTTTAATTGTTTTATGACAGAAAGTAAGAATTATAATTTAATTTATATATTAAAATACAGTGAAATCTCAAGGTGCTTCACACAAAGGGTAAAACAATCACAATACAATGTTAAGATAATGTTCACAAGAAACATGCGATTAAGAGCGTCAAAATAGGATGGATAAAAATTAGACAAAATATTTCCTGACACAAGTTAAAAGTAATTAGTTTAAAATTATAGTAATTATAAAAACCCTAGGGGAAAGCTAAGAGGAACAGGTGAGTTTTAAGATTAGTTTTAAAAACAGCAAGTGTATGAAAACCATGACCAAAATAGTCATGAGATAAGATCAGATAAAATAGAACTTTATTAATGCCAAAGGAAAATCTTTTGCCAGAGAGAGCTCAAAAATTACAACATCATAGAATAAAAAACACAACAGAGTAATAAATACAACATGTATAAGAAGTAATATTAACACCAGTGCCTAATAGAATAACAATAAAGTAAGATGAATTTAGTAAAATAAGTTAACTAAATATTGAGAGTTTATATTGAGAGTATTATTGGCAATGATATTGAAAAAGTACATTGCACATGATATTGACCCCCCTGGAAACCCCTCAAGGACCCCTGGGAGTCCCCGGACCCCACTTTGAAAACCACTGATATAGGCTTCTGCATGACGCTGTATCACTATGTGGTGATGAATATGCCTGCAAACATCGCGTTTTTTACCACATACTGTAGGCTACACATCATTTTGTTAGTTAATTATCAAACATAGTTGGTTATTTGCTTTTCCTATTGAAGCCCGCTGGTTTATGAAGGAAATAAAATACTTTAGAGCCTCATGATTATGGTCCCTGTGCCCTGAATTATCAGAATAGTTCACTGGGTTATTGTTATTAGACTACTTCACACTGTTTCAGAATATTAAAACAGCAGGTTATGACAGGACTATTTGAGAAACTGTAATTCCCTGAATCACACTTTGTTAGATATTGGTTAAATTAGACTTCTCATCATTTTTGCCATGCTTACAGACACTGTTTCTGTCAGGGCTCACAAGCCAAAAAGGTTGGGAATCACTGGTTGGTTTAATCTTTAATAATGTGTTGTATTTTAAAAACGTATCACATGCTTTTTAATGTAAAATCGTTATCGGAAAAGTAGCTAGCTGTCAAATGAATGTATAGTGGAGTAAAGAGTACAATATTTCCCTCAGAAATGTAGTTGAGTATAAGCATAAAGTAGTATAAAATGCAAATACTCAAGTACAAGTACTTCAACATTGTATTTAAGTACAGTAGCGTATATCTGTACGTGAAGGGGATTTCTCCAAAGTTAGGATGCAGTTTGCAGATTGTAATGTAATTTCAGGATCTGGTTAAAAGTCACAAAAGCCACAAACATGGCTGTAAAAAGACACAAAAATTAGGAAAAGTCACACAGTATATAGCTCGAGATATTGGGTGAAGATTTTAAACAATATGATACCTGAGTTTTGGTATAGTTAATAGACTGTCCAGTATATGGTAGGCCTATATGTAGTAGGGCTGGAACGATTAATCAATTAGTTGTCAACTAATTTATAACCAAGTATTTTGATAATCAATTAATTGGTTTGAGTAATTTTCTAAGAAAACAAAGTCAAAATTCTCTGATTTCAGCTTCTTAAATGTGAATATTTTTTGGTTTCTTTACTCCTCTATGACAGTAAACTGAATATCTTTGAGTTGTGGACAAAACAAGTCATTTGAGGACGTCATCTTGGGCTTTGGGAAACACTGATCAACATTTTTAACCATTTTCGGACATTTTATAGACCAAACAACTTATTGATTAATAGAGATAATAATCGACAGATTAATCAACAATGAAAATAATCATTAGTTGAAGCCCTGATACATAGATAGATATAGTTAGATATAACAGGATCTTTGTAACACTGCGAGCCTTTCTGACCAGTGCAAGTTAGCGTGACCCAGGTTTTATTTGCGAATCAGATCTAGTTTCTAGCGTCCTTTTGTAGCGACTGCACGGCAGAGCTGAAGTGAATTGTCCTCCTTTGCTAGAGAGAAATGGATGATGACAGCTCCCGACCTCAAAGGCAAAGTCAGAGCTTTTCATTCAGCTGAATGGTAGACGAGCGCTGTTACTGCATCTGTTAAAACACGGGACGCTTTTGTTTCTGCATTTGAACTGATTCTCTTTCTTTCTCTCTTCCTCTCTCAGCTGACGGACTCTCCAGAGTCTGTACCAAAGATGAAGAGGAGTTTCTACGCTGCCAGGGACCTCTACAAATACCGTCATAGCTACCCGGTACATGCACACACACACAGAAACAAAGAACAATGTGCCACTGATACCCACAAATGTAGATACGCAATGCACAGATGCTTTCTGTATACACAAATCCGGGGAAATACCCCAAGTAGACAAGTCACCATGACTGCGTTGGCGTCTCCCTACAGTACGTACACGTTTGAATACAAGCTGTCCTAAGAAGTGTACATTTTCTACTTTTACCTTTACTTTCTATGTAAGGTTGCTTTTGACAACGATGTCTAGGAGTTTGGGAAGAACCTGAGCAGTTCTCAGCTGGCTAACGTTAGCCTGAAACAAGTAACGTCAGCTAAGTTAACACTGCTTAGCTAGCGTAGCTAACGTTAGTGGGCTAAAGGCTGTTGGTCCCACAGAATAAATTAACTCAATCAACTAACTGTGGCATTATTGTGAAATAACGTTAGCTGCTCTAACTAGAGCAACCTAATGACCACAACGTAAACATCATTAATCGGTCGGCATTACAAACAGAACACATTCCAAGTTTCTGCTAACCATGTTACTGTAACTGGTGACTCTCAGCCGAATGTGGCGTGGTTGCTCGTAGTGGCGGCAGCTGTGTCCTCGTAAAATACTTCAATTTGACTTTTATCCATTTGTCGCTGGATTCGTCTATATTGTTGACACCCGGTGTGATCTCTTTGTTCTGTGTGTGTTTTTGTAGAACTACAGAAAGTCCCGGCAACCCAACGAGTACCGTAACCTGCGCTTCTACCTGAACAAGATCCCTCTAGTCCCTGATGGTGAGATCACACACACACACACACACACACACACACACACACACACACACACACACACACACTGCCATTGTGGACAGAGGAAATGTTGGCTTTGGGTTTAGTGAGTTTTGTTTGGCTAAAGGTCATGTTTGACTGGGAAAGACCAGCAGATTAGTGGACTGATCCAATGTTTAAACACGCTCTCACACACACACACGCACGCACGCACGCACGCACGCACGCACGCACGCACGCACGCACGCACACACACACACACACACACTAGAAATGTGTGTGGCTGCTAATTATCCCCTGTCTCTTCCCAGGTATCTATATAGAGGAGATTCTGACTAAGTGGAGAGGCGACTATGACAAACTGGAGCACAATCACACCTACATTCAGTGGTGAGACATTTCATCTGTCTATTTTCATTTACATTATACAGTATGTGATTGCACCGACTCCTCGGAGGTGACTGGGTTGTTAATTGGACGGTAAAAGCCACAGCGACTCTGTCATGTCAAAGCTTGTCACCAGAAATAAAGTGAGGATAAAAATGTCTAAAATATGCACCTGATGGCTACATACATGATATAGTGCTAAAGACTGACACTAAAGCTGCATGTTCCAGGCTAAAATACAGCATCCTCACCAGTAGGGCTGGACCCGATTATTAGAATAATAATTAGAATTTTTTAACCCTTCAGGATTACAAACATGCATAAAACACATCAAACCTTTTGGAAAATGCATCTTATTCAATAACAAATATAAATACAAACAATACGAATAGCAGAATCCTTAAAAATTAATGCCTTTAATTAAACCTAAAGACACGTGCTGCAGCGCTATGCCCTCCATCTCAGCCGAGAACAGAGAAATGTTTGGCTGAGTCCTTTCCGAGTCATGTCATGGAGACGGGCCAAGCCAGAGCCCTCGTCGCCGTTGCTTATGTCGGAGCGTAACCCATGCAGGGCTCGGGCCAAAAGTGCCGAGAGGAAGCCGCCGCATTACGCACGGGCTTGCAGCCGGGCACTGCCAGAGAGGCGGTGCGTAATACGCAATAACAGACAACAGGCTCAAAACGCCGCGTTTAGGGGGAGAGGGCCGCAAACGTGACTTTAGGTACGTCTACACTCACACAGAGAGAGATGAGGAGAAGAGATGCTGAGCGTGGACAAAGACGTGTGTGCGCTGTCCACACGAGGCATAAAAAACGCACTCTTGGACTCATCATGACACAATTTTGTTCGAAAAAACACGTGTGGGGGAAGCCTCTGAGTGTGTGTGACATAGGAACTGTGCTGCCTACTAATCGAGAGATTAAAGCGCTCGTCTGGTCACGCGCGTGCTGCAGATTGAGTACAAGTGAGTTTCTTAATTTGTGGGTTACCTCCTAGACACGACCATGTATAAAGGGAGCAGTAGTGGTACTAAATGTCTGTATTTTACGGTGACAGCAGTAGCAACTGTTATGAACACTTGTGTGTTTTCATCACATCCAGAAATCTATTTTCATTTGATCTCGTGTTTTTTATTTCCTTGTGGCAGGCTGTTCCCGTTAAGAGAACAAGGGCTCAACTTCTACGCACATGAACTGACTCAGGATGAGATCAAAGTAAGAAACACAAGTACACACACACACACATATGTATATATACAGTATATACAGTATATATACACACATCGATTCTAGAGCTGCCTGCATGTCTGATTTGTTTGCACTTCCTCATTGCAAATATTTGCCATGGTTGAGCGACAGAGTGCATCTTCCATTCAACCAATACATTTAAAACATTCCTTTTAACATGAAGGATATTTTACATTTGAAATGACAGTGTACTGAAAGTTGTTGCACTTAAGAACGTTGGTGCATTCCTCGTATAAAACAGTTACACAAGTCTCTCAAACAAAGGCTTTGGAAAATACTCTCTCTGAATAAATATGACATCACTTTGAGCATTATTAATGTCAACTTTCAGAATGCTTAAAGGGATAGTTTGGGTGTTTTGAAGTGGGGTTGTATGAGGGACGTATCCACAGTCAGTGTGTTACCTACAGTAGACGGCGGTCAGGTTGCCCCCAGTTTAGCGAAACAGACAGGAGTACCGACACAGGAGCAAAGCAATGTACTGCTGTGGACGGGGTCGGCAGAAAAAATAATTTTAGACACCTAAAAGAAAGGCTCGCCTAAAAGAAAAAATCCGTTCAAGTTTACGTTATATTTAGAATGTTTTTTCTGGTTTACCTTGCCGTCTATCTATGCTATCGCCAAAGCCACCAGACTCCATTGAAAAAAACTGTAATTTTACCTCGCAGAACACTGTTCTGCCGGTTTACCACTGCCTCAATCGGTTAGTTTGTTTGTGCTATTGTGTGACTTTAGTGAATCCGATCAAACCAAGGTGCGAGGTAAAATTACTGTTTTTTTCAATGGAGTCTGGTTGCTTTGGCGAAAGCGTAGATAACGGCTTCAGTTCCCCGTCGGAAACATAGACTGTATAGCTGTCTCATGGCAAGGTAAACAGGAAACAATATTCTAAATATAGCGTACACTTTAACGGATATTGATTTTTTTTAGGTGGGCCTTTCTTGTAGGTGGCTAAATACGTTTTGCTGCCGGCTCCGTCCACAGCAGCACATTACTTTGGTTCCATACATTAAGTCCTGTCTGTTTCTCCAAACTAGGGGCATGCCAACCGTCATCTACTGTAGGTAATACACTGACTAAGTACCATTTACAACCCCACTTCAAAACACCCGAACTATCCCTTTAACCACTTGAATGTTTGTGTCCGAAGTGTCAGCTAAGAGTCAGTTTTTCTGAAATTAATTTTCATCCCATTGTTAATGAGTGCAAACGTGCCTCTGAACAAATTCAGATGTGGTTTGGGTTTATGTTAATGCCAAACAGAAAGGTGGTGTGTCGTACCTGTCAGCTGGTCTCTGATCCGCTGCGTTTAATCCTGTCAGGAATTCCAAAGCACTCGGGAAGCTAAGCGGAGATTCCTGGCGGCCTACTCCCTGATGTTGGACTTCTACGGCGTCAAACTGCTGGATAAGAGCGGGAATGTTGCTCGGGCTCCCAACTGGCAGGAGCGCTTCCAGCACCTTAATGAGTAAGCACACACACACACACACACACACAAACACACATAAGCACATAAGCACACAGCAGCTTAGGGGTATCAAAATTGCAGCCAGAATTTGTGTGGACTTCTTGCTCTGTTGCCAATTGTTGCTTCTGTGCCCTTTAGCAAGGCAATTATGCTAAATCCCATGCAACTTAATTGCTCTTCTATCAGAAGCCAAATGTGAAACAACATGTTTTCAGTCAACAAACAGATGGTTAAAGGGTAATTTTTCTTCTCTTTCACATCCCATTTCGAAGGTTTCATGGCCTGAGAGTAGTCATTGCGTTTTCCACCTGAATGTCACACATTGTACACTTTTAATACAAGTTTATTTTTCTCAGTGCTACTACTATAACCTCCTCTAAACCTTAGCATCCGATGCTAATTGTTGCCATTCTCCAAACCTCATGAGAAAAAACAAATTCTCCACCATAAAGCAGCTGCTTAGTACAATTGTCTTCCCTTCTCTTGCTTTTAACGTCCCATCAAATATGCTTTGGCATCTGGAGCTCTGTGGTTTCTAGATTGCTCTCAGGCCAAACAACCATCAGAAACAAACTATTCTTAATAATGAGGGTGCTGTATTGTCAAAGACCTCCGAATACAAGTTGATTGCAACGCAGTGAGTCATGCAGTGTTAATTTTAGCAGCTGATTCTGATTTAGGTTTAGTCTTTTGCTGAAAATGTATATTAGTTTATTCTCATTTGACTACTACAAATACTAAAGACGATTTGGTCTAATTTTCTTAAGGGAAATATTAGTGTCACTTTTGTCATGCATTTAAAAAATAGTTACTTTTTTTTGTCTGTTAAAGTCCCCATGAAATGAAAATACATTTTCCCAGTTTTAATCCTGTGTCCCTGTGTTAATTGTTCATTTCTATCTTGTTATATACCAAATATATGTAAAAAAAAAAAAAAATTAATTGAGAAATTCAACAATGAAAATAATCATAAGTTGCAGCCCTAGTTTTAACAATCCAGAAAATACAGTATGAATGCAGATTGTTGAATGGTTCATTTGTCCGTCTTTCACATTAAAGTTTTTGTTTTTAAAAAAGTAACTTTTGATTTAGTTTTAGTCTTGTTTATGTTTTAGTATAGTATTTTTCGCTTTGTTTTCGTTGATGAAATTCACACTAGTGTCATCATACAGATCCATTCAACATGATGTAATATATCATCTATTACTAAGACTGTAATAGGCCTTTTTCACAGGAGACATTTTGACAAGTCATAATAATACATTTTCACCTCTTGTTTTATTCTTTCAAGGTCCCAGCACAACTACCTGCGGATCACTCGCATCCTCAAGTCCCTCGGCGAGCTGGGCTACGAGGCCTTCAAGGCGCCGCTCGTCCGTCTGTTCCTGGAGGAGACGCTGTGCCACAACACCCTTCCCAACATGCAGCACAGCGTCCTGGAGTACTTTGTCTACACCATCCGCCTGCCGGCCACCCGCAGACACTTGCTCCGCTACGCCCGCCAACATTACAGGCCTGCCCACGCCTTCCTCTGGGGCCCGCCACCTAAAATGCGAGGTGGTGGTGGTGGTGGTGTCGGAGGTGGTGTAGGTGCTGGAAGCAGTGGGATCAGAGCACCTGCTCCAACACCAGAGCACCAGAGGAGGGGGGAGGAGAGCAACCCCTCCCCATCTGCAAGTAGCGGGATTATTGTGTCTTCCCATGATGCCGTGACGTGCCAGGACCCGGCTGGAGGAGGGATGAAGGGCTGCGTGGGCCTCGGCTCTAACATGGCGGGACTGGAGGGAGCGCTGATGATGGCGGGAGCTAGAGGAGAGAGGAATGAGTACAGTGAGATTGTTCCTTTGTAGGGGATAGGGTTTGAAAACAGATGTTTTTAACTTTATTAACTTAATTAACCGGTTCAATATTTAAAGGGAAAAAAAAATCATTGTTTGTGCCAGAACGTTATTCTTAGCAGAGTTAAGAAGCTTCTGGACGCTGAAACTTACGGCCAAGCAGACAGTAATTGTAAAACTCATTCATAGAGTCGTGTCATTAGAGGCAATTCAGGTTAAGGGCTTATCATAAACAACCATGATGTTATTTCTGCAGTTTAATTGTATTGAATATGGGTTGGGACTGAGGTGTTTGCGGAGGTCATATCCTGAGCCAAGCTTAACAAACTCGCCTTGGACCATATCCAAAAAACATTTAAACGAGTAGAGACCCAAACGGGTGTGGCAACTCTTTTCCTCATCAGGGCTTTGATTATAAAATGACTTTAACAGCCTTATAATAGGATGTTTTGGTCTGGAACTGTGGCAGGGGTGAAATGAAAGGTGCTGATTGGCATGTTGGTCATTGTGATGGTTTTGGGAAACAGAGTCTGCTGTAGCTGGAGCTCCATTCCAACAAGCTGGACTGAGCTCACTTTGTTCAGCTGCTGTGAAGTGAAAATTATAATGTGAAGAGGGAGATCAGGGAGAATTTGTTTTCTTTTTTTCAAATCCTGTTAAAAAGACATAAGTACCCAGAAGAGAGGAAGAGTGAAAAAGGCAGGAGTGGGCTATTTGTCTTAGCAATACTTTGAAACCATATTTTTTTAGATTGACTTGAAATCCTCACTTGTTGTTTTTAATAGCAGGCACAACTCAATATTTATCTGCTCTGCAATTTTACTGTCTACAAGTTGAAAGTAGCCGCTCCCCCTGCCCCAAAAATTGTACATAACTATAGAGCAAAAAACAAGACTTGTTAGTGGTTATGAATAGAGAGGCTTTTTAGTGACATTACACGACTCTTCTGTAAACTGAATGGCACCATGGAGGTTCACTGGAAAAGTGGCTATGTGCAAATGATGGCTAAATATCTCACAATGTTAATGAAAGTGAAAAATAATTTGTATATCCACCCCATGATTAGGATCCGCTCCTAAATGTAATGGGTTTTTCCTTCCTTCCTCTCCCATGCTACACCCTTCCACCAGGTTTCATGAAAATCGGGCCAGTAATTTTTCCGTAATCCTGCTGACGAACAGACGAACCAAACTAAAAACATAACCTCCTTGGCGGAGGAAACAATAGTTCAATATGCCTGCTGCTGTTTCAAGGCAAAGGGTGCAGTGTTGATAGATCCGTTTCAAATTGAAGGTTACTCTGACACAGTCAACGCTCTCTTTCTTCACTTCAATTTTTAATAATCTAGAAGGGCACTCAGAGAGCACAGACCTCCGCCAAGGCCAAATGCCCTATCTTGCAATGTTAATGAAAGTGAAAAATAATGCGTGCATCTGCCCCGTGATTCAGATCTGCTCCTAAATGTGATGGGTTCTTCCTTGGCCCATGCTACACCCTTCCACCAAGTTTCATGAAAATTGGTCCGTAGTTTTTCCATAATTCTGCTGAGAAACAAACCAAATCGAAAACATTTTACATTTTACAAATGCCTCCCACTGAAGTAAATGAAACAGTCTGATGCGACTGTGAATACTGAATTCCGACAGATCATTACGGGTTAAATATTTAATAATTAAATTAAATATTTATTTTTTCCACCTTCAAATGGTAGTTCAAATTTCAAATAAAAGTTGACAGCCCTACTGCGATTACGCAGCTATCGCGTGGATGTATAATATTAATGAAATTGGTGGTGGTGAAAAACAGCACAGAACCATGAATTTACTCAGCTGCTATTGCCAATAGCAGAAAACCTCCATTATGGCAGCCACAGAGTGCGTCACCTAAAAGCCCTCTACATTAACTAAAGGTTATTGGATGTGGACAGTTAATGTGATTAAACAGGTGATGTGTGGTGTGTTGCACTTTTTTGACAATCTGTGTCTTCCTGTTGAAAGCGCTGTAGGTTTCTCCAGATCGTTTATTTAGAAACAGATCTATATATAATCTACAAACGGTCAGGATCTTGCCTCATCGTGAACATGACTGATTGTTCTCATATTGTCTAACCTTGCAATAATTTGGCAGTAATCGTTTGTTATCAACCAGGCGACACATAGCACGTGGTGATGCTGTTGGCTTTATCCCTCTGAATATGACAGTTAAAAGCTTATAAGTTTGTTCAGCTGCTGATATGTTTTTCAGATTTTTAACGTCTTCAAATTTGTCCGTTTACATTAAAAAAAAAGTACAGAAGCCCTGAGAGGCAAGTGAGAAAAAAAAATTCTGGGGATTATTTTTTTTGTCTGATCTAAACTGTTTTCTCTCCTGTGATTATGACTTAAGAAGAGATAAAAAAAAAAAAAAAAGTTTTGCCAGGATCATTTTTCTAGGTAACTTTTTTACGACGGTGTATTAGGGCAATTGTAGGTAAATCTCAAAGAATATCCAAGTTTTTTTCTCCTAAATGTATGTATGTTTTTCCCCACCTGTTTCACAGATGAAAAAAAGAAACTTAGAAAGATTATACTGGCAAAAAATTTTTTTTCACTTGTTCTTAAGTCATAAACAAAAGAGAGAAAACTATTTAGATTAGACTTAGAAAATGAATCACCAGAAACTTTCCTCTCAGCGACACCCCACAAAAATATTATTTCCCACCTAGAGCTGTACTTTAATGAGGGTGCAGGAGTCAGTAATATAACTCTCCACTGATAGACTAATTATTTTTTAGGGGTAGCAGCTGCTCGAGGAAGTGAGGCAGATTTTAACACTCACCTCTGAGATGTTAAGAAACATATCATCACCCTCATCTTATCAGAGGTTGACAGCATCACCTTGCTTGAGTTTAGTTTTTAATTAAAAAAAAGGCCAACGATAGCCTGACACATCAGGAAGTGTGTATTGGTCCTGTCAGCCAATAGGGACTCGCAGAACAGACAAGTTACGGCAATTTTGTTTTCATTTTAAAACACAGACCTTTTTGAGTTCCTGGTTGCAATAGATGGATATCTGTGATATGAAATAGCCATGTGAGGTGTTAGACAGCAGTGATGCATATATGATCGGGATTTAAACACTCCGTCCTGACTTCCTGTCAGCTGTTCTTCCTGTAGGATAAGGCCTTGTTTATCATTAGCTGACAAGGTCTCTACATCGCTCCCCAGCCAAGTGTATCTGATATAATTGTAAAAATAACTTTTCAGGTGAATTGTGTGACAACATGGGCTCAAGTATCTGATTTTTTAGTATACTGTATGTGTACATATATACGTGTGAGTGTGTATCTGATATTCTTAAGTGCCTTTTTTGTATTTTTTATGTTTATCTGTATGCTGTCAGGAGTGTCTTTCCCAACTGATTTCCTGTACATCCTGTTTTTTGTACAGCATTTTGATATTTACATTATTGTTTACATTATAGTCATATACAGTATGAGTATTAATGTACAGTAACAGCAGGAATAAATCCCGTATGAATTGGTGTAGAGGAGAGGTTAATAATATATAATACTTGAAATTGTTTGTATCTGGCTTATTGATTAAAATGTGATTGTTCCATAGATGAATATTCACTATGCTTGATGGGCCACAATAACTGGACATTTGCCCGAAAATGTGAAATTTGCCACACTTAACTCAAATAAACATGGGATGTGGATTAATAATCTTGCCGTCTGGAAGTTTTTTTAAAGAACGTGAGCACTGTATGTAGCGCTGTACATTTTATTCTACAGTTGGTAAGCACACATTTGTCATGTGCAGAGCTGTTCTGGAAGCAGGAAGAATCTCAGTGGTTGAGGTAAACCTCTGTGGTTGGAGCCAAAGAACCACAGTCTGTCTGCCAAATATATCACCGTTGAATAAGCTCACAGTAGAGGATTAGACATGCAAAGGGACTCACTTTCAAATACTTAATATAAGTAAATAAGATTATCTGCCTGACTTCTGAAACATCACTGACGTCAGATCCTCTAATCTGACTGGAACTAATGCAGTATTAATACCCACGTTGATGCCACATATAATACTAGAGACCATCTTGCGATGGAATCACACCAGCCGGGATGCCAAATCGAACCAGGGGCGTAAAGTGGGGGGGCCAATGGCCCCTACCCCACTTCCTACCCCCCTACTTAAGTCACCCTTGCTCGGACCACACCCATCTTCGCACTCGGCCTTCATTTTCATCTCAACTAGACAAATATAAACACCTGGCAAAGTACTCAGAACTACCTCTGTGATAATTCCCGCTACAGTAGGTGAGACACCTACTGGACCACATTTTGACATGATGACTCACACACAGATACAAGCTTTTATGTGACAGCCCAAAAATTGCCCTGTCACATAAAAGCTGTTGTGTAGCGGCGGTTTAACCAAGGCTTTCACATTGACATCTGAGGCACATAAGATACTGTACGTGCATATCAATCAATCAGTAACTTTATTTGTCCCCAGTGGGGCAATTGCTTATGCAGCATTGGGATGCATACATTTAGCATACATATAACACAACACTAAGCCCCCCCAAAAAAAAAAAAATACACAGTAAAAATACTCAGTCAATTAAAAAGATAAAAAAACGAAAAGGTTAATCTACCTTTTCCTAGAGTTTATGAGGGAGATGGCGCAGAGGGTATAAAGGAGTGTTTGAATTTATTGGTTTTAGCTTTCTTATATAACCGTTTGTTGTAAAGATATAGTTATTTTTGCTGCAGACATTGACCACCTTTTTGAGTATATCTTTGTGTTTGACCTTAAAAGATTGATACCAGCAGATGAAAGAGAAAGCGAGCACAGACTCAATAAAAGATCAATAAAACATTGTCACCAGCGTCAACCTGGAATTTAAAGAGTTTCCTGAGACAAATGAGACGCTGCTGGCTTTTCCTGTACACCATGTCAGTTTTACTCTCAAATGTCACTTTATTGCCTAGTATAGGACTCCACTATTACTACAGTATATACTGGCCATAAATCATTGTGAGAGCGTCTAAAATCAATGCCCATGTCCTTAGTCTTTGACACATTCAGTACTAGAAAACATTCATGACACCAATTGTTGATACACTTTGCCAACATCACACAAAAGCTAGCAATGGATCACTCTCCTCCATAACAGAATATAAATAGATAGATAGATAGATAGATAGATAGATAGATAGATACTTTATTAATCCCGAAGGAAATTTAGGCATTCAGTAGCTTAGACAACAAGTCCCAACACCAATACACCTTAAAAAAATATACAATCAAATAGAATAAAGTGAAATAAAATAAAAATAAGAAAACATAAGTAAGTACAGCAGTGAAGTGACAGTGTGCCAATGGTGCAAATAGTGCAAATAGTAGTGCAGATATAGCAGAGTACATAGAACATAATCAAATCAATACAGTCTGGACACACCAAAGCTATTGTTAGAAAAGTGGTAATCAGACAAATAAGTGAAACCACCTGTGTGAGTTGCATTAATGATGTTTAAAAAACAATCCAAAATGACTAAGTTGGACACTGGAAAGTGTGCATTTTCACAGAGTTTACAATAGCTTAAGTGAGGTGAAGTCATGTGGGTTAAAGTTAAAGTTAATAACACGCCTTTTATCTAGCTAGCTGTGCATTTCATTGATGTATAAAGGTTTCAGATAAAGCACAACACCACTGGATGTTAGCTGTTAGCAAAGGGTGTCAACAGTTGCTTGCTAGCTTATGTGGCTAACATTAGCTACATCATAGGTTGCTTACCTGTAGAGGAAATGTAACTCTGCAACAGGAGAGAAGTTTCTCAAGAGTCTGAAATAGATGGACGACGCGTCTCCACTTCCTCCCACTGTTCAAAAGTTAAGCTAAAATATCCCGGACACCGGAGCTGCCATCTTCAGATTTTGACGTTATTTGGAGCCAGATTCTGCGCAGTAGTGGTTGGGGGGCAACGCCGCGGTATCGAGGTCCCGCCCACACACCCGCCTAAGCCAATCACGAGCCGAGTACGGACAGAGTAAAGTTTGTTTTATTAACTGGATCCCCATTGGCTGACACCATGGCAACCGCTAATCTTCCTGAGGTCCACAGAAATGACAAGACATAATACATGACATAAAACATACAGAGCAGCTGTCAATCACAGCTGTCAAACATCCTTTTTATAGCGTCAAATAACTAATTAAAACCAAACTTATCAGAAAAATGAACACTTGAACATATATCCGCATGATAAGAATTACCTAAAATGACAGAAACCATCTTTGGGAATAATATATTTGACGTGTACTTTGACTTTATAGTTTAATGGGTAGGTTCAGGGGGCCTGGGAGAGACGGTGTTACACCGAAATCTGTGACCACCAAAATCTGTGACCGCAGAGTAACACATGAGGTCACCGTTTCTGACAGCTGACATCAGAAAATGTGACCCCCACTGTACCTATCTTTTGCCTTTCTTTTTGAAGATATCTTTAAATTAAAAAAATATTAAAATACATTTATGTTTTTTAACAATTTAGTTTTGTGTGTTTTCTGTCACATATGGTGCCTTCAAATGGGGTCGTGTTTACCGTGTTCACGAGAAGAGTCCATATGAACGCTCTTGTGGTGTTCACGACCTCGTAAGTGGAAAGTTTCTGAAAGCTCCGAGTTCCTGACTTGTGACCTGTTTGTTTGAGGCCATGGAAGTTAATTTGGCGGTGCATAATAAGTTAATATATTGTAATTTTAGTCGTAATTTGTTTTTTCTTCGTCATTTTATCATATGTCTGAAGAAAATGTTGATATTCGCAGAATTCAGTTGCAAATAACCAAAATGGCGTCGGCCAAATGCACAACTTGAGGCTTCAAAACCGTAGTCAACAAACCAATGGGCAACGCCTAGGTGACTACGTCCACTTCTTATACACAGTCCGTGATGCTGCTGTAGCTGTAGTCATCATCTTCTGCCTTTATCATCTGTTTACATCATTAGACAATTATTCATTTATTTTTAGTTGTGTCCAAACAAGAGACAGATTACTCTGTTGGCAGGCATAAAAAAAATGCACATTCATATAGGGTTACATTACACTGTGACAGATAGACAGCAGACAAAAGGACAAGCAAATGCAGGGCTAAAACGTAGCAGACAGCAGATATTCAAAAATTACATATTTCGATGTTTTTCTTTAGTCAGAAAGCTTGACAACCATTACTTACATTTCCTATATAGTTTTGAATATTGTTAATCATTCATGTGCAGTCCTGAAGCTTCTCACAGTCAATCATGTGATGCCTCTCAGAGCCAAGACAAGGAAGAAGTACTCTCTGATTCTCCAGTACAAAGGACACATCTGTTGCAGCAGATCTGCCAGCTGAATAATAGGATTAAAGTTCTCAGTAAAGAGAGCTGGAGAGGCTCTACTGTAGGAGCCTCACATTATACAAACCGAGTGAAGAACTCTCTCCAACGAGTGTTTTCTCCACAAAGAAGTTGGGCGGTAATGAGAGGGATACGATTATAGAAAGCTTGCTGCCGTCAGGAGAGGGCTTAAGCAGAAAGATGTGACGGCCGGAGTCTTCAAAGAGCATCAGATCTGTTGTAGTGCGACTCATCTCACTCCCACTGAACCTTTCTTGTTTTTTCCCATCTGTGACAGCGACGATCCTTCCACGATGAGAAAACACTAGAGAGGAGAGATGAAGTGTCAGGGGAGCAGCTTCTACCACAATAGATATGATCTACACATGATGCAGTTTTTAAAACATATTAAAAACGGAAAGTTTATTCTGCCTGTATAATACAAGATGGCTGCTCTTACAGAGAACACACATGAAAAATCTGCAACATCTTGTTAGACCTGTTATTAGTCCTGATTTTGCTTAGGCTGAACAGCTAGTCAGATCTGACTGTCTTCATATAATTAACATCTTGAGACCATAGACTGTAGATAAAGATGGACGACATGACAGTTCCCCAAAAGCGAAGCCAAAGCATCTGGATCGCCCCCTGGTGGCTGGCTGCAGTATAGGTCATAAATCCCAAAGATGGTTTCTTTCATTGTAGGTATAGTTCCTATCAGGCTGATGAGTGTTCAAGTGTTCATTTTTCTGATAAGTTTGGTTTTAATTAGTTATTTGATGCTATAAAAAGGGGGTGAGACATCATGCTGTGATTGACAGCTGTTTTAAGTGAAGTAGTCGCAGCCGGAGGCTCGGGAATTGTAAGAGAGAAGATGTAACTTTAATTTTCCATAGCCGTCATGAGTCTATCAAGACCCCGATCACACTGAGATACGCCGTTAGAAACGCGTCACCCGCAAAACCATTGTTTTCCTAAGGTAGAGCGCGACTGGCGTGTGTTCTTTTCTTGCGCCACGCGTCACATTTTTTTTGTGGTTTTTAGACGTGCATAAAAGTTATATATATTCTCAACTTTTCAGCGCCAGGCGCAGAGTCGCATCGCTTGTCAATGTCACACATGGCCCAGGCAGCCAATCAAATTAAGCAAGAGGCGGGCTTTACTACTTTACCACTCACTTCCTGTTATGATGCTGATCCCGATCACTACTGCGCAGGCTCTGGCTCCAAATGACTCAAAATCTCAAGATGGCAGCTCCCGTATCCGGGATATGTTGGCTTTACTTTTGTACAGTTGGAGGAAGTGGAGACGTGGACAGGCTTTTAGGGGTATAAAGACCACAGTATACAAAAAAACTACTCTTACAGACCAGCATCTCATTTTTAACTCTAACCACCACTTACATCATAAAGGATCAGTGGTGAGGACCCCCCTACATAGAGCAGATCTTGCTCTCTCTCAGCGACTGCTGTAAAGGCTGATTGAGACTGTAGCCATTCGAGAGGGAGAGTTTTCTTTTGTGTTTTGTAATGAGGGCATTGTACCAGGATGAAACGTTTATATGAGTGGTGAAGAGTAGTCACATTACAGCTAACACAGTCATATCCATAGCATCACAGATTCAATCACAAGTGCAGCTGTAATGGGATCAATAACCATACATACCCACAGCCACAGCATCACCCAGCACAGCCAGGCAGAGCAGCTGGGCTCACAGCCTGTGGCTGTATACTGACGCAGCTCAGCTCCCTGAAAGGAGGAATGAGCAATAAATGCATCATGTAATGTCTCACAACATCTCTCCTTTCTGTAATATCTGCACAGCATTTCCCTAAACAGGCAGTGTACTAGTCCATAACTGGACTGGACCGACGCACTGATTGATGATGGTGATGGTGATTTTCTTTTATACATATTTAAATGAGCCTTGTTGGAGGGAGGATGAGATCTAAGATTTTTATTGCCAATGACTGCTTCTCTGTAATTGTTGTGCATATGACAATAAATAACTAAATAACTTATATTAACCTATGGATCAAGGGGAATGCAAAAAATATTGCTAGAAATGTGAGGGAACGCAAAAGTATTTTAGAAAAAGAATTCCATCATGACCCTTCGGGGGCTCCATAAATATCCAGCCTGTTCTCATTCCCAGGGCGTCAAATACTGACGCTTTGTCGCGGTCGTAAGGCACCCTTTAGCGCCGGTATGCGACGTGCCAGGCGTTCCATTAACTACAATGTAAACCCATCCACGGCAACAGTAAACACAGGGAAACTGATGTGGTGACGTAGTTTAAAGACGGCTGTTTGTGTCTCCTGTGCGTTATGTTTGACTTTCACTTTACAATCAGCTGTTCGTTCGTGTCTTGTTTTCACAACTTCAAGCCACATTTTCACTGTACAAACGTAGTAGTTTTAAGCCCAACCATGTAGTTTTTCCTAAACCTAACTATAGTGGCTTTGTTGCCTGATCCTAAACAGGTGTTTTTGTTTAATTCACAGCATTAAGCCTGTGTTTACTGCAACCGAAAAGAGATGCAGAGGGGTCTGAGAAAGCGTCAGTATGTGACGAGTAGAGATGAGAACGTGTTGAAATATCTTGTTGCCGAGTTCACACCAGGCAGCGGCGAAGTGCGGCTTGCCACAACAATTACATTTTTTTGCAGCCAGCAGGCGTATTCATGTGTTTCAGGCGGGAAGAAATTCTTTGTAACATACGATAGGTCAAAATGTCGCAGGAGTTAGAGGACCTGTTTACTGATTGGCTGTGGGTCCTCTCTGGCCCAACTTTTTGTTAAGCTGTACTTCGCCGCAGGATCAAACGGCCGCAGCTCGCTGAGCTAGGGAGCAGCAGCTTTCCATAGACATTGCATGGCAGCTCTCCGCGGGCAGCACTATGCCGCTGCTCTGGTGTGAATTCGGCGTTACAATGTGAAGAAAAATGTTCTCGTTATGGAAAGACAATTATTTACAGGTGTAAACTATTGACACAGCAATGTATTAATGAGCACATATAACAACATGACCTCAACAAGTTACTTTAAAAGTTGCAGATAGGATTACGTCCACACTGCAGCTCTATCAGACAGTGTTCTCTCACAAATAGAGAGACTTTGGTTAACCAAAGTGACATTCAAGGTGTTGCATTATTACTTTTAGGACAGCTTGTTCTGTCATCATCTCTTCATCCACCTGACCTTCACACATCAGGGAAGGTGAGGACATTATGTTTTATAGTTATATATCAAAACCATCTCATCCTGATGAGAACACCTGCTCGTTATAGAAAGCAACTAATGAGCAGGTGTCTAACGAGCCTGTTGGCATCTCGTTATAACAAGGTTCATGTCCAGGTACATGTAAAAAAGAACTCTAACATTATAACGAGCTGCTAATAAGAGAGTGATTGGTGCTCTCTGTGTTGCTGGAGGTCGAAGTGTTTCTTTGCCAGTTAACTTTTAAAGTCTGACACTGATTGATCTTCATGTCTGTCTTCCAAACAAGATCTTAACAACTATTTGATATGATCAGCTGCTCTAAAAACACACAAACACTACAGAGCAACCTGAGATTATTCGTTTTTTGGAATTTGAAAGATTGAATCTTCAAAATCGGTCAAACCGTTTGGCTGAAAAGTGAGTTTCTTTTATCATATTAGATCTAGTCTTTGGACACATGGGACTACTGATTTTGCAGTATAGTGGGGCAATTAAGCATAACAATTGTGTATTTTGCGACAAAAGCAACTTGGAAATCATCATCATCAAATCAGTTTTCTGCAACAATTAGGAATATTAAGCATATCTATATCTTTTCATAATATATAAACCTATGTCTGTGCCAAATGTGTTGCTTTTATCGCAAAATGCACAATGAATATTTCAGCTTAGCTGCCCCACTAGTGTCCCATGTGCCCAAATAGTAGATATAGCGATAAGAAAATGTCTGTATCTCAGAAACTACAATGAGCACAATCAAGTATTTGGTATGAACTCATAAGAAGTTGAATATCAAAGATAGGCACATATATGCAGTGTGAAAAATATATTTCATATGGAAAAAATTTAATAAACACAATGTTAGCATTTTTTTTCTAATTTTTCAAAAATCCTGACTTTGACTATCAATAAAAGTGTGATTTTCCTGTGATCTAAAAATGTCAAAGTTGTACTGTTAAATACTTTCCCAAAGTATGTTCGTACCAAATTTCAAGACTTTTGACCAATCAGAACAAATGTGGCATTTTTCCTTATCATACTAAATATAGTCTGGGTTAAAACAGGAGGTAAATAACACTGGAAAATAGCAACGATAACACCACGGCCTACATCACTACACATAATGCGTGCGTGTCTCTCCTCCTGTGTGCACACTCACCTGATTCATACTGACAGAATGAGGAGGCCGTCCATAATGTGTGCTCAAGCAGAAAAAGTGTGTGTGTTGAGGCAGTGACTACTTGCTGATTGATGTGGACTTGTTCTGCCTTGTTTACTTGTTGGCAGCTGACTGACTGGCCTAAAAAAATAAAAAAAATAAAATAAAGGAAGTACTCCTCTGCTCATTATATTGTGTGGAAATGTGTTTGAATTTGCAGGGAACTGCAGGTAGTCAGGTGATATTTCTTTGTGGGTTTGTCATTACGAACAAAACCTGCAACTTTTTAAGTGCCAAAGTAGTAAAATAGTACAGTGGTTAAAAGAAGTAATTGTTTTCCTCAGACTCCTAATGGCTGAAATGTATTTTAAAGACATGACAGCTCATGTTTTTGCACAAAACATTTCCCATCCTCAGAAGGCATTTGAGCCTCCTTTCCCACATTATGTTCTTCCCAAACATCCTGTTCCTGACACTAAATTATGGAAACAAGATACCAACAAATCTCTGTGTCTGTGTGGCTCCCATCTGGTCTCAAGTTAGGTCATACATCTTTAAACATCCTAGAAGTCAGTGTGCAGCCTGGTTTCTTCTTCTACTAGGGGAAAGCCGGTATGAAAGTAACACTTTTCAGATAAGCATCATTTTAAAAGATGAGGTTACTGACAGAAACTAATTTTCCTTGTGATCAACAACTCACATGGTTTTTTTTCTATCAATACCAGGTGTTATTTTGTGCAAATATGGAACAACTTTGGTATAATTTGACTTTGAACGGACGTTGTGCGTTGTTACTTTCGATCCTTTCAGTCGGGACGAAAGTAACACAGCGGTATACACTTGAATTGTTTATGTTATTCTTGTTTTCATTAAACAAGTCTGACAATGTCGTTGTTAATATGTGATTGCAAACATATTATCTTAATAAAAAAATACTAAATTTAATTTTCAATTTCATTGAACCTTTTACAACAACAGTATGAACAGTATAACTTTAAAGATAACAGTATAACAGTGATTCACACTCTGATTCAGAAAAAAAAAAAGACTGCTTGAGTGAATTTTTATTCCGTGATCTAACACAAGCTAGATGCTAACTTTAGCATGCTAACATGCCCACGACGGCAATGTTAAAATGGAGATGTTTAGAAAGGTAGCATGTTTACCATTTTAGTTTAGCATGTTTGCATGCTAATATTGCAGATTTGGTCATAAATGACTGTGTTGTACTTTAACTTCATTCTCATGAGATGTTTATCATCTTGGTTACAATCTTCAGGTCTTTTTAGCTGAGGATGTTTTTTTTTTTATCTTTAGGAGTTTTGCAGTCTATAGATCTGAATTTTGAAATGTTGAAGCATCATCATGTGCCAGTGTGTGCTCACACTGTTGACACTGTCTGTGAATGTCTGCACTCTGTTTGCCATTTGCTTTATGTCATAGCCTATGTGTGTGTGTGTGTGTGTGTGTGTGTGTGTGTGTGACTCCAGTTTGGCACTTTTGTGCTGCATTGCTGCCCAACAACAGATGGTGTCTCCATGTGCTTCCTGTCCTCTCGTCTTCCATTTCCTCCCAGCACGCTCTGCAGCACCTCGCTGAGCCTTTACAGAGACATTTCCCCAATATTCTCCTCTCTCATCCTGGAGGGGAGATCAGGAGAGTTCAGACACGACTGGAGACTGGTAATCATCAACACTCACTTATTTACAAAACAGTATGTTTAGAGGCCGTATCTGTAACACTGCAGAGAAGACCACAGTGGTGCTTTTTGTTTTCAGCTTTTGGAAAAAAACTGATCTTTTCTTTTTGCCTTTCTGCAGATATCAATACTGAGGCTGACTGTTGAAGCCTGACTCAACCCTGAAGGTTTTATGTTGTAATTAATGGTTTTATTAACAAGTCATGTCATTTACTTATGCCTTATAGATCATTAATAATAATAATAATAATAATAAGCCATTAATAAGAACAAGTTTGGCTGGACCATTTGACCACTAACTTGAATTAAAATCCATCTATTAACAACTTTAACATTTACAACTGCCGACTTGATGAATTAAAACCCTTTATTAACGACTAATGAACATTTATGACTATAGACCTGATGTCTTATTAGAAAGTGAGAAAACAATTATTAAAATGCATTTATAACCACTTTATTACCAGATAAAAACGATAAACACCAGCCAAAGGAAATATTTACAACGTGGCAGCCCAAATAAAGCTTAAATTATTTATCAACTGTTAATAAAGCCATTAGTTGAAACTTATATACCCTTTATAATTGGAGTCAATGACAGAATGACACTTTGACTTGCAATCTGCAATGTGTTTCAGCTGCAAATGTCTGCATGTAGGGTTAATCCAGCGGTGGGATGACACTAAGTACATTTACTCAAGTACTGTATTACATACAAATTCAAGGTACTTTACTTGAGTATTTCCATTTTATGCTACTTTATACTTCTACCCTACTACATCTCAGAGGCAGATATTGTACATTTTACTCCACTACATTTATCTGACAGCTTATTTTAAAATTATATTTTTTCATCGCCTTCCTGTCCGGTGAAAACCACGTATCTCCAGATGTGTTGATTTTGAATGTTTGTGATAAACTGAAGGATGAAGTGTTCCTTTACGTGTTGAGAAAATTATCCTACTTCTTCAGCCAAATAAACCATTTAAAAAGCCTCTTGGATCAGCTAGAAAATGCATCATCACAAAGCTGAAAACAGGCTGTTGTCGCTCTCAACTTACACATTACTGAACCTGTAATATTAGTCCAAAAATATCAGATATAATAAGAAAACACTGAGAGGGAACATTTTCACCACACAATGACTTTTTTTTCGTACTTAAAGTACATTCTGCCGATAATACTTGCATTATTAGTACTTTTACTTAAGTAAAGGATCTGAATATTTCTTCAACCACTGGGATAACTTGTGTTGTTTTTCCACTGTTGGCTCAGTGGTCATTTCAGTCCACTCGTAATGGACAACCTTTACATTAGCAGTAGTGAGTCTGTCCTCTGGGTCATTGTGTAATCTTTCACATACACGCTGACATGTTGTAGTTTATGAAAACTCCTGACTGCAGGATTTTCAGTCACTGTTGCGGCTCAGCTTCAGTCTCGATGAAGGACTGAAACTGTAGTAAGATTTGGTTTCGGGGGCGTTCTGTCTTGTGGTAGAAACTGGAGCTGAGGCAGAAAGTCTACTTCTGCTTTCTGCTGCACACAAAACAGGAACTTCATATTAGTTTTCATTACCTGTTACTGGTTACTAGTCTCTGACCTGGACTTTTTTTTATGCAGCCTGAGGGAATGTAGCATGAGACACACACACCTGTCCATAGAGCTGTTTAGACTCACTATCCAGACAGAGAGACGTACTGTATATGATATGCAATAATAATAATAAAATAGAAGTAAATAAAAATAACCAGTCTAGTCGAATTTATTAGTCATAATTCATTTTATTCAATCTTGAGGTCAGCCAGACATGATAACATCTTACAGGTTGGTGATTGAAACTTGTGCAGCTGTGATTTATTACTGTAAACGGTGTTACTGTGACACTGTGGCTCTACCTTGTGGTGACAGTATGTACTGCACATTTTACATCATCCTCTCTTGTAAGATTTACATAAAAGTACAAGATGACTATTTACATTTGTGCTTTTATGTTCTATTTTTACATTCAAAAACAGGAACTATTTCCCACTGCAAATATTGAATTTAAATAGAAGAATACAGAGTATATCAAACCTGGTAATTTGCTATATAGATACTGTATGTGCAAAGGCCAAGTAAGCACAATGAGTCATAGAAAACTCAAAATATAATAACAGCAGAACATACAAGTAAAAAAGTACAGAGCATTCAATATGAAGAAATAACAGTTTGAAATATATACAATAAAATATGGAAAATATGCATGATATACAACATGAGAATCATAAACACTTTAGCATGTCCACAGAAACCCTTATAATAATATAGACAGTATAGTTTGACAAAAAAAATAGTCAAGGTCTTATCTCAAGGTCCGTTTATATGATATTTCCAGAACTTTCAACCACATCTCATGGTCTTTCTCAGCAGATGGAGTTTAGTACATCAGTAACGTGCAGGGGCGGGTTTAGAACAGGTTTTAGCTGCTTAGACGGGAAAATGAGTAAAAGAGTGTCAACACCAGGGTTATTATAGTAAACTAAAATGAAAATAAGATAAAAATATTCTTAGTAAACTGAAACTAAATAAAAACTATATTCTTTAAGAACAACTAAAATGAATCTGAAACTATATTGCCTGGGTAAAAAACTAATAAAAATTAACAAATTAATTTTAGTTATAGTTTTTTTTAGCTATAATATATCACTACTGCAAAAAAGGAGACAGCATGAATTTCCATCAACTCTCGTGACATTGAACCACAGAAACTGGACGTACTTGACCTTCCAGGAGATGGTGCTATACAGCAATTGTTTCACTAAAGTAGCACGAAGGTTAAACATTAAGGCTATTCCTGTATGTATTTTGCATATAGTATATAGCTGTATTCTTCTGAGACACCTGGCTCTAACAAAAACAAACTAAAACTACTGTAAAACTAAAACTAAACCTTTCTGAAAAACTGAAACTAAACTAAACTAAACTAGCAAACTCACTCTGAAAACTAACTAAAACTAAACTAAAATTAAATCAAAAAGTCAAAACTATTATAAACTTGGTCAACACTCAAATTTTAAACCCTGGTTCTTGGCAATAATAAACTGTAAATTGTTATAGGTTAGTCAGTGTAATAAATTAATGCCAAATAAACCACTTTAAATGTTCTAATATGAAATAATATCAATAAATAGCTGCTGTTTGTGACTCAGAATAGCCTACAATCACGGTCACATTATGAAACATTGGGCCCCTGGACATAGACACGTAAAAGGCCCCCCCCACCTCTCCTACATAGGAGCAGGACCCCCACATCTGGGACTGTTGAGTTACTTGATGATCAGTATAATGCGTGGCGGCTATGACCTCTAGTGTTCATAAGCAGACATCACATCCTCTCAATTTCAGGCTCTGAATAAAGAAACATGTTCTTGATCTTGCAGTTTCCATCATGTACAGTATGTCGGTATAATAGCGAAGTCTACGGCGTGCACTGGATCATTCCCCTTTAAACAGCCACATCCTCCCTTCCTATGTATGCATTACAGATTGTATATTTTTAGATCTCGACTTGCAAGCAAACACCCACTGTTTCTGCTTCCTCTGTACGTCTTTCCTCCTATTGCCACTTAACATGCCAAAGAAAACCTACACACACCCACATTACAGTATAATGACACATATATATATATATACAGGACCACTGATATTAATGCTTTCACTTTATTGTTGATTTTGAGCTTTCTGTTTTTGATTGCCTTGTTATGTATGTGGACAGATTTGAAAACTGAACAGTCCCCATTTTCTCCATTCTGTCCTCTCCCTGGACTCGGTCACATACTCTGAAGTGTGTGTGTGTGTGTGTGTGTGTGTGTGTGTGTCCATGCCCCAGTGGGACGACCATGACCGAGGTCGCTGGGTCAGGGAAACCGGCCAATCAGAGATGTACCACTCCCCATTTCCTGTCCCGAATGGCAAGCATTCCCCAGCAGTCCACCCGAGGATGTCAGAGGAGTCGCACAAATCCTTCAGCTGATACTTTAATAGCTCTTTATTTACACAGGCTGCCGGACACTTACATCAAGTTCAACTGAACACTGCCGATGTCCTTTTTAATGCCACTGAGAACGGACGCAAATGGAAAATATGTGGCACTGAGAGCAACTGTCGGCCCGTTGTAATGTAGACTGTAACTCTGTGTGTGGCCAGGCTGGGTTCTCTAAAGACTTTATGTTACACTATATTGACGTTACAAAACTGGATGAAAGCAAATGTTGCTTGAAATAAACTAGAAATACCAAACATTATGAGCCCGAGAGGGTACTAAACACATTATTAATAAAGAAGATAAAATGTGGTTTAATCCTCCAATATTTCTTCTAACAGAAAAATCGGGAAACACAGTGGAATTTGTAACGCGGGACTTTCAGTAACTGAGGTTGTTAGGGAAGTAAAAATAGACCTATTCCATACAGTATCCTTGTGTGATTCACGTAAAGTAAAAATGACAAAAATAATAAAATTAGATAAATAATATTATGTGAATTATATCTGCATTCTGCAATGATATGTGATAGAAAAATAAAACAAAACTTTCCTCCCCAGCTGCTGGTTGAGTTCCTGAGCCGGGCAGAATAAACATTCCCACTCCCGGCCACCAGGTGGCAGACGCCGAGAGTGTAGGATGTTTACACTTCCTGGAACTCAGAGGTCAAAGGGCAACTTTACACCGTGTATGAAGTTAGTTGATACTAATGTTGATATTGTAAAACACACTAGATACCAGTGTGAAGTAGCAGAGATAGTTGATCTGGTTTGTTTTTGAGGAGACAAAAGTTCATTTTACACCAAAATTTGATATCCGTGTTCTGTTTTGCTTATAATGTACTTAAAAAGCCAGTTCAACCAAATTAAGAGAAAAAATATGTAATATATTCATACCTCTCACTGCACTGGTTCCAAACATTTCTGGTCTGTGACCCTTAAAACGAAGCAACGTCTACTTGTCCTAGGTTGCATATGAGTTTTTGAGCTTATAATAACAACAAAAAACTTTTTGGTTATATGTTTAATTTTTATAAACCTGAAGCACAGACTGTATATAAGAAGTAGACGTAGTCACCAAGACGTCATCTATTAGTTTGTGGACTGCTGTTTTGAAACCTCGAGTTCAGCATTTAGGCCGTCGCCATCTTGTTTTTTTGCAACCAGAAGTGACACGAGAGAGTGGAGCTAAGTACAACCGAACGCTGAATAAGACATTTTTAAGGCGACCAAAAAGGTTATAATTAACTTTCATGACCTGCAAACACACAGTGAAAGGGTTAAAGTTGTATTCGCAAGAGAAAAAGCAAATATTCGATTTAAGTATGAAAAAGTAAACATAATTTTGTGTGGAAGATCTTCTTCCCTATCAGGTCAATCGTCTCGTGACTCCAAAGATTTATGCAGTGACCCTCACTGGGGTCCCGACCCCCACTTTGGGAAACAGCGCTCTACTGGTAGCTAGCCGTGTAGATAGGTTGAGTTTGATTTTTCCAGGTTTTGAAATATCAACCTAAAATTTCTGCCTGGAGTTGCATTGAACGGTGTTTTCATAGGTTCTATTTCGAAATTTCCGTTTTCCCCCTACTGAGACAGATTTGACAGGAAATCTGCTGGATTATTTCTTATTTAAATAAACTGATGCTGGATTTAGTTACATCTAAATACTGTAGCAGCAACAAATACACTGCTGCATTATAAGCTGCTTCTTTCCATGTAGAGGAGCTTTTGAGAGCTGAACTCTATTTCTTGGGTTTTCCAGCACCAAGGAAGGAACGCTGAGACTGTTTAGACAGAAACTGCAAGAAGCCCAGCATGTTTTCATTCATGGTATGATGAATGTGGGGGTGGGGGGAGTCTGTAATATTAGAATGCTTCCTTCCTTCCTTCCTTCCTTCCCTGTCTGTGGTGCTGTAGTGGACGTTACACCCACTTCCCTTCAGCTCTGACTGATGAGGGGAGAGACAAGTCCAAACCATTCAGGAATGACCAGTTTTGTCTCCTCTCCCATGCCTTCTTCTACCCTCATCTTCCTCACTTTCTCCTTCTTCCCATCTTGCTCCTCTTTCCCTTCACCCTTCCTTTCCTCCCCCCTCCTCCTCCTCCTCCTCCTCCTGTCCTCGTCTCTAAGGAGAGGATGAAGCCGCTCCCATCCACTGGGAACCGAATGGCCTGAATGGAGACAACTATCACTGGAATCACATTCCTTTTCCTCCCTCCAGTTTTTATGTGATTTTTTGCTTTGTCCCATTGGTACATATTTACTTTAGCTGTGCATTGAGTCATCCCCCATGATTAGATTAAGTTGTTCTCACTAACAGCCGTGCAACTTGTGCCCTTTCTCACAAGTTCATTGATTGGGGAAATGAATGTCCCTCTGACTTTTCACAAGATGAAAAGGTTGGGAACCCCTCACTTAAACCAAAATATTTCAATTATACTGCCATTCATAGCACTATATATGAACAACTATAAAGTTACTGGTGTTTGGAGCTATCTGAAGCCGCTGACTTTAGTGTGTTCTTGGTAAATGTAAGCGTCAGCTCCTAGCTGTTTGCAGCAGGGTGGCCTAGTGGTTAGAGACTGACTTTTAAAACACTGTTTACTACAACAGGAGTTTCATTTTTTGTAGCTTGGGCCAATAGAGTGGTGCAGGAATGAGTCCTAAAACCCGGAAATGAGTTAGCATTGTAGCACTTCTGGTTCCCTCGTCTGGAAGTCAATGTTTTTTTTTAATGTGTTTTTTAATTAGATGCAAAAGATCCGCACTGCAGGTTTAATAAATTATCATTTAATATTTGAAATGAGCAAACACTTTTTAAGCATTTTAATATTACTTCAAATTAAGTTATACAGTATACGCACAAAAATATTGTCTTATAATATATTAAATTATATATTTGTCTGTTTTGTATTCCCTTTCCTAATGGGCACCGTCCGAGTCTCATTACACAATATTCAACACCAGCTTCCTCCTCATCCCGCCTCCATCTAATACAAGCAAATGGGTGTAAAAAGAACCCAATAAATGGGATGAGAAGACAATCAGGACCTAAAACAAGGGAGGCGGTCCCCGTTTGTATTTATCGCGCTATCAATAATCAATTGATTAACAGACTTTTAGACACTGTGTTCCCACTCTTTTTTATGAAGTGTAAGTAAGAAGTATTAAATTAGGTCTAATGTTTGTGTTATTAATATGATGGAAAAAAAAATGGGTAGCAGCGATGCCTTTTTCCCAGATCTCAGCAATTACGTTGGCGAGGACAATTTTATCTAAACTGATATAACTGAAATATGAAAATAAAACCCAGCTTGTGTTAAACCATCATTTTCCTTTAACCTAATTATCCTCTATAGCTTACCATTCTTTGATATCTTCCGTCTCTGAATCAGTCAATGACCTCAGTGAACTTCACACACATTACATGACGTACAGTATACAGCAGGAGAAGCGTAGCGATGGTACTAGCAGTTGGCTGCTGCAAACATCCGACTGAAAGCCCCAGAAACTAACACCAGCTTCCAGTCAAGGATGTTTACAGTAGCCCTGACTGCCAACCGGCAACCTGGAGAGGATACAGCACCTACAAACACACACACACATGCAGGCCTGCACTGTCACTGCAAAAAAAAGGCCATCTTAACAATTTATTTAGTCAAACAAGTGAAAAACTCTACATTAAAAAAGTGATTTGCATTGGACACAAGTGACATTATCGAACCCCAGTTGGTGAATTCCTTTCACCTGTATTCGGAAACAAGTATTCTGACTGCTATATCTTATGATCACAGAGTATCTACAGAACCAACAGATTATGTAACATATATAACAATACAAGAATGGATATAGTGCTGACAGGAGAGAACAGAATTACACAACTCTACTGGAAAAATCCAGCTTCTGTCCCACTGCCAACCTGGTGACTTTCCTCTACAGTGTGACGGCGTCACTTCCACTCTTCCTGCTGTCTGTTCTTATTCTCAAACTAGCAGACCTGCTTCATGCTTCAGAGGCATAATAATAATAATAATCCATCATCACACAAAAGTACAGGATGACTGTAAAATTAAACTGGGGCTGTCTTTTACAAAACTGAGGATTTTTTTCTCTTTTTCTTTCTTTATTTTGAGATGCAATAGAATCATCTTTTTTTGGTTTTCTTTGTTTAGTATGTATTTGTTTTGTTTGTTTAGTATGGCAACAACAGCAGCAAGTAATTACAAAACACACACACAACTGTTCAGTGTCTGAGGTTTCTGCTGACGAATTTAAAGAGTAACTAAACCCCAGAGTTTTGGCTGAAGTGCTCCTGCCCTGGCATTAAGCTGTTTACTCATTTAGCAGGTGGCTAGTTAGCTAGCTAGCGTGCTAATTCCACCAAGTCCATGCCAAAATTCTGAAAACGTGACGGTACTCGTTTTTCTACAGTATCGTAGGTACCGTCAGGGACGCAGTAAACTCACTATCGAAGCATCCAGGGGACGCACCCTATTTTTTCCCTGATAATACTACATTGCGAACAACAAATCCGTGTTGAAATCGGCAGAACGAGAGCTAGCTAACGTTAGCTGTTAGCTCTGTGCATGACTGCTGCTGCTTACCGGCTGCTAACAGCTAACATTAACTAGCTCTCGTCCTGCTGATTTCAACACCCCAGGTACATTATGGTGTGTTCAGGCTCTATTCAGTAAAAATGGGCGATGGTAAATTATAATGTTAGCATGATGTGTTCAAATGTAATCTTGTAAAATGTAGTTTTTGGCGAGAAACTTGAATAAATCCAGTTGTTTGAAGGAGATTTTTTCACAGTAATATAAAATAGATACTATAGAGGGAATTATGACCGGTTTAACTTCCTAACAAAAAACAGTATGCAACCGGTAATAAAGGATGTTGAAGTAAATGGGATTTATTGTTTTTACTTTTGTTTTTTACCGTGGTATCGAATTGGTGTCGAGAATCGTGGAATTTCACTGGCATTGGTATCGACTACTAGATTTAAGGTATCGTGACATCCCTAGTTTGGGGGTTTAGTTACTCTTTAAAAAGATATTTTAAATATGGTATATGAATACCACTGCAACACAAGAGCAGCAGGTCGGTACACGGGCCGTGTTCACGCACACAATTCAATGTCAGAGAGTAGACCTTCATTCTCTCTGTTTTACAGCGCAGACTTAGTGCAGAGCAGTGACCAGTAGAGTTACTGGTTTCCACCATGTTTTCTTTCCCTGGCTTTGTTGTCCAGTAAGCATTCTATCAGCATGTGACATTCCAAAAACCTTAACTCCCAACCCACACACACACACACACACACACACATATTTACCATGTAAACACAGCTCGGCCTCTCTGTTTAGCCATCATACACACTCCCACAGCTCAGCATACGTACACACACACACACACAAATCTAATTACTTCTTCACACGCAAATGAATATGGAGGACTCCCATAGTGCCCTTTCTGACCCCGCTCCCCCGACCCAAACGCTCACTTCCTGTTTCTTCCTCCCTCTGCCTTACTCATTCACTTTTACTTTATATTAGAACACACACACACACGCACACAAAGTGAATTTGCGGTGCCCATACGGTATCTGTTTATAATACAAACCCTCCTTCACACACCTGTGACTGCCGTGCTGTGTGACTGGACTCATTTAAATGCTTGAAGGATGGCATGGGCCTCACAAGTTGCTCTTGATGACTTATTACGTGTGTGTCTGACAGCGAAAGAGTGAGTTTGCATGTCTTTGTAAGCATGAATGTGCCTTTGTGTGTGTGTGTGTGTGTGTGTGTGTGTGTGTGTGTGTGTGTGTGTGTGTGTGTGTGATAGAGTTGGAGAGTGAAAGAGCGAGAGAGCATGTAATCACATGCGTGTCCTGTGCTGAGATAAAGTCAGGAATGCCATTTCTCCCCCGTTCCCTCCCTCTCCTTCACTAACAAAAGACCGAAGTGTCAAGCTAATGTAAAGCAAGCAGCGCTTTTTAACCAACGTGTAGTTAAACTGAATGAAACGTGAGTTTCAAAGACACTTGGAGCTCCTGACATTTGCTTCTACACAGGATCGGATGTAAACGTCTATTTTAGCTGACGGACGTCCCAGCCGAGGTGTGTGAGAGCATGTTACTATTGAGCAGGTCAGTCCTAAGTATCGGTATCAGGGCCGATCCGGACGTATTCTTAAAGCTCAGTAGCGGCTAAAATAAAGCCAATCAAAATCTTTCCTTCTTTAATTTAGTCTTGTGTGTTTTGTCCTCCTCAGCCTGCTAGTGTTGCAGGTGAAGGTGACTCTGTTCTGACACCCGGGTTGGCAAGATAACATTACACAGATTCTCCTTTTAGCCGGCAATGACTGTCGCTTTCGCCGGTTGAACTGACAAACGTCGCCGTAATTTCTAAATCACATGAGGTCCCCTGGTAGTGGTACGGGATTGGGAGCATTTCTATTGCATCTAAATGGCTCTCAACATGGCGATGGTGAGCCAGTGGCTAACGGTGCTAACGGTGCTAAACAGTGCAAACGCTGACAGAGATAACAGTGTTTACCTGAGAGGGAACCAGAGTGCAGGTGCTATGCGTCCGTGACAACGCCGTTGGCTGGGACAGCGTTATCAGCTGTAAACGCCATATGAGAGCAGTGCAGAGCGTTGGTCACGAACTACCCGGTGGGGCACGCTCACATGCACAAACATGCACTAAAAGGCACTCGCGGCCGGCCCCGCTATGTCAACAAATGTAAATGATCCGAGTCATCACCAGAGGGTGAGGTCATCCGTAACAACAGAAGCTGTCAGACAAAACTAAATGCCAGGAACAGGAAAGAGGGTTTTTTTTTATACAACAAAACTGTATGTGTAAACAACTAACAAGACTAAAGGCCCAGACACACCAAGCCAACATCAAAAAATTAGCGGCGATGAAGGCCGACTGTTGCGTCGCCTAAATTGTTCTTTGGACACACCGAAACCGAAAAGCCTCCGGCACAGGCAGGCTCACCGACGGCCCCAAACTGTCCGACGGCCGAATGTCGACTTGGCGTGTCAGGACCTTCAGAGTCTACAGCCACGCTAGCGGCTCTGTGAGACTGTTACTATGCACAGTGAGGTAAATGCTAACATTAGCGTGCTAACTGGTAGGCAGATTTTGATATCTATTGACTGAGTCAAGCTAGCCGTTTCCCTGTTTACAGACTTTGTGCTAAGCTAAACTAACAGGCTTACATTTTTACGAAGACAACCAGAACACAATAGAACACACAAACAGCAGTTTCACTTATAGCCAGCTCAGTCAAACACCGTTGCTTTTGCCCATTTTTGATCGAAAGCCTTAGCAAAAGTTTAGTTGAACTGTTTACTGTGTGTAGATCTCTGTCGCATTTTAGTATTTACGTCACGTCTGTGACCCAAACGGTCGGCCTGCTTCCACTCCAGAACAAAGTGGCAGAAAATCCCAGAGTTAAAAGAAACTAACTCTCCGCTATGCCCTTGAAGTAATCCTTGGAAGCCCTGAGAGCCCTTGACTCGTGGTCCTGTACTGTATTGTATGAATGCTCTTAACTGCAGGCAGTCTATTGTAAATACGCCTAATGGACGGTCTGACAATGCTTCAGGAATTCTACTTATCCAACAGGACGTGTTATTTAGCTCTAATTACACGACTTGTGTGTTACTGCATTCACACTATATGTCTCAATTACTGTCCGTGTGTTTTTGTAGAATAACAAGATGCTCATGTGCAAATATGCATGTGAACTGTATGTATGTGTGTGTGTGTGGACTACTCTCTCTCTCTCTCGGTTTCTCTCTCTCTCACTCAGGTCACTCGGGGAACAAAGCAAACTTTATCAGAACATTGCAATCCTGCATTCCCCAGATTCTTAGCGCCTGGCAACGGGCGAACACACAGAGCGAAGAGGGAAAGAGAGAGAGAGAAGAGGAGGAGGAGGGAGGCAAGAGGGAGACAAGGAGAGGAAGGTATGGAAGAAATAAAAGCAGGTGTACACATAACTGTAACTTCTAGTCCTTGCACACAGTGTCTGCTACAGGTTTGAATCTACACTAGACTGAAAGAAAGAAAGTTTTGTGTTTTAGCTGCATAAAAATAATAGAAAACAATCTTACTGTTTGCAAATTGATTTGATTTGTGTGCGTGTGTGGCCAAGTGTGTCAGTTCCCTAAATCCCAGGCTATCTAATTTCATAAGTGGACTAACTTTATGGATATAAAAGGGATCTCAGTAAAACGACCATCTTAAAGAGAATCTTGGGAGACATGCATGGACATTATATTCTTAAAAATACACAAAAAGTAGTTTTTTACTCTTTGTACAGTTTGCTACTATTTAGAAATATACTGTACTCTACTGTACGCTGTGAATGTCAAAGCCAGATGCGATTCAGAAATCAGGCTAATAAATGAGGCCCGTCTTATCAGCAAAAGTACATACCTGGTAGTGCATGACTAAGGGGCGCTTTTTCAGTTTGGCTTCCATGCAATCCAGCCAGCAGCAGCTCCTATTTCGATAAAATCTCAACTTTTGACACCGCTCGCTGCCAGAACCCGAGGTGACATTTTGGTTTTCGGACAAATATCAGGTGAATAACTGATTATCAAAGTTTAAACTTGCCCAGTGAGTACCTTCTAAAAGAAAGAGTCTTTGAGTCAAGCAGTATTTTAGGGGTTTTGCTCTTTTTCTTAACAAAATGACAAGTGCCGTATTTTTGTACTGAGTTTAGCATGACATTCAGCATGACAGGGTTTAAACTTTAGCACCAGCCACCAGCCAAATACTGGTACAGGTGGCTGCTAGATTTGCTTCACTCACCAGCCAAAAAAAACATTGGTAATCTATTGAGTGGTTGCTAGATTTTCGAATCCGCAAAAAATGTTAATTTCCAACACTGTTTAACCTACACTGTCTAAAGTGTGAGTTTTGAGTTTTTTCCACCCATTACAAGTGGAAGTTTTCAGGCTCTGTGGAAATCTCATTTTATGTTTGTGAAAAGGATTGTGAGTTAAGTAATCGTTCAACATTTTCGGACATATTCGCTTTAATTCTGAGAGAGATGAGAGGATTGATAACACTGTCATGTCTGTGGATTAGTTTAGCCTAGTTTAGCATAAAGACTATAAGCAGGGGGAACAGCTAACCTGGCTCTGTCCAAACTTAAAAAATACATCTAATTACCACATTGCATCTTGTTTGTTTAACCCGTATACTGTATACCTTACATGCTACAGGCTGTTTTCATACAACGTAATTCAAAGTAATGCATTGTAATTCGTATATATCAAAATCAATTAGTGTGTAATCCACGTATTTGTGAAGCAGGAAGTATGAAGAGCGACAAAACGCCGCGTAGGGAGGAGATCGGAGTGGATGGGCGGGTCAAAAAACAACTGCGCGCTGTAACTACTTCTTGATGAACGACAGTTTATCCGTCCGCCAAGCGTCTCCGACAGTAGCATTGTTCCCCAAGACATATAGTGGCAGCATCTATGCCCTTGAAGCCACAAAATATATTTTACATTTCTGTTTCAGCCCGGATTAAACAAAGGAAATGTTACTTAGTGATCTTTAGAAGGGCTGGTAAGTATATACTGTATATATATCTTATCTTTGATCAGAGCCGTTTACGCCTGCTTCCCTTCTAAGCTAAGCTAATGCACAATCATGACGCTGATATCAATCTTCAAATCTAAACTCTCTGAAAGAAAGCAATTGAGTGTATTTCCCAAACTATTCCTTTAAAATCTAAAGTTATCCCCTTTAAGGTTAGTAAAGAGGTGTATTGAATAAGAGAAACCTTTTGACAGAAAACACAAAATTGTCTTTGCATAAGGAAACAGCAAATGTGATCGCTTACACTACCAATGTCATTGGTGCAAGGTAAAGGCTATCACGGTCTGATCTGTGTACAGTAAATACGTCAAGGTGACAGTGAATTCAATGGTGATATATTGATGTTTAAAGCTGCTACAGAGGAAACCTTTAAAGTATGGCAAGCGCCGTGTCTGTGTGTTCTTTCATCCACTCAAGAGGCACTTAGATACAGCAACACAATGAGAGAACTCCAGTGTGCCAGGTTAAACACCATTAAAGCTACAGTATATCAAGGACCTTGGCACTTCAGATGACCTCTAGCTGTGTTATATGTGCCAAAGTGAACCTTTGAAGTCCACCAGCTTTTCTTTCTCTTTCATCGCCCCAGAGCTTAAAGCACAACGTATTGTACTGGCCATGATTCGTCGATTTTGGGATTTCAATCACCATTTTTTTGGTCTCCACGTGTGACATTGTTTTCTGTGCTAATGGTCCATTTCTTGTAGCTCGTGCTTGATCCAAACCATATCTGGACTGCAAACCACTTCAAGACTTTTCCCAGAAAATAACTAAAAGACTCTGGATACTTGGAGTATTTATAAAGTACGTAACATTTGCTGTTCCATTTCACTGATTTAAAAAAGCCACTAAACTCCCGTCTCAACGTTTTCTCATACACCAGTTTGTATATCTTACGAAAAGTTATAATAAGCCACATTAATTTGCGCATTAATAAATTATTCATGATTGCAAACAAAACAAAACAAAAAAACTCTACCTTTAAAATCTGTAATTCAGTAAGAGGGATGTGGGGGTGGGCAATGGGATGGCTCCTTGCTCCTCTGTATCTGTATTTATAATTTGTCTATCTTAATATTTAAGCCATCTTGGGAGGATGGCATGAAAAACAAATAAAAAGTTAGACACAAAAAAAAGTTCTGTGTTGCGAACACCGGCCCTATAGTTCCTGGTACTATCTCGGGAGGGAGAAACTGTAGTTTTCCGAGTTTTCTTAAAAAACTTCCTGCGTTCCTAGAAAAGTTCCACTGGGCAAGAGGGAAACACATCCTGTTCTCCTGTAACTTAAAAAGTCATAAATAGAAAACAAAATCAGAGTCGGGAAGCTACAGGGAATCAACAGATAATGAGCATGGGGATACCATGCTTATCTGATGAATGCAACACACACTATCTCATTGTTAAAGCATTCCTTCAGAGCCCAACTCTTTCATTTACACAAACTATAACTTCTACACACACTACGACCTCCACCAGGAACTCGCTAACACTCCTGACTGACTCAAGTGTAATTGGTGACTCAGTACCTGGATTCATGGAGTGTAGTTACTGCTCATCTTAGTGGATTTTACATTTACACGTTTCCGTGATTTTCCACAACATCTGTACAAAATTCTCAGACTATTCAGGCACTTGCCACTTTTCCTTCAACAACCAGGCTGAGATTAATATACCATTCAGTGATATTTGAATCCAAGTCAAACAAAAGTAATCTGTGCCCTTGACTTCATAATTAGATTACTACTAATCTTCATTAAAACTCGCCACTGAGTACGACCTTCGCATTATTGTGTTAACGTGTGTGTGTGTGTGTGTAGCTGGAGTTTTCCTACAAGTTTCCATTCTTTATCTGATAGCACAGATTCTGCAGTTTCCCTTCCTCCTCTGTTCAGCTCGTTCTCTCTCCCTCTCTCTCTCTCTCTCTCTCCCTCTCTCTCTCTCTCTCTCTCTCTCTCCCTCTCTCTCTCTCTCCCTCTCTCCCTCTCTCTCCCTCTCTCTCTCTCTCTCTCTCTCGCTCGCTCTCTCTCTCTCTCTCTCTCTCTCTCTCTCTCTCTCTCTCCCTCTCTCTCTCTCTCTCTCTCTCTCTCTCTCTCTCTCTCTCTCTCTCTCTCTCTCTCTCTCTCTCTCTCTCTCTCTCTCTCTCTCTCTCTGACCTTGGGTATCAGTCTCTGTCAGCAGTTTAACGGACCGGCGGATATTCCAATCAGGGTCCCGAACACTAACCGAGCTGGTGGCCCGTGAAACCAGAACTCTGATTATTAACACTGTTGACTCCTAAAGGACAAAAACAGCGGGTTAATGTCCCTCAACACCCTCGGGTGCAGAGTACCAGGGGCTTGCAGGAAACTATGTTTAGCAATGCTGTGGGGAAAGTTGATAATAAACCCCTGGTGGTTCTCAATGAATGGGTTACTAACACGTCCGTTTCTGTGTAGGTTTTCCTTTACACACCTACTGTACACATGCTATAGTTCATGTATTAGTTCATTCTACTGTGATAACTGTCAACTGTTTTAGTTTTTTGTTCAACATCTACAGAAATACTTTTTTTTCCCAGAGAGTGAGATAAGAAGATAGATACCACTCTGATGTCTGTGAGTTAAGTAAAGTACAGAGCTGCATATTAGCCTTGCTAGCTTAGCAAAAGACTGGAACCAGGAGAAACAGCTAGCCTGGCTAGCTTAGCAAGTAACTTCTCTTAAAACCACAAATTATTGTATTTACATATCTGTTTCTGTACCAATTTAACAATGTGTACAACGTCTTAATTAGTGAGCTTCAGAGATGTTGGTAGACTGATTTTTAAACGTTGGAGGGAGCTAAGCAAGCCGTTTACCCTCCTTTCAGTCTTTAAGCTAAGCTGAGCTAAGCTAAGCTTGTAAAGAAAGGCATTTTCTTCCAAAAAATCTTCAATATTTTTCTTTCACTAGCCCTGCTTGAAATATTCTTACTATGGCTGTCAATCGATTAAAATATATTTATCTGTTCAAAATGTACCTTAAAGGGAGATTTGTCAAGTATTTAATACTCTTATCAACATGGGAGTGGGCAAATATGCTGCTTTATGCAAATGTATTTATATATTTATTACTAGAAATCAATCAACAACACAAAATAATGACAAATGACAAATATTGTCCAGAAACCCTCACAGGTACTGCATTTAGCATAAAAAATGTGCTCAAATCATAACATGGCAAACTCAAGCCTAACAGCTGTCAGTGTGTCAGTGTGCTGACTTGACTATGACTTGCACCAAACGGCATGTGATTATAAATAAAGTGGGCATGTCTGTAAAGGGGAGACTCGTGGGTACCCATAGAACCCATTTTCATTCACATATCTTGAGGTCAGAGGTCAAGGGACCCCTTTGAAAACAGCCATGCCAGTTTTTCCACCCCAAAATTTAGCGTAAGTTTGGAGCGTTATTTATCCTCCTTCCCAACAAGCTAGTACGTCATGGTTGGTACTAATGGATTCATTAGGTTTTCTACGTTTATGATGCCAGTATCTTCACTCTAGCTTTAAAACTGAGCCCACTACAACCTAAAAATCGCAAGTTGCGTTAATGCGTTAAAGAAATTAGTAGTGTCAAAAACAAATTTGCATTTTATTATCGCGTTAACTTTGATTATTGATAACTCTGTACTAAAGGAAAGCAGCTAGTGTATTACATCAATGTGGCTAGAAAAGATAAACTTTTTGAAAACTGGTCATGAATAAAACCAAGTTTTGAGACAGACTGTAGAAGTCTGACATGTTTTTGTTTCAACTCCATATGGCTCTACTGCACTGCCTTCTATTTCTTATATTTACTGCTCTTTGTTACATTATTTATTCCTTTATACATGTTTATGGAATGAATAATTCCATTAAAATAGAAACTGTCTTTGCCTTCCTCCCTTTTTTCTCCCACTCCCACTTTGAGTTTGTCTCCAGATCCCTGCCCTATAATGTATTGCGGGATGGGCCGAGAATTCAGGAAGTCGCTCCCGTTGTCTCCATGGCAACCCTGAGGTCAGCCGTGCGAGGCCGGAGACCCCTCCTCAAACACAAAGAGCTCAGAGGCCTGGATCAACACAAACAACCCGGCGTACACACACACACACACTTACTGTACATGCACAAATGCAGGCGAGCTCACAAGGACGTACACTGCCTTCAACTAACTAAAGGACTTCCTGTGTAACTTCTACAGCAACAACAGTATTTCAGTACACAACATGAACTAACTACTGTACATCACTGGTGAAGATTGCAATGATTCCTGCTGTAGATTCAAGTTAAAAGGACTAAATCAAGTTTTCTGGTTAACAAACTGATGGCACAATCATCCGAATGCCCCGGGTAGATCAACTAGCTACATGCTGAAACTTTACAATAAGTAGAACAGGATTAGTAAACTAGCTTTTAATGAAAAGTGAGACAATGAAATATAGTGGCTAATTTAGGACAGGGTTGTGTAACAGACTGAAATAAGAGTCTATTAGTCAAACCCAGTCTCACAGGAAGGCGTATAAATACCACGACATTACACGGACATTCCGCGTGTCATGAGTACGCATTTTAGCGTTTTCGCGTGTCATTTGTACGCGATGCAAACGTCCGCAGTTAGGTTCAGGCAAGAAAACCACTAACTCATGTTCAGGTAAGAAAATCACTTAGTTAGGGTAAGGGAAAGCGTCATGGTTGGGCTTAAAATAAGCAAGTAAACTAAGTCAAACACATACGGAAACAACTAGCCTACGGAAAACACGTCACAGACGTCAACAAAAAACAAGTACCGTTCGACAAACGTCACTAACGTAACTTACAAAACAAAACACCGGTCAACAACGGTCTCGAACACGGGTTGAAAGTCTGGTGTTTGTTGGACCCGCCCACCATTGGTGGTCTTTCTTGCTTTTTCTACCACGTCACTAACTCTTACCATAGCAGTTATACATGGATGAGTTTACATTGCAGTCAGTAGGATACATGGCGTACAAAAGACACGGGAATCCAGAAACATGTACTTATTACGCCTTGCGCATTATCGTGGCATTTATACGCCTTTTTTGCGAACAGGCTGATTAGTCGACTAATCAATCGTTTGGTCGACTCATCATTTCATTTTTTTTCATGACTTCTCTGGTAAACACCAGATTTAATGTGGTGCTTTCGTGTGATTCTTTGTAGAGAAACTTCCCAGATCTGTCGATTAAATCAAGTAACTGATTAGTCGACAAAATTCCAGAGCGATAGTCGACTAAGAATTTCTTTGGTTGAGGACAGTCCTTCTAATTTGAACTGTTTAAACAGAAAGTGATGGTGGTGTGCAACAGGTCAACAGCTAAAAATCACAGCATTTCGAGTGTATACTTGCTCAATATCCACATATAAACCTTTCTACAACAACTGCACATAGTTTAAGAGATTTCAGATTTGGAGAATGTTAGTTATTTCCTGCTTTCACGTAACAAACTGTTGGTATGGAGCAATGGTCAAAGAACACCTGGATGATTTTGGCATCCCCAACAGGTACACTGACCAACAAGCTAATGTCCTTTTTTAAAGGTTCTGTCTTGTCCTGTTGGAATAAAACTTACTCTTCTCTCACTGTGAAAGCTTTTCCCTCAGTCTTCCTCACGCTCATTCTGCCTGGGAACCAAACCGACCATCATCCCAAGGGAGGAAAGAGATGGATGAAAAGGCAGGGCTGCAACCCACTACAGATTACTGATTACCTACTTAAAATGTACTTTTAGAGGTTGACTATTCAGTGATCTAAGACACGGTTGAACTATGACTTCCGGTTGTTGATTATCACAAGGAAAACAACTACCAATATGAAGTAAAATCCATTATAGAGCATTCTTTTAGGAGTTTTTAACCCTTAAAAGATCCTATCCAACGGTTCAAATCTACTTAATAGTATGTTATCCTATAGGGGAGCCTAACTTTAGATGGGTCTGTCCTTCTCTGCTTCCCTTTATTCTACTAATCTACTGATTTCACAAATTTAAAGACGTATTCTATTAATGTATGACCTGATTACTTCACATTATTTTTAGAGTAGCCTACTTGAACTTCAAAAATGATGCGACTGTGCAATTCAGAACTAAGAGCCATATATAGATAATAGTCCATATAAAGGTATTTTTGTCTCTATAATTAAAATATATGTAGTAACATGTAACTCAGTGCAATCTGATTACTCTACTTCTTTCCCTCGGTATGGCTACTATATTGTAGTTACTGCTAGTGTTTCAACCAAAATGTCTTTTTCTATTAAATTAGTCAGGTATCCTATTATTTACAGTTAGGTGTTACAGTATATTTTCATACAATAAAATGTAATTTGAACAATGGAAATTTAGGCTGATGATATGCATGTTCAAAATATGATTGGGCCATTAAAATGCAGATCTGCATTAATGCCATCTGATAGCCCTTCAGGCTTTTTTAATATTCTTAAATGGTCTTTAAACCTACACTATGTGAAATATTTTCAATTTCTTCTTTAGCAGTTATTCTATAGGCTACTCTGCAGGAGAACACTTTTGACAAGCATCACATTTAATTAAAAGCACCCTGCCTGCCTGAGCTCCACTGCTGTGTGAAATGCAGCAATTGACGCGGATGCGTCCAGTTCTCGTGTTAAAGATGCTTTGACAAACTCGATACAAAAAATCTATCAATTAAGAACTTTTTTGATTGTCAGCATAGTTATATACCAGATAGAGCATCAGAAAGGGTATTTAAAGCTTCTAAAGAGTCTTCTTGCAAATTCGGCTTATAACTAAGCAGCACTTTTGCCCTTAAAATCTCTCTCTGGTTCTTACACCGCTTGACCGCCCTCATTGACGCAACGTTAGTTTGTGGGTGATATAAGTCCTGAGAAAGACGGATGAACCAATTCTTAAGTTATTTTTTGTTAGCATTAATGTTGTTTTTTGATATTAGATATATGCCGAATTTAAGGGTGGCATGTTCGATTGTAGATGATATCTCGATAGCTGTTCTACGATGTATGCAAGTGTGCTAAAAGCTGTGATAACTCAAACTTCGCTAATTTCTGATAGGAGTTTGGCACAAGAGTTAGCCCGTATAATAAAGAAGAGTCCGGAGGTAAGTGAACTCACCATGACAACTTCCCTCTGCGGATAGCAGCTGTAGACAGCGGATCAGCTTCTCTTTATATTTCAGGATGGTTTTAAACAGGAGCGACCATTCCTTTCGGACTTTGACAAACACTGGCATTAATGTAAAGAATATAATCTTCAGTCGACGCCGGTCACTTGTCCTCTGCGGCTCCACCGGGTGAACTTGATGATGACGACAAAACACTTGTTTAAAGTTCAGGAATCCGGAAGATTTCATACCTTTTTTTTTTTATTTTAACTTTTACTTTCTGAAGCCTACTTTCTTCTGTCCCGGTTAACACTGTCCGTTGTGAACTCCGGAGGTTTTTGTAGGAAGAAAACTGGACCGGAGTCCGGCCCCCTTTTTTTCAGTGACCGGTGTGAAGTTATCTTAGAATCGTTAGCCACAACAATAATCCGTTTCCGGTTAGTATTTTCGCAATAAAAGCAGCATTAGTAAAAAATCATATATAAAACATAGAAAATGTGAATGTATTTACTATATTGTGTTTATAAATGTTGAATATTTACCCATCATTCGACTGTGCACTTTAAATATAACCTGGCGTCGTTTTTACATTAAATGAATGCTTTTGTTACGAAAGCAATAACATTACTTCCGGTACTATGTTATCTATTTATGTTTACTTGACCCAGCCAGGAAGCTGTAGGACAGCAGGGCCAAATCTCACCTTGCAGAGGCTAGTAACCTACACTCACATACACAGACAGACAATACATACATGTTAATAATAATGAGGCCTTTCCATAGAATATTTGTTCCCTAATTTAACCCTCTTTTAAAGCTAATTCATACTGTAACTTTATATCACAAAACAAGCACCGTAATGCCTTAACGTATATATTTTTTAAAATGTATTTTTATCTGAGCATTTGTCAACCCACATTATTTTTTTGTTTAAACACAAACTTGTACAAACAGAAAACACACTGGTCTCTCCCACCGGGCCTGAACACAACCCAGCAGAGAGGAAAGGATATAGCAAGGCCTAATCTCACCTTGCAGACACTGCATCCACCTCTCCACACTGCTGACTGTGGGGAGGTCAACTGTATGCTGATGTCCTTTTCATTCCGCACGGATCAGCTGACAATGTTTCAATAGCACGTCTCCTTTTATGTGCAGACATTCTCCGGCTGGTAGTGTTGGTTATGTAAAGAGGGACACGATTCGCTATACTCACAAGGGCCACATTTAACCCCTAAACATAACCCTAACCAAAACTCTGACCTTAAATAAATCAAACTATAAGATGATGAACCAGTTCATGAACCATGAATCTAAATTGAATCTAATAATGTTCATTATAAGCTATAGGAAATTGTTAAATTGTGTAGCCTGTAGTTAAATTTGTATTGATGTGGTGTTCATGCAGACTCATGGTGTCAGGCTCTTGCTTCACTCTGCAATGGTTTATTTTCACTTTCTGTATACCTACTTGTTCTCATTCCTAAGGCGTCAAATACAGATGCTTTGTCACGGCCGTCAGCGTTCGATACCGCCGCACAAGGCACCGTTTTGTGGCGGTAGGAGACACACCGGGCTTTCCATTAACTATAATTTAAACCCATCCGCAACAATAGTAAACGCTCATGTGTTGTGGTGACATATAAAGGGAGGGGGGGGGGGGGGGTTGGATGGGTCCAACAACACAAGACTGTCATCCAAGAGACTGCTGTTTGTGTCCCGTGCGTTAAGTTTCACTTCTACGTTACAATCAGCTGTTTGTTCGTGTCCAGTGTTCAAAACGTCAAGACAAATTTTCGCTGTAAAAACGTAGTAATTTTAAGCCCAACCATGTTGTTTTTTCCAAAATCTGAGTGGTTTTGTTGCCCAATCCCTAAGCAAGTGTTTTTGTTTAATTCAATACATTAAGCACGTGTTTACTGCAACAGAAAAGTGGCGCAGAGGGGTCTGACAAAGCCTCAGTATGTGACGAGTTGGGATGAGAGTGTGTTGTATATACACACGAAAGAAAATGGAAAGCAATTTATTCATCAGAGATGTCAATGTTTGGTGTGGAGAGGAGGTCGTGTTGCTCTGGCGCTATCTGTTTGGCGTGGAGAGGAGGTTGTTTTGCTCTGGCTCTATCTGTTTGGCGAGGAGAGGAGGTTGTGTTGCTCTGACTCTATTTGTTTGGCGTAGAGAGGAGGTCGTGTTGCTCTGGTTCTATCTGTTTGGCGACGCCGGGAAGCTGCTTGACATCCTCCTGGATCCACCTTCTCACATATGTTCACATTATATGTATTAATTTCTGTCATATTGATTGTCTATGTTGTACTTGTTACTGTACACACGACATCTATTGCACGTCTGTCCATCCTGGAAGGGGGATTCCTTCTCTGTTGCGTTTCCTGAGGTTTCCTCCATTTTTTCTTTTTTCCCTGTTAAAAGGGTTTTTTTGGGGGGGGAGTTTTTCCCTTATCCGATGAGAGGGTCGCACTGTAAAGGACAGAGGGTGTCGTTTCATGTACAGATTGTAAAGCCCCCTGAGGCAAATTTGTGATTTATGATTTTGAGCTATACAAATAAATTTGACTTGACTTGACAACAAAAAAAATGAATGTATATCTAATGTCTCTCAACATCCAAGGAATAGTTTTGTGTTGGACCAGACCACCCAGTCAGAACAGAGTCATAAAGCTGTGTAATACTGTAGTTACATAACACTGGTGTGGAAATAACCCGGTGTAGAGTTATAATGTAGCCACACATATATTGGACACCATGAAGTCGTCAAGAATAAACTGTTGCATCTAATGTAAGTAAACAAAGGGCAAGTTGGCCCATGTGACACTTGCCATGGCCCACTTTGAGCCTTCAGGGCTTGAGAGCCTTTGTCCGAGCGCTGTGTGCTGTCTGGGTAACCCTGGGCGAGCACAAATCCTCACCCTGAACTGGCCCCTTGAAGAAGGGAGAGTCGACCCAAATGTCCTCACTTCACTCCTCAATCTGAAGGATGAAAAGTCAAACTGCTCTCTCACAGATTCTCTATATTATGAACAACAACAACACACACCCCAGTCCTTAAACCTGAAATGGCAGTACACGTTTGTGCCGTTTGCTGTTTCCACTGCCCTCATTATTGCTTTGTTTAGGGTACAAACTAGAACCGAAGCCTACTGGTATCCGGATCTGAATGCAGATAAATGTCTCAGGTTGAAGAATAAGTGTTTATACTCAAAGCACCGTAAATGCGTGGGGATTAGGAGAGAGACTTGACACTCAAAGCAGAGGAGGGATGTGTGACCTACACACGATATTCCCCTCACAGTTTAGGCTAGACAGTTGGATCACATCAGATCAGAACAGTCACACCATCATATGACAAACAATTACTGTACATATAGTGATCACGGCTGAGTAACGTACATGCAGCCTAAACATGTTCTAGCTAGCTACTTCCATGTTTTTTGTTTTTGACTCCTCCTGGCATGGCTTTTTGGGCTTTTTTTTAGCCATGCTAGCGGTGTGGTAATGTTGGTCAGTCGGCCTGAGAGTCAGTTGATCCATCACTTTTGTCACGACTGAAATATCTGACTAACTATTTGAATGATTGCCATGAAATTGTGTACGGACATTCTGAAAAATGGTTGGTTGAATTGGGATGAACTTTGGTAGAGATATTCATGTTGCCCTCGGAATGAAGTGTAATAACTTTGGTGATCCCCTGACCTTTTCCTCTAACGCCATCATCATGTCAAAATTTAAATTTGTGCAATACATTACTTACAAACTTGTTTTGTAAGGTCACAGTGACCTCTGACCTCCAAAATCTAATCAGTTCATTGTGCCAAATTTGAAGAAATTCCCACCAGGTTTTTCCTGAAATATCACGTTCACGAGAATGGGTCGGACGGTCGGAAGGACGGACACCCCGAAAACATAATGTGATGACTGTCATAACATGACTGTCGCCAGCGTGGATGAATAAAAAAAGTCATGGAATTTTGTGTTTTGGATATTTTAATATTAAATTTCCTGAAACAATCCACCTACTCAATCTAAAAGGTTAATACAAACAGGCCAGGCTTAAACATACATGAGTGCACTTCAACACACAATGGTCAGGTTAAACATTCATTGCTTTTCCTAAATAAAGTCTCTGCATTACAGTAGTAATCATCTGATCGGCAGCAGTGGAATGAAAAAAGATCATTACTGTAACAATACAATCTCAATAGAGATGAAGATCTGCAGTTTATATGTACAGTTTATGACTGAAGGAAACCATGGGAGTTTAGAGCGGTAGCCTTGTGTTTGCACGTCTAAGCAAATGTGTGTTTCGTATACATGAGAATGCAAACACGGCAGAGGAGAGACAAAGGAAAGGGGAGGAGAGGTCAGATTTCACTGATCTGTTAGAAGTGGCGGAGAATAGATGAGAAAGCACAGATTTCTATGGAGCAGTTGGAGTACTACGGACGTCAGAGAAGAAATAATGTTATAAAACAGGACGACGTTTTGATTGTGATCTCAGTGGTCAACCAGGTTCATGCAGCAACAAGTTCTGTCTTCTTGCCGAACTAAAGCGTATTTCCCCTCGATAACTATAATAAGGAAGCAAACAGAGTGAATCTGATTCATATCTACAGAACAATAGAGTGCTGCAGGGATGACGTGTTTTTATAGGCCAACCAGGAAGTTAGCAATTGGATTTTGAATTATTGCAGAAGGTAAACTTTATAAAAAGTTTATGATACTTACACATTTTGTTCAGCAAGATAATCTCCACAAATGAACACCACTTTTATGATTTTTGAAGCATAAATGCAATCACCAGAAGTAAAAAGCTAATAAATGAACTACACCACGGTCGCATGACTTCAGCTAAGACTTCACTGACTTCACTAAGCGACAACCTTTGTGGTCTCATTTAGCCATATTCTAACTTATTTAGCCTTATTACCAACTGCCTTTTTTAAGACTCGTAAAATCTTCAAAATTCACAAGTGCTGTATTTACTGACGTATTTTATGTCGTAGAACAAAATGTGAAAATCTCTCCTTTTTGGACAGTATTGTCCGAGTTCCAAGTACGAAGCGACACAGTACGAGCTAAGGGGCAGAACAGAAATTTTATTTCTTTAAGTTTATTTTTTAAGTTAGAGACATTATATACAAATTTTAGTCAACCTCTTATTATTGGTAACGTGTCCCACATTGTCCAACGCACCCTATCTGGTCACCCTATCTGGTCACCCTATCTTGTCACCCTACTATATTTGAGTTTTTTTGGCGCTGTGTCAAGCCCCCAGGAAGAGCGCCGGGCTTTGAAAAAGATTATCGTAGTGGCCCGCCTCCAACGCTGTATCCAGTTCTCTTAATTCATCCATGGGATTTGTCCACCAGTTTCGTAGCTTCCCCTTGGATGCTTGCTTGCGCTTGCGTGGGAGCTGCACACCCAGAGCCCAAAGGCTGACGCCCAGAAACGTCCTGAACACAGTAAAATATGAAGAAAATAAGAAAATAAAGGCAGAGGACAGGATCTCTGCAGATACAGACACCGCCACACACTTCTAGTCATAACATAAGTGATGATTGAGTGGGATTACTTTTATGACTCTATAGGCTACATTGTTTTTTAGGGAAATCCTGCATAGTATACCTTTAAGTGTCAAGCTGTGTACTTTCTGCTTTGACATCTGTTTTAAAAAATCTACCTCCTGAATTAGTCTTTGTTCTTATCAAATCTCACTAATGTGTGGATCATTAAGAGGATGGCCACAATGTGGACACTGCAGGCATCATTCATGCAGAGGAAAACAAGCCTTTAGTTGACTATGAGACACTCAAAACATCCTGCTACAAGAGCTCCAGACTACGTCTCTACAAAGAGATGCTGTAACAGAAGCAACCTAAAGTCTCTCAACAACATAAGCTCGCTGTGCTTTTGCTCAATCACAAAATATAAATAGCGACAAGAGCTTATTTATAATATTGCACAGCAAAGATGAACCTGATCACATACTGCGCTGCCTCTGGATACCAAGTGTCAAATGACAATGTATATATACGTCATTGTGACTGTTTCAACCTGAAACAGTCACAAACCTGAAAAGACAATCTCACGCCTAAAACCAGTCAAAAATGCAGCTGGGACAGCAGGCTGAAGCTTTGAAGGACTAGGTATAAACCTGACTGATTCCCATCCAAGTTACACTAGGATCTTTGAAGGCAGTTATTGTAAATGTTAATCAAGTTCACAGACATTTTTCCTCCTCTGTTTTAATATAAACCAAGAGAACAAAATGAGAATTTCTTCAAGAGAAGTCATGAAACTTGTGTGTTGCGTTTCAGTGTTGACTTGTACTTCAACAGCACCATCTAGTGGATCCAAAAGGGAAACACATCCAGTCACAGTCTAACACATCAGTGCACTTCTACACACAGACTTTATGGGTAAATGAAGCATGAAACTCACAATGGTCCGGGATTAGAGGAATTTATTGTCAGGAATCAATGTTTTCCTAACACAAAGCCTCAACACTGACAGTCATCATCTGATCACTGATTCACAAATACTGGCTCTGGTTCAAACACTGGAGTGATGTAAGGTACAGTACTATACAGAGAAATCACATGGATCTGTTCTTAAATAATACGTATTGCATTGCACAAAATAGATACGATCAGATGAGAAACACACAATTTAGATTTTTCATCTACAACTCGAACTCTTCAATTATAGGAAGCATATTTTTGTCATAAAATCATTTGAAAATCTCACAAACAAAAATATTTGTATTTAATTTGATTTTAAAATACTTTCTGGTAAAAAAAAGAAAAAGAAAAGAGCTCATGCATGATCAATTTCCTATTCACCTTCTTTTTTTTAAAAATTAGTACAAAATTCTATATTTTGGTGAAGTATAAAAATCTAAGATGCAAAGGTGAAATTTACTAAATCATCTACTACATATGATCTGTGTGCCAACTTAATTCTGCACAGATCAGGTCAATACAACGGTAGATATAAAGGAATATTGTGCTAAGATTTTTAGCAATGTTGTAATAAAATATGGTAATTTCACTACATGTCTAGGTATGAGGGTTCTGTAATGATGTTGGGTGAAATGTCAACAAACTACAGAATCATTTAAAGTTTTAATTAGTTTAGTAGTTTTTTAGGGGAAATTATAGACGGACCTCAAAACTTCCACTTGGTTGCAGTGTATTAAAATGATCTTAAGACGTAAAGATTCTCATCTACTGTAGGTAACACACTGACTAAGGATAAGTACCTCATATAACCCTACTTCAAAACAATTAAACTGTACTGTATATACCATTATTTGTTTTAGTATAAAATAGTATTAATATTCTTGATTCAGTGCAAAATTTTAGACTAAAAATATGAAACCTATATGTGTTGTATTTCCTGTCAGAGTGGGTCATCGATGCTCTGGGTGAAGTGTTCCCCAGTGTACAGGCCATAGTGCAGGGTGTCTTTCTGAGCTGCAGCCCAGGCCATCTGCAGGCTGGAGAAGCGAGCGGCCCAGCGACCCTGAGGGTCCACAGTCACCACCCCACCCAGACCTTCCACTCTGGACTTCATGTAGGCCAGGCCTAGATCACTGGCAGCCTCCACTGACTGACCTGAGATCAGAGGAGAGAAGAAATAATACGGTTATAAATCACTTTGTATGGTGAACTGACTTTCGGTGTATTACCAAGAGTAACTGAACTACTCCTCCATATCTGCTTGTGTTACACTGCAGAAATACTGTATGTATGTGTGTGTGTTACCTTGCTCCATGTGGAACAGGATGAGTCTGGCCAGAGTGACCTTCATGATGGCTTCTCCGTGGCCGGTAGTCGACACGGCTCCCACCTGGTTGTCAGCGTAACCTCCACACCCTGCAGTGACAATATGATTTAGTTTTAAATTCACTTAATTTTTTAGATGTAAAGGTTTTTATTCGTAGTTTCATTGCAACGTGTGACTTTCAGGCAGGTGTAACAATAAGTAATACAGTAAGCTAGAAATGAACACATATAGTACTGTGGTAAATAGGAGAAAATAACAAAGACTGTTAATTTAAAGTGATTTTTTTCCCTTTAAACATGTCAGAAAATGGAATCTTTGCTACCCTGGTTAGGAATGTGAAGTGTAAAAGACTAAGTAAATGAAGCTACATTTTTCAACGGTTTTATGACAGAGCAGCAGTTGGTATAAGGATGCAATTACACATCCCTCTCACTAGATGGGAGAGTAATGTTTTAGCTGCTTTTATTTTGAAATACACTGTAGTGGCATTTACAAACTTTCTGAAATTTCTACAGCTTACATCACACTGAGGTTTACACAACAGACAAAAGATGATTAATTAAAACGGTTGAGAAATTAACAGCTGTAGAGGATCCAGTCTGTACAACAGACTGACTAACTTTCCTGTGATTTAAATGTTTCTGTTTCAGTGTTTGTGCTTTTCATCAGATAAAAGAGTTTCACTGATGCATCTTTTAGTTTTGTTTAGTTTAGTTGTTTTACGTTACATTTTGTGGTTGTGGCTGATACTGAGGCAGGATCAGCAGAGAGAAAAAGAAAAGAATTGACCGAAGAACAAGAAAAAGCTAAAAGGGATGGTGATGGAGAACGGGCGAAAACAAGAGTCAACACTGGTCATTCATTCAACAGATGGAGAGAATTACGGGATTTGAAAGATTCGAAACCGATATTGAATTGGCTCTCTTCCTCCTAGAATAGTAATATGTTTATTTTATTTATGAAATAAATTGCGAGACGCGGTTTTACATCAATATATGAATTTACGTTGGTGACGAAAGCACCATCATCGTATTACAGGTATTAATCTTACATAGCCACAAATACATTTGTGGCTATATAAGATTAATAAGTTGTCTTTCTTTCACTTGCTTACAAAACTAATGCACGTGCTAGCCAGATCAAGATTTATAGGACAGGAGGCGGTGGTGGTCATGGAAACACTACCGCTTCTGTCCACAAGGAAGCGCCAAAATCAACACAAAATGAAAGTTCCCTGTAGTGTCTTTTAATTCAGACATCTGTTTCAGAGTGAGGCTGTAACTTGGACACTGAACCATGTCTAAGTCTAATCACTCATTTACTGAAAGTGACAGATTAGACAGGCCTCAAGCAGCCAAGACTTTCAGACTCTTTCACACCAGTGTTGTTTACTCATCTTCTCAAATGACACTCTGGATTCTGGCAACATTAGGTAGTTAGTACGAGCCGGTCAGTGCTGTGGCTCTGACATGATTTGGATGAATTGGTCAGTATTACTCTGGTAGCCCTTTAGATTCAAAGGGAACATGCATTTAATTTCTTTTAACATAAGAATCAAAAGTTGTTCCATGCAGTATGTGTCATTATTGTTGTGCAGTATGTTGTTACAGAGCTCGTAGCCAACTATTAACCCAGCAGGCTTTGTTTACTAACTAACCACACATGTCGAAATTCTTCTGGTCAAAGGTCGCCTTGCTATTGTTTTTGTCTGACTATGATGTCAACTGGTCTTTCTCTCTCTCTCAAAGGCATATAAGTCCAAACTATACGTGTGAGGACTGACCTATGCAGGGTACGTCGCTCACTCGTCCCTCCATCTTGTTCAGCATCCCACCAGTGGAGGTCGCACAGGCTATGTTGCCCTCGCTATCGACCGCCACTGCTCCAACCGTGCCCATCTTCCCCCTACACAACAACACATACAGGAACAGCAGAATTAGGCTTTAATTAATACTCAGTTTCATACGGTAACCTGGTAACCACGTTATAACTAGCTAAACCCAGGTTAAAAAAGTATGTATGTTGTAGCGTTAAAATGTTATTTACCCATCAAGCCCTTCTAAAAAAACTTTTTTCCCACGTGACCTGACGTAGGTTTCTGCATGATGACGCTGCTAAATGTACAGTATTTATACATCCTTATAGTCAATGTATTAACGTTATATACAGTAACCTAGATGGCGGCATGCTCCGAGTTTGGAGAAGCAGACAGGAGTACCGGTATGGAAGCTAAGCAATGTACTGCTGTGAACGCCACGCTAGTTCGGATCTGAAAGTTACACAATAACACAAACAAACTAACCGATCGATGCAGCGGTAGACCAGCGACTCCCGTGTTCTTCAAGGTAAAATTACGTTTTTTATGAATGTAGTCTGGTGGCTTGAAGAGAATGATATAACGGCTTCAGTTCCCCGTCAGAAAGGGCTTTCTGATTGCGAGGTAAAGTGGTGAAAATATTCTAAATATAGTGTACACTTAAACTGATATTGATGTTTTTTAAATGGCTAAAATAAGTTTTTCTGCTGCTCCCGTCCACAGCCGATTTACCTCGCCGTCAGACAGCCCTTTCCGACGGGGAACTGTAGCGGTTATATCGCTCTCTTCAAAGCCACCAGACTACATTCACAAAAGCAGTAATTTTACCTCACAGAACACACACAACCCCACTTCAAACCCTCCAGTTATTTCCAAACTTAGCACAGCTAACTTTGACCCAGCTAGTGCTAGCGTCCACATTATTCATAACCTTATTGATTAGCTTCGATAAGCTTACTTTGGTAACCAACATCACTGCTGTTCGCAAAGGCTGAGTGGGTGTTTCTATTTGAAAAAAACAGAACAGATGGACCCGCCATTTAAGGAACACCTTTCTTTTGAGTATCAGGTCCTCACTGCTTGTAGGCTTAAAAAACTAGATCTGAAAAGTTTGTTGCTTGAGAGGGAGTTACAGCAATAACAATGAATTCCAATGATGACCCAGAGTCAAAGCAAGAAAACCTGTGCAAACATCAGTAGAAGCTTCTCAAACTACTCCTGCTGCATAATCCAAATTGGCATTGTTGATTCGTGTGCTCAGTATGTTCCAAAAATTCCCGACTTTCCAATAAATGTTTACTTCGCTACTTCAGGAGATATGAGGAGGCAATACAATAGTGTATTTAGTTGTGTCCAGGAGAATCTGTGGGGGCTTTTCATTCAGCTAATCATGCTTCCTCCCCTCACAACATGGGAAACCTGCCATCATTGAGATGTTCCAGTCGCTTAAATGTGTCTCTGAGGGGACGAGGAGAGAGGAGGCTTCAAGAGGAGTTTCGAACAAGGAATCCCTGGTGTATCCTGTGAGATGTGTTTTTTACTGGACGCCAACACCCCTTCAATCCCAATCTGTTTAGTGATTAGTCAGCTGATCTGATGAGACGGTTAAAGGATTGATTGCTGTGCACACAGTATGACACAGTATGGATCAACAGATTATGCAGCAGGTTTGAGCTTCTGTGAACGTCTTGATTTGCTCTGACATGTTTTGTCGTGTTTCTGAGTCGAGTCACAAATGTTTCGTCTCACATTTGGCACTCCACAGGATTGGCGTCGGGTGCCAGGTTCATTTTCCAGCGCATGCGGGAGTACTCAGTGATGAGGGACTCAAGGGGCACCTCGGGGACACCCATGGACCGGGCGAACAGACTGGCCCCCTCTGCTGTCAGGAACGCATGACTCGTCTGAAACGGACATCAAAGTTCACATTTATAGACTATTACAGAATCTATGTGTAACTGGAAAGCACTGAGTGTGTCTTAATTCCCAATTGTATGCCTTGATCCATATTTAAATGCACGTACCTTGTCCATAACCAGTCTTGCTAGCTGGGTTGGGTTGGCTATGTTGCGTACAGCAGACACGGCACCGCTTCCCAGTGTTTTTCCATCCATCACCATGGCCTCCATCTCCACCTCTCCTTTGACGTTCAGCACTGACCCACACCCTGAAACAGGATTTAAGAAGAGATTTGATAGTTGTTCCTCTGGGGACAAAGAATCTATAGTGTGCAGAGGTGGAATTTGGCCACCTGGTGTAAGGCACTTCCTCATTGGCTTCCTCTTTAAGACCTCGGAGGTTGCCCACTGCTTTGGATTTAGGACTCTCACAAAGTTAGCCGGCATTTTTGCGAGGGGCATGGGGGCTAAATTCGTTTTTTAACCTTCATAGAAGACAAATCCACTGAGAAACAAACCTCCGCTTTCCACGGTCACAGAATTGCTGCAGATGACACAACTATAGTGTGTGTTTTTCCATTACCTGCATTGAAGGAGGGGTTATTCTCCAGCAGGGTCACAGCCTCGACCACAGCGTCCATGCTGCTGCCCCCTCCCCGGAGGATGGTGTACCCTGCTCGGGCTGCCGAGCACACCCCCGAAGTGGACTTTTCTGACCGCTCCTTTGGGATAAGACCCGCCCCTCCATGGACCACCACCACTGGAATCATGTCAATCACCTGAGAAGGAAATGTGGAGAGATAAGATGCAACACAGGATGTAGACACTAGTTTTATAGAAGCTACATGTAACATCAGGGACAGTTATAGTATTTTTATATATTTACCATATACCAAGTATTTCCTTTATTATTATACTGTATATTATTTGTAAATACATTTTTATTTTAATTTTTACTTTATTTTATTCTTTTGCTACTTAACTTACTGTTTTCTAAATGGAGCTTCCCAGCAAAAGGTATTTCACACGATTGTACTTGTATAACCGGCGTGACAATAAACATCTTGAATCTAATATGATATGAGTTTCATTTCCTGCATTGCTGCCTCTGTTTTGCTCTACTGTAACTTTTCCAAATAAACATATTCAATTAAAGTCTGGTAAATATTTTAGTGCAGAAAAAGGTCTGTATATATTATATATAGTCTACATACATATCCTGTTTCATTGTTTGGACTATAAGATGAAGCATCTTGTCTGGTTGTATGGACTGTGATAAATAGCGAAACGTATTTTAGCCACCTCATACAACCCTACTTCAAAACACCCAAACCAACCCTTTAAACCTGTATTATTTGATGATCTGTTTTTTTTAAATCTTTTAAAATGGTTTCTAGCACTTTAATTTGCATTATGGCATTTTATTCAGTATCCCTTTTAACGTTTTAATACATTATATAATGTACAGTAAAAATATTCCCTGTCAGTGTTTTACTATTATATATGATGTTTTTGGATTAATATTATTGATGCATTAATGTGCATGTTGCATTTTACTGCTGTAGATGTGTAAGGACGTTTTAATAATGTTTAATGTTTAACTACTACTGTTCAGAAACAATATTTCATCCTTCAGTTTATCAGAAACATTCAAATCAAAAATCACCAAATTTGGAGATACAGGGTTAACTGGACAGGGAAAATAAAATGTAATCTGTAACGTAACTAAAGTTGTCAGACAAATGTAGGGAAGTAAAAAGTACAATATTTACCTCTGAGATGTAGTTGAGTAGAAGTATAAAGTAGCATAAAATGGAAATAAATCAAGCAAAGTACAAGTACCTCAAATGTGTAGTAAAGTACAGTAGGCCTACTTGAGTAAATGTAGCCTACAGTTACTTTCCACCACTGGTAATATCCAAATAAACAGCCCTCATTGATTTGTCTCTGTCTCATTTATGACAATGTTTTAAACATGACAATAACTTTGGTGTGACTTGCTTCACTAGATTGTGCAGCAGATAAAAAGATTGGTTTTGCATCAGCCAGTAAAGCAATAAACTTCTCACTTTATATCAAACCTTTGCTCTCAGACACATCAATTGGATGGTATACAACAAATGATTTATTAGCCTACCCTTTTCTATTAAACTTTACCCTGTAGCAGTTTGGCACAAATCCCTATGGGGTGAAACTAAAAAAAGGTTATATTAAAACAGGTGGCTAACGCAGTTACAGGATACATATATGTAACATTTGTAAATATATTAAATGACAACCTCTTGGTGAGCTATCTGTTTGCCGAATTGACGAGACATAAGCAAAACAGTTATAAAGCTGCCATAATGGTGTTGCATGTATCAGGGCTCAGTGGCTCAGCAGTGCACCTACTTACCCTGAAGATTGAGCTTCTTGCTTGCAGCTTAACGGGGTGCAAACGTTGTCTGGGTAACAAGATATTGAGAACATTAATTTAAGGCGACCCGAAAGCCTGCATGCACTGATTATACAAAGCGTACAGTGAATACGAGACGGCAAACAACAGAGGTGCTTCTGTTATAAATACCACCGACGAGTCGTTAAGCTCAGAAAAAGCAACATCTCTTCCGGGATATGACATTCACACTTTCAAAATAAGATACAGCTAACGTGCAGCAGGCTACATTCAATTTTTTAGTATTTCTTAAAAAACGAAAATTTGATTAAAGAAAATGTATACATGATATATTTGTAAAAAATAAATTAATAAAAAAAACTTCCCTAGCCTAATTTTACGTTTAATATAGAGACTTTTACAGAGGAATGTCAAAATTAATGTTGTTCTTAGTTACAGAAGTTATCATTGTTGTTGTTGTTGTTGTTGCTGTTGTTGTTGTTGTTGTTGTTGTTGTTATTTATTATTATTAGTCATAGTAGTAGTAGTAGTAGTAGTAGTAGTAGTAGTAGTAGTAGTAGGCTAATAGTATGCTTTCTTACTCCATTTACACAGCACTGTTTTTTTTAAAATTTTTTAGAAATTAATGTTGTTCTTAGTTAAGAAAGTTATCATTGTTGTTGTTATTATTATTATTATTATTATTATTATTATTATTATTATTATTATTAATATTATTACTAGTCATAGTAGTAGTAGTAGACTAGTAGTGTGCTTTCCTACTCTGTTTCCACAGCACTGTTTTTTTAAGTGTCATCAAACTATTCCAACACACCTTATTACAACCCTTAGGCCTTGTTACATCGAGCATATCTGGCATGGTTGACATGGCATGACACTCTGTGCGACCAGTAAATTGGCCATGTGTTTTTTTCTGTCAATCATTTATTTCAGCAAATGCAGTGGACATTTCCATCTTCTTTGCCTTTGCTGATGTTGAAGTGTTGTGGAGGGGAACTGTTCTATGCCCTCTTGAAAAGTGAGATGTCTGAAAGAAAGTAAGACAGTAGCAGTTGGGTGAGTATTTGGCTCTCTCCCAGAATATTGCTGCCCGAAGTAGGAACCTCTCTTGGGTAAGAGCAGTTGAGCAAGTCAAGCAAATGCGTTGTTGCATGCCTGCAGTAATTGTCTGTTGGTTTTGGCATGTTAGATGATGATGATGAGGATGAAGATGAAGGGTTTGGGCTGAGCCAGGGTGTGACGGAGTAGCCGTCACTGACTGTGGGCAGCGCACACACATAAACCCAGGCGCACACACACCAACATTCCTCCGCTGCATCGCTGGCTGCGGGCAGCGCACACACAAACACACCAAACATTTCTCCGCTCCCTTCCTGATACTGATAGTTAAAACACCTCGCGACATATCCCTCTCCCCTAAACTGTTTTCCGTAGTACGACCAAGGGTGCACCCTTGCTTGTTCTGCTATTTCCTGCCTGCATATATTCTCACACAAACATTATTCTCACTTACCAGTCGAGGAAACGCTGCCTGTCCATTAGTGATGTTACGTGCTGTGCCGAGGCTTCGGAGCGGCCCGTACAGAGGCCCGTACTACGAAGCGAGTTCTTCTCCTTATCTGGCTTAACCAACCCTAACAAACGAGTTCCAGCTAAACTGTCCTACGAAGGTGGTTATCAACTCGGTAAGTCAACCCAGGGTTTCTCTATCTGGTTATGAGCGCGTTCACGTGAACGGGGCGGTGTTTGCAGCATCTGACCAATCACAGACATGGACAAGTCTACTGTCAGCAGACAGACAGACAGAGCGGCACATTTTACAAAGGAAGAGTAAACTATATTAGACAAATACGAAGAAGTTAAACACTTAATCCAGACTAAAAGTAACACAGTTGAAGCTGCTAAATGCAGGAAGGACAGCTGGCAGAAGAAAAAACTCCCGATGTGTGAATGCGTAAATTAACAGACTTATTAATTTAACGGAACACTCAAAAGTCGGATAAAGTCGTCGGGTTATAAATAGCAATAAGAAATTATATTGATGGCTGGATGGACGGTTACACGTTATTATACCCATTATTAAACAAACGGCGTGTATAACTATTTGAACCTTCTGTCAGATGCGTCCCCGTCTCCTGCGGTGTGAAACGGACTCAAGAGCAAGTAAAAAAATAAATATAAAAATATAATTCAAAGCAGTAAACACCCGCAGCATAAATCAATCTGTCCTTCCTGCATTTGCCAGTTTAAACTGTGTTGTTTTTAGCCTGGATTATGACTTAAACTTCTTCGTATTTGTGTAATATTACCATACGATCAGCGCACTGAGCTCTGATTGGTCAGTAGACGGTGTTTTTCTTCGAGTTGATCTCTTATCTGGAACATAACCTGCTCCGGAGCAGGTTAGCCGTTCAGCGTAAGTTACCATGGAGATCTACCCCGGTAAGAAGTGATCCACCTTCGTAGGACGGAAAACACAGGGTTAACCCTGAAGTTACCTCGATAACGCCAAATCCTGCTTCGTAGTACAGGCCTCAGGAAGTTTTCCGCGATGCGCGTATCGAGGCTTGTATCGTTTTAGACAAATGACGTCATTGATGACGTCCGAAGCCTCGCTGCCCAGCCATACCGCGTCACTGGTTAAAGAAGTGGTTCAGATCTTGGCACACATAAGATGCACTACTTACAAAACAATTACAGTTTATTATATATGTATGTTATTTACTTCTTAGAAAATATACATTATACTATATATTATATAGATATAAATGGATTACATGGTAATAGATTTTTTTTCATTGTTTATAGTCATTCCAACAGCCTTTACTGGCGCAAAATACAGATCACATGGTTAAGATCATATCTGCCTGTTTTACACTCTTTGGCCACCAGGTGGTTGCGTGTGCACATGAAGCCTCGAGAAATGAACCCTTTTTCGAACCAATTTGCTGGAAAGCTTCAATGCTTCATGAAGCTTCATCTCACCATCACTACTGTCCATCCTGTCATGTCCCATTCATGAGTGTGACTGGCGAAACCGGGGCGTTACAAATTCCCCGTTAAAAAGAGCGCTTTCGCGCGTTTTGAGTATCATGTGACCAGCATGAATATGTTTATTATTTTGCATTGTGATTTTGTTGCAGTTTAACTTGTTTTTGGGTTGGAGGGGAATATTTAGACAGATGTGTAGAAGTAATATGTAAAATATGCTTAGATTAAAGGGACTATAAATGTCTTCCTAGCTGAAGAATATTGTTAATTGTTATTTTTATGTAAGTAATACGCCCAGGGGAGGGGCTATGAGTTTAAAAGGGGGTCATCTTGGCCCGGTGAGGAGAGTTGTCTTGGTTTTGGTTACAGAGAAGGTAACATCCATTGAGCTCACAGACGGTATTTTTGAATTGTGTTTGCCTGTTCCTGACTGGAAATTAATTGTGATTTTTGAGGAACCAACATTTCAGGGCTATTTGTTTTTGTACATAGCTTATTTTTCTATTTTTCACTTTTTGTAAATATTGGCACTGTTTGCACTTTGGGAGGCCGGCATAATAAAAGGGACTTAATACAATGTTTTACGACTACGCCAGTGTTTTCATGTTGAAGGAGTTTTTTGAAGAAGAACCCCACGACACAGGGTTGTTTTTTTTTCTTATATCCCAACATGCTCCTGGCTCTGCTCCTCTCAGTACATGTTTCCCCCCTCAGTACATGCTACTGTTAAGTGAGCTGACCATGGTGCTGAAATACAAATGGAGATTTAAGAGCTGCATTTACAATCTACAATGAAGTTACAGTGATACTGGTTGACCTGGACTCAACTGGTTTACAGCATAGTGTGTAGGGTCCCCTGAAGGTTCGTAAAAAATGTGGCATAGTCTAATTTAACTGTATAAAATTTCAGTTTCTAAACCAAATCATGGTCTTCACTGATTCTTAGGTATATCAGATATTCAACTCTGGATCTGTGGCTATAAATAGTCAAATAAAGTACATTTGTTTCTAAATTTAGATTAATGTGACACAATTAATTATCTTGTTTTATACAGTTTGTGTGATTTACACTTCCCAGCTGTGGCATATTCTCGTCGTGTATCTGACTAGTAATGTTTGGGAACCTCCTCTCCACACAGAGCTATAATTAAAATGTTGTAGGCCTGCGCTGACATACTGTAAATGTCACCCTGTAGCCATACATGTGCATGACTATGTGGCAAACCTCAGGCTCCATTCAGTTTGTTTTTTCAGCATGAGGAAGTCGTGTTAGTGTGTGTGTGTGTGTGTGTGTGTGTGTGTGTGTGTGTGTGTGTGTGTGTGTGTGTGTGTGTGTGTGTGCGTGTGCTGGGAACTGCTGGAAGGATGGATAAGGAGGAATGACAGAAGGAAGGAGTGGAGGGAGAGAGAGAGAGAGAGGGAGGGAGGAAGGAGAAAAAAAGGGGGATGCGCGTCATTCTAACACGCAATTGGTGGGAGCGAGGAGGAGGGTGCAAACACTCTTACTGTGAAGGGTTTCATACAATACTAGAAAATGGTTCTTTAGACTTGCATTCATTATTTCTTTACTAATACCATTTTATTTTTACCTACATGTACCAGGCCTACATTTCCTTTTGATGGTCTAGGTTTGAAGCCTTTTCATTAATTTATTTATTTGCAAAAATGTTGCTCTACCTTTGTTCTATTGCTTATTAGCAAACTGAAATAATGGTTAAACTATAGCCTACACTATGAAACTGAATTCCTAATTTTTTATCTTAAAATTCCATTAATTTACCCATAAATAATAATGTAATAGTTGCTCATAAATAATAATGAAAATATATTTGAATGGGAGTTTAAGGGGATAATTAGACGATAAATTAATTGTAATACATTATGTTATTATATTAAAAATATATATAATATAATAATAGTACATATAATATAATAATACTATAATATATTAAGGTATTCATAATTTTAATTGATTATCTGCATGGTTTTGGGAGATTTTAAGGGGAGTGAGTCCTTAATTTGTAACTTAAAATGGCTTTCATTTTCAATTAAGGTGAACATTCAGGGATGGACAATATTATAGGTTTTTACACCTTAAAAGTCCTTAATCTATGCAGAAAACCCATTAAAAATCCCATATTACATAATGATCTTTACCATAATTTACCCGTTAATAAACCACTATTTTCGAATCCCTGAAGTTGCACCTTTTGTTGAAAAAGTAAGGATTTAGATTAAGTGATGAATATGATTATTTGGTATATTTTAAGGGGGTTTGGTTTCAGAAAAAATGACAAAAGCCATCCCTTGATTATTTAAAAATTATTTAAAGGTCGTAATTTTTCAATTAAGGTGAAAATGTCATGTTATTTGATACATTTTAAGGAGTAAAAGCCCCTTAAAACCTTTAATCCATCCATCCATCCATCAAATATAATCGATTGATATATTGATATTGATATATTGACATATTGTCTATTCATTAATCCCAAATTTGGGGTGACCCCCCATTGAATTGCGCTTGAATTGAAAAAGGTACAAATTAAGGGGTATGCTTAGGCCTACATTGTGGCTGATTTTAAGGGCGTTTTACCTCTTTAAAAAAGTGCAAGTATTATTATTATTATTATTATTATTATTAATAATAATAATAATAATATTAATAATAAGTAATATTATAATATGCCTAATTATAATCCATTAATTTAGCTATCGTTTTCAGGGGTGAATAAAAAAATGAATAAATAATGGATTATTCTTTTCATTGTGCCAAATTTGAAGAAATTCCCACCAGGTTTTTCCTGAAATATCACGTTCACGAGAATGGGTCGGACGGTCGGACGGACGGACACCCCGAAAACATAATGTGATGACTGTCATAACATGACTGTCTCCAGCGTGGATGCATAAAAAAAGTCATGGAATTTTGTGTTTTGGATATTTTAATATTAAATTTCCTGAAACAATCCACCTACTCAATCTAAAGGTTAATACAAACAGGCCAGGCTTAAACACACATGAGTGCACTTCAACACACAATGGTCAGGTTAAACATTCATTGCTTTTCCTAAATAAAGTCTCTGCATTACAGTAGTAATCATCTGATCGGCAGCAGTGGAATGAAAAAAGATCATTACTGTAACAATACAATCTCAATGGAGATGATGATCTGCAGTTTATATGTACAGTTTATGACTGAAGGAAACCATGGGAGTTTAGAGCGGTAGCCTTGTGTTTGCACGTCTAAGCAAATGTGTGTTTCGTATACATGAGAATGCAAACACGGCAGCGGAGAGACAAAGGAAAGGGGAGGAGAGGTCAGATTTCACTGATCTGTTAGAAGTGGCGGAGAATAGATGAGAAAGCACAGATTTCTATGGAGCAGTTGGAGTACTACGGACGTCAGAGAAGAAATAATGTTATAAAACAGGACGACGTTTTGATTGTGATCTCAGTGGTCAGCCAGGTTCATGCAGCAACAAGTTCTGTCTTCTTGCCGAACTAAAGCGTATTTCCCCCTCGATAACTATAATAAGGAAGCAAACAGAGTGAATCTGATTCATATCTACAGAACAATAGAGTGCTGCAGGGATGACGTGTTTTTATAGGCCAACCAGGAAGTTAGCAATCGGATTTTGCATTATTGCAGAAAGTAAACTTTATAAAAAGTTTATGATACTTATACGTTTTGTTCAGCAAGATAATCTCCACAAATGAACACCACTTTTATGATTTTTGAAGCATAAATGCAATCACCAGAAGTAAAAAGCTAATAAATGAACTACACCACGGTCGCATGACTTCAGCTAAGACTTCACTGACTTCATTAAGCGACAACCTCTGTGGTCTCATTTAGCCATATTATAACTTATTTAGCCTTATTAGCAACTGCCTTTTTTAAGACTCGTAAAATCTTCAAAATTCACAAGTGCTGTATTTACTGACGTATTTTATGTCGTAGAACAAAATGTGAAAATCTCTCCTTTTTGGACAGTATTGTCAAAGTTCCTAGTACGAAGTGACACAGTACGAGCTAAGGGGCAAAACAGACAATTTATTTCTTTAAGTTTATTTTTTAAGTTAGAGACATTATATACAAATTTTAGACAACCTCTTATTATTGGTAACGTGTCCCACATTGTCCAACGCACCCTATCTGGTCACCTATCTGGTCACCCTATCTGGTCACCCTACTATATTTGAGTTTTTTTGGCGCTGTGTCAAGCCCCCAGGAAGAGCGCCGGGCTTTGAAAAAGATTATCGTAGTGGCCCGCCTCCAACGCTGTATCCAGTTCTCTTAATTCATCCATGGGATTTGTCCACCAGTTTCGTAGCTTCCCCTTGGATGCTTGCTTGCGCATGCGTGGGAGCTACACACCCAGAGCCCAAAGGCTGACGCCCAGAAACGTCCTGAACACAGTAAAATATGGAGAAAATAAGAAAATACAGGCAGAGGACAGGATCTCTGCAGATACAGACACCGCCACACACTTCTAGTCATAACATAAGTGATGATTGAGTGGGATTACTTTTATGACTCTATAGGCTACATTGTTTTTTAGGGAAATCCTGCATAGTGTACCTTTAAGTGTCAAGCTGTGTACTTTCTGCTTTGACATCTGTTTTAAAAAATCTACCTCCTGAATTAGTCTTCGTTCTTATCAAATCTCACTAATGTGTGGATCATTAAGAGGATGGCCACAATGTGGACACTGCAGGCATCATTCATGCAGAGGAAAACAAGCCTTTAGTTGACTATGAGACACTCAAAACATCCTGCTACAAGAGCTCCAGACTACGTCTCCACAAAGAGATGCTGTAACAGAAGCAACCTAAAGTCTCTCAACAACATAAGCTCGCTGTGCTTTTGCTCAATCACAAAATATAAATAGCGACAAGAGCTTATTTATAATATTGCACAGCAAAGATGAACCTGATCACATACTGCGCTGCCTCTGGATACAAAGTGTCAAATGACAATGCATATATACGTCATTGTGACTGTTTCGACCTGAGTGAAAAGAAAATCTGAGGCCTAAAACCAGTCAAAAATGCAGCTGGGTCAGCAGGCTGAAGCTTTGAAGGACTATGTATAAACCTGACTGATTCCCATCCAAGGTACCTTAGGATCTTCAGAGGCAGTTATTGTAAATGTTAATCAAGTTCATACACATTTTTCCTCCTCTGTTTTAATATAAACCAAGAGAACAAAATGAGAATTTCTTCAAGAGAAGTCATAAAACTTGTGTGGTGCGTTTCAGTGTTGACTTGTACTTCAACAGCACCATCTAGTGGATCCAAAAGGGAAACACATCCAGTCACAGTCTAACACATCAGTGCACCTCTACACACAGACTTTATGGGTAAATGAAGCATGAAACTCACAATGGTCCAGGATTACAGGCATTTATTGTCAGGAATCCATGTTTTCCTAACACAAAGCCTCAACACTGACAATCATCATCTGATCACTGATTCACAAATACTGGCTCTGGTTCAAACACTGGAGTGATGTAAGGTACAGTACTATACAGAGAAATTATATGGATCTGTTCTTAAATAATAAGTATTGCATTGCACAAAAAAGAGATACAATCAGATGAGAAACACACAATTTTGATTTTTCATCTACAACTCAAACTCTTCAATTATAGGAAGCATATTTTTGTCATAAAGTCATTTGAAAATCTCACAAACAAAAATATTTGTATTTAATTTGATTCTAAAATACTTTCTGGTAAAAAGAAGAAAAAGAAAAAAGCTCATGCTTGATCAATTTCATCTTGACTTTTTTTTTTAAAATTAGTACAAAATTCTATATTTTGCTGAAGTATAAAAATCTAAGATGCAAAGGTGAAATTTACTAAATCATCTACTACATGTGATCTGTGTGCCAACTTAATTCTGCACAGATCAGGTCATTTCAATCATAGATATAAAGGAATATTGTGCTAAGATTTTAGCAATGTTGTATTAAAATATGGTAATTTCACTACTTGTCTAGGTATGAGGGTTCTGTAATGATGTTGGGTGAAATGTCAACAAACTACAGAATAATATAAAGTTTTAATTAGTTAAGTAGTTTTTGGGGGAAATTATAGACGGACCTCAAAACTTCCACTTGGTTGCAGTGTATTAAAATGATCTTAAGACGTAAAGATTCTCATCTACTGTAGGTAACACACTGACTATGGATAAGTACCTCATATAACCCTACTTCAAAACAATTAAACTGTACTGTATATACCATTATTTGTTTTAGTATAAAATAGTATTAATATTCTTGATTCAGTGCAAAATTTTAGACTAAAAATATGAAACCTATAGGTGTTGTATTTCCTGTCAGAGTAGGTCATCGATGCTCTGGGTGAAGTGTTCCCCAGTGTACAGGCCATAGTGCAGGGTGTCTTTCTGAGCTGCAGCCCAGGCCATCTGCAGGCTGGAGAAGCGAGCGGCCCAGCGACCCTGAGGGTCCACAGTCACCACCCCACCCAGACCTTCCACTCTGGACTTCATGTAGGCCAGGCCTAGATCACTGGCAGCCTCCACTGACTGACCTGAGATCAGAGAAGAGAAGAAATAATACGGTTATAAATCACTTTGTATGGTGCACTGACTTTCGGTGTATTACCAAGAGTAACTGAGCTACTCCTCCATATCTGCTTGTGTTACACTGCAGAAATACTGTATGTATGTGTGTGTGTGTTACCTTGCTCCATGTGGAACAGGATGAGTCTGGCCAGAGTGACCTTCATGATGGCTTCTCCGTGGCCGGTAGTCGACACGGCTCCCACCTGGTTGTCAGCGTAACCTCCACACCCTGCAGTGACAATATGATTTAGTTTTAAATTCCCTTAATTTTTTAGGTGTAAAGTTTTTTATTTGTTGTTTCATTGCAACGTGTGACTTTCAGGCAGGTGGAACAATAAGTAATACAGTAAGCTAGAAATGAACACATACAGTACTGTGGTAAATAGGAGAAAATAACAAAGACTGTTAATTTAAAGTGATTTTATTTCCTTTAAACATGTCAGAAAATGAAATCTTTGCTACCCTGGTTAGGAATGTGAAGTGTAAAAGACTAAGTAAATGAAGCTACATTTTTCAACGGTTTTATGACATAGCAGCAGTTGGTATAAGGATGCAATTACACATCCATCTCACTAGATGGGAGAGTAATGCTTTAGCTGCTTTTATTTTGAAATACACTGTAGTGGCATTAACAAACTTTCTGAAATTTCTACAGCTTACAGCACACTGAGGTTTACACAACAGACAAAAGATGATTAATTAAAACGGTTGAGACATTAACAGCTGTAGAGGATCCAGTCTGTACAACAGACTGACTAACTTTCCTGTGATTTAATTGTTTCTGTTTCAGTGTTTGTGCTTTTCATCAGATAAAAGAGTTTCACTGATGCATCTTTTAGTTTAGTTTAGTTTAGTTTTTTTACGTTACATTTTGTGGTTGTGGCTGATACTGAGGCAGGATCAGCAGAGAGAAAAAGAAAAGAATTGACCGAAGAACAAGAAAAAGCTAAAAGGGATGGTGATGGAGAACGGGCGAAAACAAGAGCCAACACTGGTCATTCATTCAACAGATGGAGAGAATTACGGGATTTGAAAGGATTCAAAACCGATATTGAATTGGCTCTCTTCCTCCTAGAATAGTAATATGTCTATTTTCTTTATGAAATAAATTGCGAGACGCGGTTTTACATCAATATATGAATTTACGTTGGTGACGAAAACACCATCATCGTATTACAGGTATTAATCTTACATAGCCACAAATACATTTGTGGTCATGGAAACACTACCGCTTCTGTCCACAAGGAGGCGCCAAAAGAGTGAGGCTGTAACTTGGACGCTGAACCATGTCTAAGTCTAATCACTCATTTACTGATAGTGACAGATTAGACAGTCCTCAAGCAGCCAAGACTTTCAGACTCTTTCACACCAGTGTTGTTTACTCATCTTCTCAAATGACACTCTGGATTCTGGCAACATTAGGTAGTTAGTACGAGCCAGTCGGTGCTGTGGCTCTGACATGATTTGGATGAATTGGTCAGTATTACTCTGGTTGTAAGTTGGAAGCCCTTTAGATTCAAAGGGAACATGCATTTAATTTCTTTCTACATATGAATCAAAAGTTGCTCCACGCAGTATGTGTCATTATTGTTGTGCAGTATGTTGTTACAGAGCTCGTAGCCAACTATTAACCCAGCAGGCTTTGTTTACTAACTAACCTCACATGTCGAAATTCTTCTGGTCAAAGGTCGCCTTGCTATTGTTTTTGTCTGACTATGATGTCAACTGGTCTTTCTCTCTCTCTCAAAGGCATATAAGTCCAAACTATACGTGTGAGGACTGACCTATGCAGGGTGTGTCGCCCACTCGTCCCTCCATCTTGTTCAGCATCCCACCAGTGGAGGTCGCACAGGCTATGTTGCCCTCGCTATCGACCGCCACTGCTCCAACCGTGCCCATCTTCCCCCTACACAACAACACATACAGGAACAGCAGAATTAGGTTAGAATTAATACTTAGTTTTATACGGTAACCTGGTAACCGCGTTATAACTAGCTAAACCCAGGCTAAAAAAGTATGGATTTTGTAGCGTCAAAATGTTATTTACCCATCAAGCCCTTCTAAAAAAACTTTTTTCCCACGTGACCTGACGTAGGTTTCTGCATGATGACGCTGCTAAATGTACAGTATGTATACATCCTTATAGTCAATGTATTAACGTTATATACAGTAACCTAGATGGCGGCATGCTCCGAGTTTGGAGAAGCAGACAGGAGTACCGGTATGGAAGCTAAGCAATGTACTGCTGTGAACGCCACGCTAGTTCAGATCCGAAAGTCACACAATAATACACACTAACTAACCGATCAATGCAGCGGTAGACAAGAGACTCCCGTGTTCTGCGAGGTAAAATGATGAATTTTTTGTGAATAGAGTCTGGTCTGGTGGCTTTGAAGACAGCAATATAACGGCTTCGGTTCCCCGTCAGAAAGGGCTGTCTAATGGCGAGGTAAATCTCGCCATAATAAAATATCAGGTCCTCACTGCTTGTAGGCTTAAAAACTAGCTCTGAAAAGTTTGTTGCTTGAGAGGGAGTTACAGCAATAACAATGAATTCCAATGATGACCCAGAGTCAAAGCAAGAAAACCTGTGCAAACATCAGTAGAAGCTTCTCAAACTACTCCTGCTGCATAATCCAAATTGGCATTGTTGATTCGTGTGCTCAGTATGTTCCAAAAATTCCCGTCTTTCCAATACATTTTTACTTCGCTACTTCAGGAGATATGAGGAGGCAATACAATAGTGTATTAGTTGTGTCCAGGAGAATCTGTGGGGGCTTTTCATTCAGCTAATCATGCTTCCTCGCCTCACAAAATGGGAAACCTGCCATCATTGAGATGTTTCAGTCGCTTAAATGTGTCTCTGAGGGGACGAGGAGAGAAGAGGCTTCAAGAGGAGTTTCGAACAAGGAATCCCTGGTGTATCCTGTGAGATGTGTTTTTTACCGGACGCCAACACCCCTTCAATCACAATCTGTTTAGTGATTAGTCAGCTGATCTGATGAGACGGTTAAAGGATTGATTGCTGTGCACACAGTATGACACAGTATGGATCAACAGATTATGCAGCAGGTTTGAGCTTCTATGAACGTCTTGATTTGCTCTGACATGTTTTGTCGTGTTTCTGAGTCAAGTCACAAATGTTTCGTCTCACATTTGGCACTCCACAGGTTTGGCGTCGGGTGCCAGGTTCTTCTTCCAGCGCATGCGGGAGTACTCAGTGATGAGGGACTCAAGGGGCACCTCGGGGACACCCATGGACCGGGCGAACAGACTGGCCCCCTCTGCTGTCAGGCACGCATGACTCGTCTGAAACGGACATCAAAGTTCACATTTATAGACTATTACAGAATCTATGTGTAACTGGAAAGCACTGAGTGTGTCTTAATTCCCAATTTTATGCCTTGATCCATATTTAAATGCACGTACCTTGTCCATAACTAGTCTTGCTAGCTGGGTTGGGTTGGCTATGTTGCGTAAAGCAGACACGGCACCACTTCCCAGTGTTTTTCCATCCATCACCATGGCATCCATCTCCACCTCTCCTTTGACGTTCAGCACTGACCCACATCCTGAAACAGGATTTAAGAAGAGATTTGATAGTTGTTCCTCTGGGGACAAAGAATCTATAGTGTGCAGACGTGACATTTGGTCTATGGATGGAGTGCAGCTCATGCAATAAGATGAAAAAGGGAATTTTTGGGAATATATACTTTGATATTTCTTATGTACAAGCGTAAATTTTTGCCTGATGGTGGTGCTAGTTAGTTAGTACTTTTAGGGCGCTTTCACAAGCCAACATTTTAGGGTCGTTTGAGCATATGTGAACCCAGTAATCGTACTCTGGTGCGGACCAAAACAACCGATAAGAGACCGCTTGCGAGAGGTGGTATCGGGCCATTTCCAAGCGAACCAAAACGCAGGCTGCCTGTGTGGCTGTTGTTGAGATGGACGCAGGTAAACGACGGGTTAACATGAGTGGGAGAGGACTGGCCTGGACTTCTGCAGAAGTCCAATGTTTGCTTGACATCTGGGCCGAAGAGAACATACAGTTGGGATCTGTCAAAGTGGGAAAACTTTGACAGCATTATATCAAAGTCTGCGATTCCCTGCATAGAAGTGGCAGCTCTAGAGACGAAAAAGATAAATAAGCTCCTTCGTACACGCACCTCAGCAAATAATTTTTAGTATTTGAAAAAACCCCAAAACGAACCAAAAGTATCAATTTCACTCTGACCCAGACTAACCAAGACTTTTGAAAGCGCCCTTAGCGACCTTTAGGGACCACCTAATACAAAAAACACAACTCATGGCCATGAACAAGCCACCCATGTTATAGTAGAGTCCACTACATTTTTATTAAATTTAGGAGCACAAACATGATGCCTAAAATACTAAGAGTCACAAGTTGTTTTGGTTGTGCAATCATGGTATGTGTGCAAAGATTCATCATGGACAAAACCAAATATGACATGTAGGCTTACACCACCATCCACTCCTTGAATAAAGCAAACAATACATTATCAACACTGTGCACGCTATTGCCTGTCTAAAAGTAACCAGTAATCACATAAATCAACACGCACAAACCCACAGATTACAATCAGACTATTATGAGTCAGCAGCGTTTTTAATTAGTTATTATGGGCACGGATAGTGTTGTTTTAAAACATGAACGAACAAGTTAGCTGCATTACTTTGTACTTCCATAAAGTGAATATTGATGTACAAATGTGTGCCAATGTATTCCAATTAACACCTTTATCCTTCAGTTCAATTGTATTTCAGAAATTAGTTTAGTAATATGTTGTCCTACTGTTTATATGCATGAGCAGAGCTTTCATTAGAGCCTAATATCAAGGCCTGTAAACTCATGTTTACAATGTTTACTGAGGTAATAAATCAAGTGAGAAGTTGGCTCATTTTCTCATAGACTTCTATACAATCAGACTTCTTTTTGCAGCCAGAGGAGTCGCCCCCTGCTGGCTGTTAGAAAGAACGCAAGTGTAAGGCACTTCCTCATTGGCTTCCCCTTTAAGACCTCGGAGGTTGCCCACTGCTTTGGATTTAGGACTCTCACAAAGTTAGCCGGCATTTTTGCGACGGGCATGGGGGCTAAATTCGTTTTTTAACCTTCATAGAAGACAAATCCACTGAGAAACGAACCTCCGCTTTCCACAGTCACAGAAGTGCTGCAGATGACACAACTATAGTGTGTGTTTTTCCATTACCTGCATTGAAGGAGGGGTTATTCTCCAGCAGGGTCACAGCCTCGACCACAGCGTCCATGCTGCTGCCCCCTCCCCGGAGGATGGTGTACCCTGCTCGGGCTGCCGAGCACACCCCCGAAGTGGACTTTTCTGACCGCTCCTTTGGGATAAGACCCGCCCCTCCATGGACCACCACCACTGGAATCATGTCAATCACCTGAGAAGGAAATGTGGAGAGATAAGATGCAACACAGGATGTAGACACTAGTTTTATAGAAGCTACATGTAACATCAGGGACAGTTATAGTATTTTTATATATTTACCATATACCAAGTATTTCCTTTATTATTATACTGTATATTATTTGTAAATACACTATTATTTTTATTTTTACTTTATTTTATTCTTTTGCTTCTTCACTTACTGTTTTCTAAATGGAGCTTCCCAGCAAAAAGTATTTCACACGACTGTACTTGTATAACCCGCGTGACAATAAACATCTTGAATCTAACATGATATGAGTTTCATTTCCTGCATTGCCGCCTCTGTTTTGCTCTACTGTAACTTTTCCAAATAAACATATTCAATTAAAGTCTGGTAAATATTTTAGTGCAGAAAAAGGTCTGTATATATTATATATAGGCTACATACATATCCTGTTTCATTGTTTGGACTATAAGATGAAGCATCTTGTCTGGTTGTATGGACTGTGATAAATAGCGAAACGTATTTTAGCCACCTCATACAACCCTACTTCAAAACACCCAAACCAACCCTTTAAACCTGTAGTATTTGATGATCTGTTTTTTTAATCTTTTAAAATGGTTTCTAGCACTTTAATTTGCATTATGGCATTTTATTCAGTATCCCTTTTAACGTTTTAATACATTATATAAAGTACTTTTAAAGAGGACACAAAACGTGCATGTTTTTGGCACTTGTAGTGCCTAAATATATTAGAAAAACCACCTTGCATAAAATCTAATTTTAAAAAGTTGTTAAAACTACAGCAAGCCGCCATGTTGGAGTGACGTCATTGCATACGTAACGTGGAGTCTGGTGGTGTCCGCGTGCCCGTCGGTTTGGGATTATAACCGAGATTTCATGAGGGAGGGACAGAGGAGGACACAGGTAACATCAGGCCAATCATGTCTCTAGTGATTGTTTCAGTGACATATAATAAAACAGGTTGTACTTTGTGACGGTGCATTGTTTAGGTATGCTAATGTTGAGCCGGTAGCTAGCGGAAGTTACCGGTAAATTAGCTAGCTCACTACATGTCAACAAACATGGTTTAACTGCTTCACTTCCACTTTAAATCCAGGTTTAAAACTTTTATGCTCTCAAATGCCTCTGACTAAATCTTAAATTAGATAAATATTTCTATCCACCTTTACCTGTCGAGTACTGATAAAGATCTGTTTTTTAAATATTTGTTTTAAAATGGTTTCTAGCATTTTAATTTGCATTTTAATCAACATTTCCCGTTTAATGTTTTAATACATTAGATACAGTATTTCAAAGGTGTTCTGTAAATAAGCCTTGCATTAGCTATTGGCATATTCATTTTTTTCTTTTTGTGATAATAACTCAAAATTCAGACAAAAACAGAAGTAATATTGCTTGTTTTGTATTACTGAGTGTACATTGAGAGTAATATACAGTGGTGAAAGAAGTATTCAGATTCTTTACCTAAGTCAAAATACTAATAACACATTGCTGTACTCAGTACTCTTGCACTATTTGCACTATTTGAACTACAATTGGCACACTGACACTTCACTGCTGTACTTATGTTATCTTATTATTATTATTTTTTATTTTTTATTTTATTTCACTTTATATTCGATTGTATCTCTTTTTAAGGTGTATTGGTGTTGGGACTTGTTGTTTAAGCTACTGGATGCCTAAATTTCCTTCGGGATCAATAAAGTATCTATCTATCTGTGAAAATACTCCACTACAAGTAAAGATTCCTTTATTGTCACTACACAAAGTACAGCGAAATTTGAAGCAGTCCTGATGGTGCAATCACGCATAACATACATGGGAAACCTGTAAAACCTGTAAAAGTCCTGCATTCAAAGCCTTAGCTAAGCAAAAGTATGTAAGTATCAGCAAAATGTACTTAAAGTATCATAAGTAAAACTACTCATCGTGCAGTAAAAATATTCCCTGTCAGTGTTTTACTATTATATATGATGTTTTTGGATTAATATTATTGATGCATTAATGTGCATGTTGCATTTTACTGCTGTAGATGTGTAAGGACGTTTTAATAATGTTTAATGTTTAACTACTACTGTTCAGAAACAATATTTCATCCTTCAGTTTATCAGAAACATTCAAATTAAAAATCACCAAATTTGGAGATACAGGGTTAACTGGACAGGGAAAATAAAATGTAATCTGTAATGTAACTAAAGTTGTCAGACAAATGTAGGGAAGTAAAAAGTACAATATTTACCTCTGAGATGTAGTTGAGTAGAAGTATAAAGTAGCATAAAATGGAAATATTCAAGCAAAGTATTTTTCTCTGTCTCATTTAATGACAATATTTTAAAAATGACAATAACTTTCGTGTGACTTGCTTCACTAGATTGTACAGTAGATAAAAAGATTGTTGTTGCATCAGCCAGTAAAGCCATAAACTTCTCACTTTATATCAAACCTTTGCTCTCAGACACACCGATTGGATGGTATACAACAAATGATTTATTAGCCTGCCCTTTTCAATGAAACTTTACCCAGTAGTAGTTTTGCACAAATCCCTATGGGGTGAAACTAAAAAAACCTTATATTAAAACAGGTGGATAACGCAGATACAGGATACATATATGTAACATTTGTAAATATATTAAACGACAACCTCTTGGTGAGCTATGTGTATGCCGAATTGACGAGACATAAGCAAAACAGTTATAAAGCTGCCATAATGGTGTTGCATGTATCAGAGCTACCGTGGCTCAGCAGTGCACCTACTTACCCTGAAGATTGAGCTTCTTGCTTGCAGCTTAACGGAGTGCAAACGTTGTCTGGGTAACAAGATATTGAGAACATTAATTTAAGGCGACACGAAAGCCTGCATGCACTGATTATACAAAGCGTACAGTGAATACGAGACGGCAAACAACAGAGGTGCTTCTGTTATAAATACCACCGACGAGTCGTTAAGCTCAAAAAAAGCAACATCTCTTCCGGGATATGACATTCACACTTTCAAAATAAGATACAGCTAACATGCAGCAGGCTACATTCCATTTTTAGTATTTCTTATAAAAACGAAAATTAGATTAAGGGAAAATGTATACGTGATATATTTGTAAAAAATAAAATAAAAAAAAAAACTTCCCTAGCCTAATTTTACGTTTAATATAGAGACTTTTACAGAGGAATGTCAAAATTGATGTTGTTCTTAGTTACAGAAGTTATCATTGTTGTTGTTGTTGTTGTTATTATTATTATTTATTATTATTAGTCATAGTAGTAGTAGTAGTAGTAGTAGTAGGCTAATAGTATGCTTTCTTACTCCATTTACACAGCACTGTTTTTTTATTTTTTTTAGAAATTAATGTTGTTCTTAGTTAAGAAAGTTATCATTGTTGTTGTTATTATTATTATTATTATTATTATTATTATTATTATTATTATTATTATTATTATTAATAATATTATTACTAGTCATAGTAGTAGTAGTAGACTAGTAGTGTGCTTTCCTACTCTGTTTCCACAGCACTGTTTTTTTAAGTGTCATCAAACTATTCCAACACACCTTATTACAACCCTTAGGCCTTGTTACATTGAGCATATCTGGCATGGTTGACATGGCATGACACTCTGTGCGACCAGTAAACTGGCCATGTGTTTTTTTTCTGTCTATCATTTATTTTAGCAAATGCAGTGGACATTTCCATCTTCTTTGCCTTTGCTGATGTTGCAGTGTTGTGGAGGGGAACTGTTCTATGCCCTCTTGAAAAGTGAGATGTCTGAAAGAAAGTAAGACAGTAGCAGTTGGGTGTGTATTTGGCTCTCTCCCAGAATATTGCTGCCCGAAGTAGGAACCTCCCTTAGGTAAGAGCAGTTGAGCAAGTCAAGCAAATGCGTTGTTGCATGCCTGCAGTAATGTTTTGTTGGTTTTGGCATGTTAGATGATGATGATGATGATGATGATGATGATGATGATGATGAAGGGTTTGGGCTGAGCCAGGGTTGTCTTTTTTTCTTATATCCCAACACGCTCCTGGCTCTGCTCCTCTCAGTACATGCTGCTGTTCAGTGAGCTGACCATGGTGCTGAAATACAAATGGAGATTTAAGAGCTGCATTTACAATCCACAATCAAGTTACAGTGATACTGGTTGACCTGGACTCAACTGGTTTACAGCACAGTGGGTAGGGTCCCCTGAAGGTTCGTAAAAATGTGGCATAGTCTAATTTAACTGTATAAAATTTCAGTTTCTAAACCAAATCATGGTCTTCACTGATTCTTAGGTATATCAGATATTCAACTCTGGATCTGTGGCTATAAATAGTCAAATAAAGTACATTTGTTTCTAAATTTAGATTAATGTGACACAATTAATTATCTTGTTTATACAGTTTGTGTGATTTACACTTCCCAGCTGTGGCATATTCTCGTGTATCTGACTAGTAATGTTTGGGAACCTCCTCTCCACACAGAGCTATAATTAAAATGTTGTAGGCCTACGCTGACATACTGTAAATGTCACCCTGTAGCCATACATGTGCATGACTATGTGGCAAACCTCAGGCTCCATTCAGATTGTTTTTTCAGCATGAGGAAGTCGTGTTAGTGTGTGTGTGTGTGTGTGTGTGTGTGTGTGTGTGTGTGTGTGTGTGTGTGTGTGTGTGCTGGGAACTGCTGGAAGGATGGATAAGGAGGAAGGACAGAAGGAAGGAGTGGAGGGAGAGAGAGAGAGAGAGAGGGAGGGAGGAAGGAGAAAAAAAGGGGGATGCGCGTCATTCTAACACGCAATGATTGGTGGGAGCGAGGAGGAGGGTGCAAACACTCTTACTGTGAAGGGTTTCATACAATACTAGAAAATGGTTCTTTAGACTTGCATTCATTATTTCTTTACTAATACCATTTTATTTTTACCTACATGTACCAGGCCTACATTTCCTTTTGATGGTCTAGGTTTGAAGCCTTTTCATTATTTTTTTTTTTTGCAAAAATGTTGCTCTACCTTTGTTCTATTGCTTATTAGCATACTGAAATAATGGTTAAACTATAGCCTACACTATGAAACTGAATTCCTTATTTTTTATCTTAAAATTCCATTAATTTACCCATAAATAATAATGTAATAGTTGCTCATAAATAATAATGAAAATATATTTTAATGGGAGTTTAAGGGGATAATTAGACGATAAATTAATTGTAATACATTATGTTATTATATTAAAAATATATATAATATAATAATAGTATATATAATATAATAATACTATAATATATTAAGGTATTCATAATTTTAATTGATTATCTGCATGGTTTTGGGAGAGTTTAAGGGGAGTGAGCCCTTAATTTGTAACTTAAAATGGCTTTCATTTTCAATTAAGGTGAACATTCAGGGATGGACAATATTATAGGTTTTTACACCTTAAAAGTCCTTAATCTATGCAGAAAACCCATTAAAAATCCCATATTACATAATGATCTTTACCATAATTTACACGTTAATAAACCACAATTTTCGAATCCCTGAAGTTGCACCTTTATTGAAAAAGTAAGGATTTAGATTAAGTGATGAATATGATTATTTGGTAGATTTTAAGGGGATTTGGTTTCCTTAAAAATGACAAAAGCCATCCCTTGATTATTTAAAAATTATTTAAAGGTCTGAATTTTTCAATTAAGGTGAAAATGTCATGTTTTTTGATCAATTTTAAGGAGTAAAAGCCCCTTAAAACCTTTAATCCATCCATCCATCAAATATAATCGATTGATATATTGATATTGATATATTGCCGTATTGTCTATTCTTTAATCCCAAATTTGGGGTGACCCCCCATTAAATTGCGCTTGAATTGAAAAAGGTACAAATTAAGGGGTATGCTTAGGCCTACATTGTGGCAGATTTTAAGGGCGTTTTACCTCGTTAAAAAAGTGCAAATATTATTATTATGATTATTATTATTAATAATGATATTAATATTAATAATAAGTAATATTATAATATTTCTCCATTCATTTAGCTATCGTTTTCAGGGGTGAATGAAAAATGAATAAATAAGGGATTATTCTTTTGAAGTGAATCCAAACGTCCATGAGTGATCCTGGTGATCCTACAAAACCCACAATGCATCCTTGAGGAACCATTTATTTCCTGAGTGTGCTATACAGGCTGTCGTGAGCGCGCATCTTTAACGGCGAGTGGAGCCCCCCATTCTCAAATGAGAGCCTGCGCGCTCCCGCCGCGAGAGAAGTGAACGCGCTTGAGGGGCTGCGGTCCCATTGACGGTTCCGTCTCCCTGACAGCAGCATCAGCATCAGCAGCATCAGCGGCGGCCGCTGCAAAACAAGAAGTCGCCGCCTCGCCCCGCAGCCACACGGCCACACCGGACCGAGAGGAGACCCCGAGCCGCCTTTCAGAGGAGGACCCCCCCCCTCTCTGCCCGGCCTGAAGGAAAGGAAGGAAGCGAGAGATCTCCTTCTCCCGTGTGCCATCATCCCGACCGACCGACCGCCGGAGATATGGGCTCCCCGTGAAACGGAGGTGGTGGAGGGGAGAGGCGGGCGGGCGGGCGGTGGGAGGGGGGTGGGGGGAGAAGACAGCGGAGCAGGGAGGAGGAGAGGCTGAAAACGGCAACCGGGAACCGAAGCGCTACCACCACCACCACCACCACCACCGTCACCGCTGCTACTACCACCACAGCTAGCACCGACGCCGCTGCCGCCGCCGCCCTGGCTGCCCCCCGCCACCGCCATCGCCATGGGAACCCCGCATCAGTCGCTCACACCGCCGCTTTGTCCGTGGGCCATGTCGTGATCCGTGGGCTCCGCCAGCGGGTTTTCTATCCGTGATCCCGACCGAGGCGAGGAGGAGGAGGAGGAGGAGGAGGAGGAAGAGTAGGAGGAGGGAGGGAGGGAAGGTGGTGGTGCTGGAGGTGGAGGTGGTGGTGGTGGGGAAGATGTTCGCCTCGGTGGGCCCTCGGGGCGGCCCGCGCCCACCCGTCGCCCCGACCATCCCGGAGCCGGACCTGAGCCATCTGACGGAGGAGGAGAGGAAGATTATCATGGCTGTGCTGGCCCGGCAACGGGAGGAGGAGGCGAAGGAGGAGGCCATGATAAAGTAAGAGGGATATAGAGAGAGGAGAAGTGTGTGTGTGTGTGTGTGTGTGTTAAAGAGAGAGACTGGGCCTGGGCTATTTCCGTTCTGAAGAAGTCCATCCACCTCCGTCCTCTCTTATGGATGCTTCAGCATCACTCCACTGTATCTCACCATGCATGTGTGGAGCCTATGTGTGTCCACATCCCGCAGGTCCCTCCACACAGACAGGCCCATGTAGGCTACAGCTTTGTGCGGGAGAAAACCGGCCAGGTTCACCTCCAGTTTGCAGATAGAGGCTTAATGAGTGTGGTGGGTCAGGTGTAACTTTGCTCAGGAGGAAGAGGATGGTGGGAGGATGAAGGGGCGTGTCACCATGCCTCATCATCAGCAGCATCACAGATGACAAATAAGAGCTGATTTCTCATCTGCACCTCTCTCGACATCATCACACCGATGCCTGAGTCAAGTGTTTGGACTTTACCTCATTTATAGATGCAGCAGGAAAGGCTCGCTGGCACTGACCGTAGTAAAAGTAAAAAACCCTCCCTGTTGGCTTTTATCTGTGCAGCATCCTCCATCTCAACAGCTGCTGTTCTCAGCTCTGGGGTACGGTTGAGCCTTTCCCAGCCGTATGCACCGTATGTAGGCCAGTGCTCTTACAACAGACAGGCTGTTATAGAACCAGTAGGCCTATAACGGGGAGGGAGAAAAGGTGCCTGTGTGTATATATTCACTGTGTGCATCCTCCTCTATACCACCAACACACTCTTGCATGGAGCAAAGTCTTTATTTCGATCGGTGCAGAAATGAACCCCCCTTTCCTCCAGGAGCAGAAAATGCTTCAAGTTGAAACTGCACGGAGCTGCATGCATAGATGTGCAGATAGAGAGACAGACCGACCCACCTATAAGCGAGGAGGCGCTCCTCAAGCTTTACGTCCCTGTTCTATTTTAAGCCCTCTGTGCGGACTGATAGCCCAGCACTGGAACGGAAGATCGATTCATTGCATCTAAAGAAGGAAATGTCCAATATATAGCTCCGGCTCTAAGTGGCTATGCATCATTTTCAGTAAGACGCCGTGGATTCACTCGTATCACAGCTGCAAATACTGTCAGCAGCACATACATGTCTCCTTAACCTATATTGGCTTCAGCAGCGTTTCCTCTCATCACTGTTTAGGATGGAGATTGCCATAGCAAAGCAGTGTGCGTGCCTGCGTGTGTGTGTGTCTTTACGATCTGCACTGAAAAGCTGCACTGGTTGACTAATACATGCATGGTGAGTGTACTAGCAGCAGGGTAGTGTGGGTTGTAATGCAGAGAGGCAGAGAATACACTACTCTGATGATGGGAATTTGAAGATATCGTCTCGCTTTTAAAGCAGATAGGATCACAGAATACAGTATGTATGCATACCTCCCTGATGGTATATAGCCATAGTAACGATGATGTAATGGTAAATAAATTGTGGGTAAACAATGTCAATAATTATCAAGAGGTAAACTGCTTTATGATTTACAGAAAGAAAGATGGATAAACTGCAAATGACCTCCGCTACAATCCTTCTTTAAAAGCCTAAAATCCCAGTTACATAAATGGAAAGTACAGGACCGTAGTACAGTAAAGCTCCTCCCTACGGCAATATAACAAAGCATCAATGAGGTGCATTCCCTCACTGTATTATAAATAGGGCTGTCCATCGATTAAAGTATTTAATCGCGATTAATCGCATGATTGTCCATGATTAATCACAAATTAATCGCACATTTTTTAAAGGGAGATTTGTCAAGTATTTACTACTCGTATCAACATGGGTGTGGGCAAATAGAAGCCCAGCTGTCAGTGTGTCAGTGTGCTCACTTGACTATGACTTGCCCCAAAACTGCATGTGATTATCATAAAGTGGGCATGTCTGTAAAGAGGAGACTCGTGGGTACCCATAGAACCCATTTTCATTCACATATCTTGAGGTCAGAGGTCATGGACCCCTTTGAAAATGCCCGTGCCAGTTTTTCTTTTGCTTTAGATTCAATAGCCCTCATATTCAGGCCATGAGAGTCCCAAACATACTGAAAATACCCAATAAAATAATTTGGACATAGACCTTGAAAAAACTTGAAGACCATAATAAGGTTTAACTGTTCTACCTTCGACAGAGAGCCAATTCAATTCTTTAAAATGGTTAAGGCTAATATGTGTTCTTGGACTGAGATGAAGGACGACCCTCATTAGTTTGTTCTGAGCTTTTTGAAGCTTATCTATTGTTCTTTTAGTTGTACCAAGTTATGCAGGTATAATCATAATGGCATTGAACTAATGATGTAACTAGTGTCCTCATGGTTTGCTTATCAAGGAACTTGGATATTCTTGCCAGATACTTTACTTAACGGGACAGCTCACCCCAAAATCAAAAATACATATTTTTCCTCTTACCCGTAGTGCTATTTATCAATCTAGATTGTTTTGGTGTTGGAGATATCGACTGTAGAGATGTCTACCGTCTCTCCAATATAATTAAACTAGATGGCACTTGGCTTTTGGTGCTCAAAGCGGCTAAAAAATATATTTGAAAAACTCAACAGCAATGTCTCTTTCCAGAAGAAAGCGTGTTCTCTGGGTTAGAGACTCGTGATAGCGCGAGGTGAAAACATAAATGACGTCCTCCTCGGACGAGCTGTAACCTTAGCTAGCTCAGTGGTGCTAGGTGAGCTAGCAGTATCGGTTAGCTTCCTTCTGTGCGGTGATTCGGTTGGCGGGTGTAGTTCGGTAGAAAGGAAATAGTTCCTGCATGAAACTGCTCACAACAAGGTCTGTGCGTGCTTTTAGTGCATGTTGGTGCATGTGAGCGTGCCCCACTGGCTAGCTCATGGCTGCTGCTCTGCACTGCTCTCATACGGCGGTTACAGCTGATAACGCCATCCTGACCGACAACGGTGGCGTCGTGGAAGCGTAGCACCCACCCTCAGGTTAACACTGTTATCTCTGTCAGCACTTTAGCTGTTGTTTGCACTGTTTAGCATTGTTAGCACCGTTAGCTGTAAGCTGTAGCTCGCCGTTGCCATGTTGAGAGCGATGGAGAGGCAATAGAAATGCTCCTAGCACCTTTAATGTCAGTATAAAACTTATTCTCTGGATGTAATTGATCACTTATTTTCATTTCACAGAGAGCTAGTTTTTGTCAGTGCCCTCACCTTGAAGGTAGAAACATGTGCTGGTCTTGTATCAGCCCTAAATGAATACACAGGAAACACACACACACATATATCCATTGTAAAAGCTCAAGTAGATGAAAAACATGTTACGTAGGTGGGTGGTGTTCATGCTTCTGTTGCTGCAAGTTGCTTGCATCTGTTTTTTCTTGACTAGATGAGTAAGATGTGCTGTATACTGTACAGTAGGTTCATTGCAATGCATTGTACTCTCTACTTTAGATAGAGCTGATTTACCTACAATACATAATATTAATTATGAAAACAATATCTACAGTATACTGTATTGTTATCTGATATCTAAAAAAAAGTAAGCTATCAGTATGTGTAATAGTTTCCAGAGAGCAGTGAAACATCTCTGAAGATCAAGCTAAACAACTTAAAGTCAGGCTTTTTCTTATATTCAAGAGTGGAAGATCTGAGAAGAAAAACCTTCTGAAAGGTTACCTTCTGCTGGAGATGTCCAGAAATAAAAAAAAGTGTAGCATGCATTTGAAAATGTCAACAAAAATTAAAAAAAAGCTAAAACTTGCAAACACACCCGTTCTTTAGACACAAAACTCCAGTAATAGCCTAAACCTATACTTGATTTAAAGATGACATCACTCGTGAAAAAGTAGCATTATAAGCCCCCTTTAAAAAGGAACGCAGTATCCTTTACCAGTGTAATCCGAGGGATGTCACGTCTACCTCAATTACTACTTATTTTAAACAGTCAGGGACGGTAAGAGTCCATGAGGAACAAAGAGATATCACCATAATGAGAGGGGTACCCACAGTGTTGACGATAAAAAGACATGTCTGTTTTAGACAGCGTGGGCGTTGGCGGGGATTTCTCTCTTGAGTTTCCTCTGTGATCTGACTGATCAGAGCCCGCTGTTCATGTTTAAGGATGAGATGGTTTCGAATCACAGCGTGAACGTGTCAGTGGACTTATTCAAAGCATGTCATTGTTATCTGTCATTGACGACCTGAAGGTATCTTCGACACTGCAATGAGAGTCTAAGTGAGCGGCTCGGGTTGTATTTGGAGCTTTTTTTTGGTTTGGTGTGTTTGGTTGAGTGAGTGCAATGTCATTCGAACTCAGGTGACACAAAATAGCTGTACAATTCATTAGGAGTGAGAACATAATCAGAACCAACTAGAGCCTCAAAACACAAGGGTTTATGCAGCCCGTTCTCATTACCAGGGCGTCAAATACAGACGCTTTGTCACGGCTGTGGGCGTTCGATACCGCCGCAAAAGGCACCCTTTAGCGTCGGTATGAGATGCACCGGGCGCTTCATTAACTACAATGTAAATCCATCCGCGGCAATATTAAACGCTCAGAGAAAGTGCTGTGGTGATGTAGTTTAAAGAGTGAAAAGACGGGAGGGAGGAGAGGTGGAAGAGTCCAACAAACACACGGCTTTCATCCAGGAGACCGCTGTTCATGTCCCATGCGTTAAGTTTCACGTTACAATCAGCTGTTCATTTGTGTGCCGTGTTCACAACGTTTGGTGTCATTTTCACTGTACAAATGTAGTAGTTTTAAGCCCAACCATGTTGTTTTTTCTTAAACCTAACTTAGTGGTTTTGTTGCCTAAACATAAGCAGGTGTTTTTGTTTAACTCACAACATTTAGCATGTGTTTACTGCGACCGAAAAGTGGCGCCGAGGGGTCTGACAAAGCATCAGTATATGACGAGTTGGGATGAGAACGCGCTGGTTTAAGAGGATAAGAAGGCAAATATTGACATTTGAAAGCTAGCAGTTACTCATAGGAAAGCTTAGCATAATAAAATGAACTCAGGGCTAACTGCAGTCTGAACTGATGCTGATATTTACAGCTATTTTAATTTATGTGAACGTAAGAGAGGCAGAAAGGCACATTGTTAACGTTTTCCTACCTCCGTGTGTTTCAGAGAAGAGAAGCCTATCCAAGCCAGAACGGTGAACCTGGTTGGGCAGAAGAAACCTCCGCAGCAAAATGACGTCCGGTGAGTGGCGACAGTTGTTTTTCAACCACCAGCTCTATATATCACCTGGTCGAATTTAAACGGGACATATCATGCTCATTATCAGGTTCATACATGTATTTTGGGTCTCTACTAGAATGTTTTACATGCTTTAATATACAAAAAACACATTATTTTTCTCATACTGTCTGTCTGAATATACCTGTATTCACCCTATGTCTGAAATGCTCAGTTTTAGCGCCTGTCTCTTTAAGAAAAGCCCAGTCTGCTCTGATTGGCTTTTGAGAAAAATACGGTGCACCTTTGCAAAGGTAGCTCTCAAGCTGTGGGTGATATATTCTAATGAGCCTGCATATGACAGAGGAAGAGGAGCCAAATCTGAATGGCTTGCTGAATCACATGTTTCCTGATGTAGGTAGAAACTGACTGGGTTGTCTTATTTCACAGTTTGTGGTTTGGTAGGCACTCTAGATACCCAAATGTATAGTACAAGCACTGAAAAAGCGATATGTCCCCTTTAAAATGAGTTACAAATGGGTGTTAATATTTGCTTTTTGCGTCACGTTAACGTCATTTCACCCCATTGGCCCAAAACAACCTCCAATCAAGAGCTGGCGGTCTGTTCTTTTGCATCACATTCATGTTTTGTTGTGAAATCTCTTTTACACCTTGGATGAGTCAACAGCATAAAAGATAAACTCATGCTCTGGTGACTCAAGCCATTATCACGGAATTTGTATGGCACTCTAAGTTGAATGGCATTGCACAGGCACCTCTTTAGACTTTTTGATTTATATTTAGTGAATCTGCCTCAGTTGGTGTCACTGAAAATATATTTGAGCAAGCCACACTCTTCTTTACCTTCTGAGTGAGGTAATATCCCGTTAAGCACACACACACATGTAGTTGCTGTCTGTCATCTGTCAGACATAGCTGTAAGGATGGACATGGTCAGTGTGATCAGTCCAGTTCAGATCCTGTTGAGTCATTAGACACTAGATAATGTTGTCGTCCTCCTCCGTAGAGTTGGCTTAGGTTGGATTCAGATGCTCTGGGACTGGGTGTCTCACAGTTGGCTCAGCTCTCCTGCCAAGCTGCCCGTCTGGAGGAATGACTCCCATCGTGTGTGTGTGTGTGTGTGTGTGTGTGTGTGTGTGTGTGTGTGTGTGACATGTTTCAGTTCAACTCCTTCTCACCTGTATCTGGAATTTCACATGAGCTTTGGAAAACAGTTGAACAATGCCTGAATGCTGTGATGTATGATTAGATTAGCCAACATAGTAAATATGTACCAGTTCTATTCTCTCATAGTAAAGCCAAAAACTACTGTGGTAGGAGAGCTAACCACACGCTAGCCGGCCCGGAATGTGCTATCCAAGTTAGCTAGCAGGCTGCTAGCTCGATTGGTCGCTAACCGGACAATACAGCTTATTCAAGAGACGTAGCTGTTTTTATCAACTCTCCACAAACTGTTCCTCTTTTGTGGAAGAGCAGCGTTATATACAAATAGATGGTGATAAGCTTTAATAGCTTCCTCTGTTTTCTACTTTGGCTCTCTTTTCCCTCAAAGGTCAGCATGGAATGCAGTTGGTCAATGGCACAAGTTCACTAAAGTTGAACTCGTCATGAAAGATTTGTTCGCCGATTTGCAGAAAAGCTGTTTTAAGTGCCAGGCCTCTATACTTCATTTACACTGTTTTTAATCACTCCATAGATGAGCTACAGCTTAACGCCTCGTTTCCACATAGCTCTGTGTACATTTGTGAGTCAAGCGGAAGTTAATCCATTCCTATGGGAACCTCCGTGATCTCCGATGTGTTTGTAAAAAAATGTAACGTTATGAATGTGACTCGTCTAGACTGGACGGCAAAAAACAGACAGTAACTCATAGATATAAAAACACTGTTTTGTATCCATGTCGCTAGTAACTTCTCTCCCATGTCTGCAGTGGTGTTTCTGTCCATCTGTAAAGAAATGCGTTTCCTTGCGTTGAACACTAGGGGGCGCATAACAAAACTGTGTGGAAACGAGGCGTTAGAGCACCTCAAGCTAGCTAAATGTCATAGCATGGCTTGGCATAGGCTACCACAAAAAATGTGCTCACCAGTAAAGTTATCCATCCCTGCAATCTTTTCCCCTCTTTGCAGCAGACTACAATAATAGGATTTTTTAGGCAAATAGCGTTGGACAGTAGGAGGGTTTATATCTGTCACTGAGGGTTGTGAAAGCAAGAACCAGTTGAATCACGAGTTAAAACAGGATTGGTAAAAGGTCAAAGGTACAAGACTGTGCACAATCTTTTGTAGAGAAGCCAATTTAAAGTCCAATACATCTAATAACAACGGTTAACATGTGGTAGTTTGTTACTAATTGTGATGACAAAACAATCTGAATCTGATAGAACTTTGAATCTTGTCACACTGGCATTATAGCAATGGCTGCTGAGAATCATGGGTACTGTAGTATTTAATGCTATCTGACATACCAAACAGAAAAACTATAATTTCTCAGATACAAAGTCAAAATATTTATTTATATTTTGACTGACATTGAGGTTATTGTTCAAAGTACACTTTCACATGCAAATTCACTTGGGGAAATATTCAGCTTCAGTGGTGCCAACCTCCTCACTTCTTCCTCTAAACCTGCTAATCCCTTTGCTAGCTTGCCAACTAACATCATACTGAGAATGCAGGTGGTTAGAGGTTAGCTTTCACTGAAACATAGCCTCCCATCTCGTCTCCAATTAGTGGGGATTGGATGCTTGATGGGTTGGTTTATAATGGCTCAGCTCAGTGATTGTCTTTCCTTCGCTGTGTGTGTGTGTAAAGTCTAGCTATTTGATCAGCGGTTGTTAATACGGACTTCAATTGCAAACTTTATTTGAAACAGACTGTCATTTTCTCTCTTTGATGTTATATGAGCATCTCCGTCCCCGCTCCAAATGCGAGTTTCCACACATTCCTGTTCGCGGTGACCTCTGCAGCCAGTAATGTCTTTTTTTTCTGCCGCACAATGATCAAAGGATAAAGCTTGTTTATGTTCTCTCTGTGTGCACTGTATGTGTGTGTGTGTGTGTGTGTGTGTGTGTTGTTGGATCAGAGAGTGAGGTGGGATTACAGAGTAAGTCAGCTGGAGCACATCTGCTTCTCTGAGGAATCCCACAATATGGCCCCAGTTTATAACATTATACAATCTGTGCCTCTTCGGTCAGTATTCCCCACATTATTCACCAGACGTTACAGTCAGTATTCCATCAGTACTCCTTCTGCAGGGGCCACTGAAGTGGGACAGAGATAATATTATGTATATAGAGTGATTTTAATGCAATGCACACCAAACCAGGAGGACTGTTGAGCTCCTTGAGGCACGTATATGATCTGTGATGTTGGGTTTTATAGAAATAATTGACTTGACTCCGTTAGCTGACGGTGTTTTTACCAAAAACAGTATTGTGTTAAAGGGAAAATTCTTCGACATCTTTAATGTGGATGTCCAATCAGTGTTAGGATGCACCGATCCAACTTTTTCAGTCCAAATATCGATACCGATACCAGGGCTTTGGGTATCGGCAGATACGGAGTACCGATCCGATACCAGTGTGGAATTAATAAGCTGTATGCCTCACTGTGTGGAAGTGACTGGGATCATTCTTTCATGTGTAAGACAACATCAGGCTTGACTTAAACATTGCTTTCCTAACTTTGTAAACGAAATATGGCCAATAAATACATAGATACATTTACTGTTATTTATTATTAAAATAATAAATTGTACACCAGCAGCTTGGTAAAAAAAATATATTAAAATTAACAGGAATTACAATTCAAGTGTAAACCCGTTTTAATGCAGCAACAAATTGGTCAAAACTTAAACAGGAATGTAAATTCCAGTATATAGTGTATAAACATAGAATTGAATAGAATAGATCGGCTCCATTGTCACCGATGCCTGATCCAGCTATTTGAGTCTGTATCGGCCCGATATCCGATCCGGTATCGATGCATCTCTAATCAGTGTTGATGGTAAATATAGTCGATTGAAGCAATAAATTCCTCAGTGTGTGCTACATTGACCGAGAAAGCTGAGTTTGCAGCTACAAAATCTGTTGTTCTTCTTGAAACCAACGCCGTCATTTGACGTAGTTTAGTTGGAGGCAAGGACGAACTACAGGCTAGTGTTTTGGCTGACTCGGATATTCAGACGTATTTATTCGAGCCAGAGTATACGGTCAAAGAAATGCAGCGGAGAGAAGCCGAGGCTGCGGCTGTATTAGCCGTGCAAGAGGATACGGCTGGCGGGGACCCTCTGGGCAGTAGAAGCTCACATGCAATGCATCCTGGTACATGTAGGCACTGTGGGCACGGCTCCGCAAGCAGGAGAACTCACCTTTCTCTGTCAATACAGCACGCACTGAGGAATTTATTGCGTCAACTGACTACATTTACCATCAACATTGATTGGACATCCGCATTAAAGGTGGCAAATTTTCCCTTTAATATCAGCATCTCATAATGGAGAACGCTGGTCAATCCTGTACTCATTTCAGTAAGTAAAAAAACATACTAGCTCAGGGAAACCCTGGATGGCAGACTGTTCATTGTGTATTTCTCAAGGCATAATGTTTATTCACAGAATTACTCTGTCTGTAGGAAATAAAGTGGGCAGGGAAACCTGGCTGCTGACGGTCAGTTCCTGCCAAACGTTTGTCAGGTTGATCAGCTCAGTAGAGACAGAACGGACTTCTGGTGAGCTGTTGATTGAGCTGCTGGCACTCTGAAAGCTCTGTAAGAGAAAATGTCTTGGTCTAAACTTGACCACTGTGTACTTCTGAGTTCATCTCTTGGGGATTTTAAACTTTTAATAAGCCCAGGAGTTGTAGATGTTTCTTAGTCTGTATAGGAACACGTAATCCTTCCAGTTAATCACCATATGCAGTGATATTACTTTTTATATGCGTAGGATGTTCTGGTCCTTCCTCCATCCTTCCATGTCCCCGTGCTTCTGTAAAGGCAACATGTATGTACTGCAGTGTAAAGGTGTTTACACTTCACATCACTAAATGTGATTGGCCAGGTGTCCCCTGATGGCAGGGTACCATGGCGATGGCCCAGCAGCCCCGTAGTAACCTCAGTGACCCCTGGGATTGGCGAGGAGTCACTTCCTCACTTCCTTCAGGGATTGGCTGTTATCCTGGTCTTCCCATGAGTCTCTGCTCTGGCGGGGACCGCGGAGGGACTTGACTCACTCTCACTTACATTTCTGTATGCTTGAGAGATTTCCATCTTTACTGGATAGGACATATTTCTTTCTTTTTTTTTTTCTTATAACTGAATCTTTTGTCTAGTCTGTAGGAAGGAATGAGGATTTTCTGACTTGATGGTGTGAACCAAACGTTTCATGATCACACAGTGTGGAGTATACATGTGGAGGTTTTACACATTTATGATGTTTATATTCAACTTGGGTCTTATTTTTAAAAAAAATACATCCAGCACGTTAGCTGCAAGCCATGTTGAGAGCTGTGCGGAGGCAATAGAAATGCTCCCAATCTTGCATTTAGCACCTTTAATACCCAAACTGTCTGTTGTAAACATGCATTACAGTTTAAGGTTTAGTAAGCCTGAAACAAACTAATTCTTCCGATGTGTTTTCAAACCACGGCTAAAGGCAAAAGTGTTTATATTTTTTTAAACCGTGGTTGTCGGATTGTTCTGATGTTCTGTTGATTTGTTTCAGAGTTGCAAAAATAATCGAATGCAGCCCAGTTCCAGTTCTGCCGTTGGAAATAGGGAACGCACACGCTGTTAAACTTTGAATCATACTTGGGCCTTTACAAACGGACATCCTGGTTTAACTTTGAACTACAGAATATGCCATAGAAGTTTGCGCGTACACTGTTATGTACTGTGTATTTCAGGGGCGCCGACTTTCAGTTTACAAAAGTAGTTTATACTCTCACTAAACTACTCGGGATTGGCTGATACCTAAAGCCCAGGTATCGGTATCGGGACTGAAAAAAGTCGGATCGGTGCATCTCTATCCTCCCGTCCGCATGTTAAAGTGTGGGCTAGATACTGAACCCAAAATTGCTCCCGAAGTCTGTGCCATCGGTGTGTGAACGGGTGAATGCTGACATGTAGTGTAAAGCCCATGTTTCCATGTTCTCAGATCTCAGCAATTACTTTGGCGACTACACTTTTATCATAACAACAGCTACAAATAACTGGCCAAGGTTCAGCTGCCCAATTCCGCATTTCGCCATCTTGGTTTGTGTGGAAAACGTAATCCAGTGATTGGCAGATAACAAAAGCCCCTATATGCTGTCATGTTCACTGACCAGTTGTAAACGTACAGTTTTGCGATTTGAAACCATCCATACAGCGACACCAGCCAAAGGTGACCTTGTTTTCTACCCCAGTGAGCACCTTATGGACGGCTGCAGTATGGACAAACATACCAGCTGGGATTAAAAGAGAAATAGAACCATTTCTTGACATGAAGATACCGATATATCACATTAGATGTGTGTCATTTTTTTAAAAGAATGTGTGTGTGTGTATGTGTGTGTGTGGGGAGGGGGTGGCTTCCCCCTCAGACCGAGCTCTGTATATGTGTGAGTACATGGCAATGTGCGAAGATGCACTACGTGCGATTGTTTGTGTCGAGGAGTATGTATACATGCCGTGTGTGTGTGTGTGTCTGTGTGGATACATGCTGTGTGTATGTGTGTTTGTGCTGCCTGGCTGTGTATGGTGTTGCCAGGCCATATGGAGCGCTGTCTGGGGAGCACACTACCCACTTAGCTCTGCTGTTGGCTCTGGTGCTCTCTCCATCTGGCCCTCCTCTCTCTCTCTCTCATCCCACCCTCCATCACACCCTCTCTCCTTCTCTTTCTCCTTCTCCTTCTCTTTATCTTTTGTTTTCTCTGTCTTTAATGTCTTATTTCTCGGAGCTTGGTCTTTTCTTTCTTTTCTCTCTCCTTCAGTCTTCTACGTGCTTTATCTCATCTTTAACATGATCCAAAAATCGTCTTCCTTAGGTATTTGTCCAACTACAAGTGTGTGTGTTTGTATGTTAGTATGTGCACTAGTGCTGCAACTAATGATTATTTTCAATCTTGATTAATCTGTCGATTATTTTCTTGATTAATCGATTAGTTGTTTGGTCTGTAAAAAGTCCGAAAATGGTCGATCAGTGTTTCCAAAAGCCCAACATGACGTCCTCAAATGTCTTGTTTTGTACACAACTCAAAGATATTCAGTTTACTGTCATAGAGGAGTAAAGAAACCATAAAATATTCACATTTAAGAAGCTGGAATCAGAGATTTTTTTTTCTTAAAAAATTACCGATTAATCGATTATCCAAATAGTTGGCGATTAAATTAATAGTTGACATCTAATCGATTAATCGTTGCAGCTCTCGTGTGCACTCCAGTAAGTAATGAGGTGTGTATGACAGAGCTAAGTGTCTTCTCTTCTTCTCACACTTTCTTTTTAAAAATAGATTCACCTATGTATCGCATTTGAAAAATGTTTTTTTAATGCCAGAATCAATATATTTTCTGCTTCATTTGAGGTAGAAGGAAGTTACTGCTTTTATTGTTGTAGTCTGAGAAACGTGACGTCGTATCGGTTATGTATCCGTCAACCAAAAACAAACCGCAACAAGCCCTAACGACAAAGCAGAAAACGGCGGAGGGTCCGCATGGATACGACCGGCACTCTCACATACTCACATACATAATTTATTAACCGTGTGACTACGTCCGGTTTTCAAAATAAGGTGTTGACAAAGGGAACTGTATATACAAAATAGAAAAGAAGAAATAAATAGAAAGAGTAAGAAAAAGAAATAAGATTTATTGGATTATATTCACCAGAAGTATAAAACATTACATGTCCCTTGTAAATTAAAAAGAAAATACCACTAATTTTTCAGGAAAAATGTAATAAATAATTCCTGACAATGACTGATATATTAGACTTCAGGACATCTCTGACTACATACATGCTGAAAATCAAACATTTCTACTTATTAATTTAGATATTTTCCAAAGTCCCTAGAAGTGTATGATTTAACTTTTTCCCACGGTCTATAGTGTTAAACAAGTTGACAAAAATCGCAATAAATCGTAATATCGAATCGCAGTACTGTAGAAACCCAATACTTAAAAATCGCAATACATATCGAATCAGCACCCAAGTATCGTGATAGTATCGAATCGAGAGATCAGTGTATCGTCCCACAGCTACTGTTCTCTTGAACATCCGCTCAGGTGAGAGTGGTGATGAGGTTCAGAGCTCGACCAACTCCTTCAGAGCTGGTGAACGCCCTCCTACGGGCGCCAGACGGCTGCTGGTCCATTTATTCAAAGGGCAGGTTGGGATCCTGGAGCCAATAATCGATGAAATGACCGGCGGGGGGTCTGTTGTTGTCGGCTCATGGACAACAACTGGTTACACAGTACATGTTTCGAGCTACCTCCCTAATGCACCTCAGCCTTCCCAGCTATGATGCCGGGTGTCCACAGGACCTGGAAAGGTCCAGAAAAGTCTTTAATAGTATTAAGCTCATTATATTTCTAGCATCATTATTTATATTATTTGAATCAGTGTTTATAGGGATTTATAAGGCATCATGCATGCGGCAGCACATGGTGTGCTCATTAACATTTACCTGAAGTGCATTGGGATCAATTATAAGGGGATTATGAGCACTGTGAGCTGGTGATGTCGAGTCTCATACTGTAGGGCAAACATAAATAAAACACTAGGAGAAGCACTACGTTCTGCCTGGAGAAGCTCTGATATATCAACTATAAACATTAGGAAACTATGACGTAATAAGCACAGAAAAGCCCAAGGTATGTCCGTCTAGATTTGAAGGACTCATTCTAACGAAAACACAACGATTCTTAGTTTCAGTTCCCACAAGTTTTACACACTATTCTTTTAAGGTGGAATATTCGCAAGTTGCGGAATACTCCAAAAAACACAGCGTCCGTATTCGCGAGGCGAAAATCTGCTTTGCATTTGGTCTGAACACACTTAAAGACTATAGCCTGAATAAATTAACACCAATTCAGACTGGTTTTGTTTATTTTTTGGTTGAACCTGGATCATAAGCAGGGTTACTGTTTGTGACAAAAAAGTGATCCTTTTTACTTGTCATACGTCGTCTCTTCATTGATATGAAAATACTTCTTAGGGCTTTCACTGTTTTCTCATTCGAGTGAAGTATATCCAGAGAAGGAGGAGGAGGAAGGGGGAGGTGAGAAGAGTAGAGGAGGGAATGAGGAGGAAGGAGAAAAGTACAGGAGAGAGTTGGTTTGGTGAGCTACAGTTAGAAGCATCACATCCTCTCATACTGCATTAAATCACAACTGTCAGTTTTGGCATGAATCACCACTTTTCTTCTCTGTTGAGATTTCCCAAAACCACAATCTGTTCTTCTTTAGTATATTTTATAACCAAAACTTTCAATCCCAATGCTTTAAAAAAAGAACTAAAAAAGACTATAGTACTGGAGACAAATTAGTGCAATCGCTGATAGCAGACAACATTAATACGTGTCTCTCTTCTCCGGTACGTTGTAAATACTATATCAAAAAGCGTAAGGGAATAGGAGAGAGTGTGATATAAGAAAAGGACAGGAGGATAGAGAGAGGGATGGAGGGAGTGAGGGAGTGGGGGAGGTGAGAGTACATCCGAGCAGCTCAGCATGCTGAGCTCTCTGACGGAAGTGAGGGAGGGGAAGGGATGGAGGAGGAACAACAGAGCTTGGCACAGGGAGAGAAAACTAGAGGGCGAGAGATTCTCCATGTCCCCGCTGCCATATGGTGAGCAGCCAGACCGCAGCACAGCACATATATGCACCGAAAAGGCTAATTATACTGTTGAGAAAAATCATATTGATATTTTTCATGAAAAGATATTACTTATACTATACTAAGATGTGACTTATTTTTTTTTATTTTGTATAAATACTTAAATTTAATAAAATATGTATTAAAAAAAATTATATCAAGCAAATAACAACACCAAGGACAAAATACGGCCCATGCTAAATTTGTAAAGGGGCAGAACAGAGCTAAAAGGAGAGTGAATATTGGACTCATTCATCAGAAACACGACTCCAGGCTAACGTTGATAGCCTGTTTTTTGTAAATTGTAGTTCAATGATAAAATCTAAAATGTTTGTCTTGATTAAAACTAAAATGACATTTTTGTCAAGTGATCTTTGATGATTGTTTTTGGCGACTAAAACTGAGATGTTCATGGTTTTCCTTGACTAAGAAAAATGTCCAGATCTTTAGTCGACTAAAAAAAAAAATGATGAGGTTGACTAAATATGACTAAAACCAACAAGGAGCAGATTTTTTGCACAGCACAATTACATACAAAGTCAATACAAAGACTTGAATAGACGCCAGGCGACGTGAATAGACACAAATACGCGTCCACACGTATTTAAACATTTCAACTTGAGCAAAACATTTGCATGACGCTGTGTCGTGAAAGCCTATCAGCGTTTACATTCTCCTGACGTCACAGATTTGCCTGACGCTGTGTCGTGAAAAATGTTTGTCATGTGACAGGGTCTTGAAAGTCAATTCTCCAAAACACACAAAATACGTTTAGATCTATGAAATAGTCATTCTGACTTCATCCAGCAAGACTAAAAATGTCCTAATTGATTTTCTGCATGTTGTGCATATTTTATGAAAATATAGCTTACGGTATCATGATGTTAATAACTCAAAAATAAATACGAAATGTATTTTTAGCTCAGAATGAAACCATTTTTCACACCTATGGTGCCTTAAGAGACCGTCTTTTTATATGAATATCAGTCAGTTTGATGCAGCCCAGCACAATATATACGGCAAGTTTCATAATCCCAAGATTTCTATCAGCCTGTAAAGGTGATAAACTATTTTCTGCAAATAATACAGTGTTAAAGTGAGTGTAGGTGGATCTCCTTTGCATGCAAACAAATTCCTTTTCTGCACACGCACACACACAGTTGCTGCAAACCGGAAACCCATTTCTAATTCTGGCGTGCATTTTACCTTCCATTCAATTTCACAAATAGCATGAGAGGGAGGAAACTTTTTAATACTCGTCTATTATAGGACACAGAATGAGTTCCAATCAATCTTGTAGATGACTGTGTGTGTGTGTGTGTGTGTGTGTGTGTGTGGGGGGACTAGATTAAAAGACAGGCGTGGGGAGGTAGAGACGATGCTGAGAGGGAGACAGTTTGAGAGAGAATGGAACTTTTGAAGGTCTTTACTTAAACATCTCACAACAGCACCGAGTAACAAACTTTAAAAAATAAGTGCTGGAGAGCAAATGAGAACGAGACGGAGCGCTTAATTTCTAAATGGCTGCGAGGTGATTCTCTCTGACACTGACTCATTGTTATTTGATTCATGTCTGCCTGCGTTTTGAATATCGATCCAGGAGCTGGAGGAGTGACTCATACTCGGCCATAGAGGCCTGAGTCACTACAGGAAAAGAGTCTGGCTCCCGATCCCGTCCCGATGCCACCCTGCTTTATGAAAGCCCAGGACCGGGGAAGGCCGAGCCAACGGTTGGCTCAGCCGCAGTAATGATGCTCAAGGACTGAAGGACTCAGCTATTTTATCTGCCTTATTTTTAGACACATCTACAGTGTGTCAAGCAAGGGGTCTTAAACTTGTTGGAGTTGTTTAAGTGGAACTTTAAGCTTTGATTGAGGATTCAGGCTCTGGGAGAGAGCGGTCCAAAACCATTTTGGGAAGCAATTGTGGAAATTGGAGGGAAGCTTTTGCCTGCAGAAATAACTGGGAGCTCATTAGTGGTTAGAATGAGTGGAGCACACAATGGTGATTTTTGGTTCAAACTTGAGAATGTCGTCATTAAAACGGAATATTTGCTGAGTATTGGTTAGTTGAAAGTGTGCAGAGAGGAGCATCTCGGCTAATTGAGATGCCAATTCAGGAAATGTGTGGATGATAAGGCTGGTGGTAAAGCCGTTTCTCACCGGTTCAATGAGAAAATACGGTGCAGGAATGAATGACAACTATGCACACCGGTTCCGGTGCGAATTATCCACATTGCATTTTCTTCAATGAGGCCAAATGAGTTTCCTCGTAAATAGTGCCATATCCACTCTACTCAACAAAAACCTATCGAGATCGAGACTGTCAGAGAGGCTAACGTTATCTACACAATACATAAACTAATTGGACCCCAAATGTGATGCTAACGCTAGCTGCTGTGGCTAGCCCCGTTCCGTGACCAACATATAACGTCATATCGTCTACATTACCATCGTCATCGTATCCCAGCTGCTGGACGATCTCAAGCCATATTGTCCTTTATCTGGTTGTTGAGGTTGTAGTGTTTATCGTACATTATTGGGTGTTGAGAAGGGGACGGACAATTATCTGAAAGATGTCCCATTGGACCAAAAAAAGCCCATTTGTCCTGCAGTCCGTTACCCCGGAAACAAACGGCCATTGCTCTGAAAATACACACTCTCCCTTTCAACAAATAGAGGCACATGGCTAATTATTATGCAGAATGACTGTGATCAGTTGGAACAAAGCATTTCATTGGTCAAACATATATTTTTTTCACAGGCGGAAATCCGCTGGAATCGAGGTCTGTCCAAATATATTTTCCCCGCAGGGATGTGCAAGCATTCATAAAAACCCACAAAATCAAGTTTTTGAAATTTTTGTCTGAATTTTTCAGACAAAATCCGTGCTTGCTGTGAAACAGCTTTTATTCTGTATTTTTCTTATTGTCAACAAATCCCATGACAAACCAGAACCACCAATATCTAAAAAACAATCATAAAAACAAAGAAAAAACCCAAATAGTTTCCTGGGAGCTGTAGTTTTTAGCAAACACTACACTCAGCCGTGGATTAACACACATTTGGTGTGCTAGTGGCTCTCATGGGCCCCAAAGGTGATAATTTGATGAATTAATGGTTTGTTTGGTAATAATAAACACAGCATTAACCTATCACCTTTTGTCTTATTTAATACCTTTATGTTTTTCAGTGGATATTGCACTGCAAACAAGGGGCAGATTACCAGTTTACCTGATGGGAACTTGGGGCACCACAACTCATTTTTTTTGCCCTGGAGCCCAACAGCATATTAATCTGGCCCTGGCTAATATTTATGGCAGCAGGACGGTGTATGTGTGATTATCTCAAAATAAACTACAGTGTGTGTGTGTGTTCATGGTAATAAAGGTACATGTCACCCAGGGCAATGCTGTACTTCATTTATGTGTTTTTAATAGTTTTATTGGCACAGAGGAATAAGATAGAACAGGATTTAACTACACAGACAACACTTAGATTGTTGGTTTTTGTCTGTTCGTGGATCTGTTATCAAGGATAAAGATAACACCAACATTATCCTTCAAGGAGTATGTCAGTCTCTGCACAGTACACGGATGATGGGGTCGGGGGAGGCTCACAGATTGATTAAAGGGCTAACACACACACACACACACACACACACACATACACACACACGCACACGCACACGCACGCGCACGCGCACGCGCACGCACACGCACACACACACACACACACACACACACACACACACGATCAGGAGACCAGGTAAAAAGGTCAGTGACCTATATGAACACCTTTTCAAAGCCTCCATCAAACTGTAATCATCAGTGAAACAGAAGGAAGAATTTATACACTAGAACCAATATAGGACTGCTATTACTTTTGCTTTACGGTGACATTTTCATTCAGGATTAAATTCGTAGACTCTTAACTTTTGGCTGCACAAAACTCAAAGTTAGGGATAAAATGCCAACAAGGGATATCCCTGCAGGAAAGATGATTGTGTGAATGTGCGCGTGTCCTCTCCGTTTGTCCTTGCCAGGTTAAGGTCCATGTGCTGTCCAGCTCTGAGTTACGGTTCATTGTAGCATCTGTCACAGTGCTATATGGTTAGACCAGAAACTCCTCCCTGCCTCTCCACCCCCTCTACTCCTCTAACCTCCATCCTTTCTTACCATTCTCATCCGTCGTCCAAACCTTCTTAGTATTGCCTGTGTGACGTTTTCAGCCGACCAAAAATGTTACAATTAACTTTCATGAACTGAAAACACACTGTGAAAAGTTGTTAGACGAAAACACGGACAACTCCCAGACCAGACAACGCTGTGGTATCACAAGGTAGCCACCGGAAATTACTGAGTTAAAAAAAAAGAAATTACACTTGACACTTGTGACCCATTTTTAAAGATTTACGTCTTCGAACCAATAGGCTGAGCGTCATAGATTATTGGTTTTGGGCTTTTCTCTTTCAATGGAATTTGTAAATTCCAAATAATTGAATCACATTGTTTAACAAACGTAGCCTATTTTCCCTCTGAAAAGTTGGCAATGTAAAATGTAAAATATAAATGACCACTTTACTCAATAAAATTCTAATAACAGGTTGATTTATTTTGGAAATTTTCCCGCTTTCATTAAGATTTTTACATCTCAGTACCAGGCTAAATGAGGGAACCTCTTTTGCAGTGTGTATGTAATCCAATTTAATTTACATTCTCATGGACAAAGCTTAGGTTTCTCTCTGTATGTGAAGTCAGAGTGCAGAGCTTGTTAGTGCTGCACAGCTTAGTTATGAGACATTTTATGTTAATGTTGTATCCTGCTGTGAATCACAGGCCATTTGTTTACAATATGCATATATGCACCCACATAGACACACACAGGGTTTATTTTTATGTTCAAGAGTAAAGGCATTGAACGTTTTGATGTAAAAGTGGAGTGTGTTTTGAGTTTGTGTGTGTTTGCACAGGAAAGTGAAGCTTTCATGCTCACTTTGCTTTAACCTTGTGTCTTCCTACATTTGAATATGGATATTTCCCTGCATTTTCTTAATGAGCTCTCTCTCTTGTTTCTCTATCACACTGTACATTTCTCTCTGATCTCTCCCTTCTCCCTTCCCTCCCTTCGCTCTATCCTCCTCCCTATCTCCTTCTCATAATGATCTGCCAACCCCCTCCATACATTTCCCGACACTGTTATTTGATGTGATAAAGATGATTTTTTTCACACCTGCAAGAGAAAATTTGATGGCTTGTTGTGGTCGACTGATTTGCCGAGAAGTACTTGATGTATTTCCTGCTCCTGTTCTCATTGTTTGCTTCTACAGTACGTCCTACTTTGCCACATTCATTGCAGAACACACTCACAAAACCACACACATGGGTAACACACCACATTTGTGTTAGATTGTCCGTTGCCTACCTGGTTTCTGTTCACTGAGGAGAACATAGACACCAGATGATACATATCTACAATAGATTGTTGCCTCTGTTAGGCTTCTCAGTTTAGTTATTGTTGAGTGATAATAGGCTAACAGTTAGCATGTGTTGAGGGAATCATTTCACATAAGCTTTGGTGAGTGACAGTAGCCTATATGCTACCAGATTAGCATGTGAATGATCATTTATACTGTATACTTTGTTGAGTGACAGTAGACACCATGCTAACTATTTAGCCGAGGCTACATTGAATGAAAACTTCATGTTGAGAGATAGTAGGCTACATGCTAACGGTTTAGCATGTGAGTGATCATTTATACTGTAGGCTGTACTTTGTTGAGTGATAGTAGACATCATGCTAACTGTTAAGCATGTGTTGAACGAATAATAAGGCTATATTTAAACTTTAGTGAGTGACAGTATGCTACCAGCTTAGCATGCTATGTTTCAGACCGCGAGTAGCCGGACATGGGTATATTTTATTCCTGTGAACCAGAGTGTGTTTCACCAGTGTTTCTGACCGCAGGTAGACGGACTTGGGTGTGTTTTTTCCCTGAGAACCAGAGTGTATTTCACCGGTGTTTCTGACCGCGAGTAGCCGGATTTGGTTGTGTTATTTCATGTGAATCAGAGTGTATTTCACCAGTTTTTTTGACCGTGAGTAGTCGGGCATGGATGTGTTTTTTCCTGTGAACCAGAGTGTATTTCACCAGTGTTTCTGACCGTGAGTAGCCGGGCCTGGATGTGTTTTTTGCTGTGAACCAGAGTATACTTCGCCGGTGTTTCTGACCACAAGTAGCCAGGCTTGGGTGTGTTTTTTCCTGTGAACCAGAGTGTATTTCACCGGTGTTTCTGACTGCGAGTAGCCGTACTTGGGTGTGTTTTTTTCCTGTGATCCAGAGTGTATTTAATGCTGTTTTTGACCATGAGTAGCCGGACTAGGGTGTGTTTTTTCCCGTGAACCAGAGAGTATTTAACGGTGTTTCTGACCATGAGTAGCTGAACATGGATGTGTGGAAACGTGCCTAATTCGCATTTCTTTTTTTGCAACATTTCAAAAGTTTGCTTAAAATTAGCTTGACAGTTGAATGGAAACACAACTAATAAGAGCAGAAGTGTAGTAAGGATGAGTGAATGCACCTAGCCCTTATATGCATTTAATATTGAGTGTAGTTACATCCAGCCAACATGGATTTATTAAGCCTAATACCAATAGAAGCTATTTTGGATTAAAGCCACCTATCATCAACAAAAATGTCTCTGAAATAACAAATAAAATCATAATGAAAAACAAAATATACCTCTCATATTCATAATGAATCTGACAAAAATCACCAGATTCAATTCAGTTGAGAGGCTTCCCATGAACAACCAATGTAGTATTGATCAATAAACATATAATCAATCACACTGAGTCTATTTATCAGCCCATACTGTATATTGGTACAACTCTGTTGGGCTGTGAACAGAGCCAGGGGTTGGGGCAGGCACAGTGAGAGCCATGAATCAGGAAGTAAATCCTGCGGTGCTGCAGCAGCAGGTGACCTCTCCGTGACCTTTGGCTATTGCTTCCCAGGAAGTGCGTGTGTGCACTTAACATCATCAGCGGTGGGTTTGCATGAGTGTTTGTGTAGAGATTACAAGAGCAGAGATGGTGTGTGTGTGTGTGTGTGTGTGTGTGTGTGTGTGTGTGGGTAGGTGTTAACATTTCCAGGGGCAGGTAGTGTTTCACCCACTGGGTCATGGAGTCTCTGAAGGGTTTTCTTCAGGGTGTATTTAGAGAAACAGCTTGTCCTGTTTCACACAAAGAGGCAATGTTGACTTCTCTATCAATCGACTGGATGTTGGACTTCCTTTTCTCAGGCCTCTACTGCTGGGATTTGTAGTTTTTTTTAACGGCTGGGCTGATGGGGGAGGAAGCTGCACCGCTGACTCCCAATCTGTAAGTAGTCTGTACGGCAGCCAAAGCAAATTATATGAAATGCTTTAGATGTCATATCAGGTTAAATGCTCTTAATGGTTTTGAGCAGATTGAATGAATGTGAAGTCATTTTTTTTTTAAACTTGTAGTTCAGTATCAGCGTTTCTTCAGTGTTCAGATTTTGAGATATGGAGGTCAAGAGTATTTTGTTGTTTTTATGTCTATTATGTGCCTTTTCTATTTATGATTTAATACTCTGTGCATTATGATGGATTACTAAATGCATATTGGGAGTTATATTTAGCGTCTAAAATGACTCATATGAATAATTTAATCACGTTTGTCATCTTTAAAATCTTTGCATGCATTACATGTTTTACATTTGGGGAAACATGTTAAAGGAGCATCCTCCTTTTCTTCCCCCTCTCCTGTTTATCTACCCACCCCTACTGTTTCCCTATCTCCTCTCCTTCTCTCTTTTTCTCTCCCTTCTCCGCCTCTTTCCGTCCTTCTCTTTCCTTTCACCTCTCCTCTTTTATAATTTCTTCTCCTTTTATTCTATCCTCCCTCTCTTCTCCTCTTCCCTCCTCACTTCCTCTCTCCTCTCCTCTTGTTTCCTGTCCTCTCCTCTCTTCTCATTTCATCTCCTTTTCCTCTCTCCTCCCTTTTACTTGTTCACAATCACCTCTCCTCTACTCTTTCCTTCTCTCCTCCTTCTTCTCCTTTTCTCCCCCTTCTTCTCTTTCCTTTCACCTCTCCTCTTTTATCATCTCTCCTCCTTTTATTCTATCCTCCCTCTTCTTTCTTTTTCTCTTCTCCTCTTCTTCCCTCCTTCTCCTCCTCTCTCCTCTTCTTTCCTGTCTTCTCTTCTCATTTAATTTCCTCTTCTTCTCTCCTCCCTTCTATTTGTTCACTTTCTCTTTCACTTTCTCTTTCCTCTCCTTCTTATCTATCCTCCCCTCAGTTTTTCCCTCTCACCTTCTTTTGTTTCTTTTCTTCTCCTCCTCTTCTTTCCGTCCTTCTTCTCATTCCTTTCACCTCTCCTCTTTTATCATTTCTTCTCCTTTTATTCTATCCTCTCTCTCTTCTCCTCTTTCCTCCTCACCTCCTCTCTCCTCTTGTTTCCTGTCCTTTCCTCTCTTCTCAGGACAGGTAGTTTTTTTGTGTATAATAATTTAGTTGAGTTGGATTTTTTTTTTTTTTTTCAATTTGATGCCCTGAGGCTCCTCAGTGTTTGTAACACTGGGTAGTGTTGCTGTAAGTCACTTAGTTTTTCCTCCCACCCTACTGTACTCTTTCCCTCCCTTTCGTCTCCTTTCCTCCTCTTTTCTTCTTCTCTCCTTTTCTCTATTCCTTCCCTTTCTGTTCTCCTCTTTTGTCATTTCTCCTCTATTCTCTCCTCTTTCCTCTTTTCTTCTTTTTCTTCTCTCCTTCCACTTTTTCAATCTCTCCTCTCCTCCTCCTTCTTTACTTTGTATTTTATTGTCCTTTTGCTGTCTTGACTTTTTTTGACTTGACTTTTCTTTGTGTAATATTGCAACACGTTCCCAACTCGTCACATACCGCTGCTTTGTCACGCCCCTCGGCATCACTTTAGTTTTAGGCAACAAAAGAAAGAAAGAACTACATGGTTGGGCTTAAAACTTCTATGTATATAAAGAGCAAATGAAACTGAACATTGTGACTACGGGACACGAATGAACGGCTGATTGTAACTTGAAAGTGAAATTTAACACACAGGACACTAACAGCGATCTCCTGGATGAAAGCCCTATGTTTGTTGGACCCATCCACCTCACCTCCCCGACTGGCCTTAGTGTGTCTTTTTGCTCTTTAAACTACGTCATCACACTTCCGGCTCACTTTCTCTGAAAGTTTACTGTTGCCGCGGATGGGTTTACATTGTAGTTAATGGAAAGCCCGGTGCGTTTCATACCGGTGCTAAAGGGTGCCCATGGTACGGCTGTGACAAGCCTCGGTATTTGACGCCATTAGAATGTCTAGTTTTTTATGTACATACATGTACAGAATATGTTATGTATGGGATGTGATTTTTTTGTTTTGTCCCCTGCCATCTTCGTATGTGATCTTAAATGATCTGACTGCTCAGATAAAAACTTGGGATAACTAGCCTGACTACATAAAATAAAAAATGTATTTACAGTATCTCCTCTCCTGCTGTGATCCTCAGCCCATCAGGTCCTCTCCTCTTTGGTCTGTTCCCCCTCTGTTTGCTCTCTCCTCAATCTCCACAGTGTGAAATCCAATTAATCAACATACTGTAACGCCTTAGATAAAACCAATACTCTTCCCCTCTCTTTCTCATATCGATTTGAAGAGTTCTCGTGTCTGCAAAGCAGCCTGAAACAATAGCAGACACACAAAAGTTGATTGCACCAAAACACACAAACAGTCCAGAGAACAGTGATATCGACTGGACTTAATGCAACGGTTGTCTCCTTCGCTGTCTCTGGTTTCACTTCACTTCTCCTCCTCTTTATTTATTTATTATTTATCCAATAAAAAACTCTTCCCATTCCTTTCTAGTTTTTATTGTTGCTGATCACCCTTTAACTTGATTTGCAGTTCTAAAGAGCAGTATGGAGTCATGATTTTTATCCCATTTCTTTACAAAAGATGCAGGAAGATGTTTATTTTTTCATATCTTTACATTTTTTAGCCACACTAAACTTTTAGTGGTCAATGGTCAAAGATCAAGGTCACTGTGACCTCACGTCCGTCCCATTGTCGTGAATGCGATATCTCAGGAACACCTTGAGGCGTCGCAAAACACGTTTTTGGCCATAACTTAAGAATTCATATACTAATTATGACAATTTCCCACAAATGTCTAATAGGACAAAATGATGAAGTGATGACATTTTCGATAGATGTAAAGTGCAATTTGACTGGTTGGCGGAGGCATACAATCGCAAGGCGGTAATTCTAGTTGAGGAAGGCAGTAATGTTAGCAAATAGACTGCTGAGAGCAGCACATCCCAGCTACTGTACCATGACTACTGCTTCTGTCTGTATTATGCTCTGGATGTACAGATCAACTGATTGTCAAATGACCCCAATAAGTCTTGTTTGTGTATTTCCACACTTCATGTTCTTGTGTTTACATACTAATTCGGAACACGATCAACTTTCCAAGATGCCAAAGCATTCATGTTTCCATGCTGTTGTGTTTCTTCCAGAGGTATCCAGCAGCAGTTGTCCAGCTACAGGGAGACGGTGATCCGGCAGGCCACGGTGGCGGCGGGCTCGGCCGTTCACCGGGACGACGCGCCAACCTGCGGCATCTGCCACAAGACCAAGTTCGCGGATGGCTGCGGGAACCTGTGCTCGTACTGCCAGACCAAGTTCTGCGCCCGCTGCGGGGGGCGAGTGTCGCTGCGATCCAACACGGTAAGAGAGACGGATGGGGGGGTGACGATGGACCACAGTGTGTCAATGCCATTAGGCGACATTTTATCATGGCTGTTTACTCATACATGTCCTGTGAAAATCACAAATGCATCAGATTTTTATATCATATTTTTTGGGAGGGATGAACAAAAGATATTCCCTCATTGTGTGTTTTGTTGATGTTGGTGGAGAGCGCTGTCTGTTGGTATTCTCCTGGGTTGAGATGTGATGACTGTGAAGGCCACATGATTCACATTATTTTCATACTCATCAAACCTTTCAGTGAGCCATCGTGCCCTGTGGATGGGGGCACTGTCATCATGGAAGAGACCACTCCCATCAGGATAGACGTGTTTTATCATAATTAGGATCAAGTTGATCACTCAGACTAACTTTGTATTGATTTACAGTGACTCTTCCCACTACGAGGAAAAGTATGGAGCCCCAGAACCAACAGTTAAAGGTTATCAGACAAGTCAAAAATATAACAGAATACATTAATGGATAATATTGTGTGTTAAATAATTAAAATGGAGTGTTAGAAGAAATATAAAGCGTTATACGTTTCCTTTAATCTTTAAACAGTTGGTTAAAAAATGTGAGAAGTTTTTATTTTTTTCCTTAACCACCAATCAGTTGATAAAATGAGTTGAAATCTTACATTTATTTTAGTCTTCAATTTATCTTTAACTAGCTCATATATTTTTCAACTTCATGGTTTCCCTTTTTTTGCTTTCTTTTTTCTTTTTTCTTTTTTCTTTATTTACCACAGGTGGCTACTAGACGTATTTACAGCAAAATTAGCAGAAGCACAAAAACAAAAGCAAACTAAACAAAAAAAAACTCAGCCCATATTTAATTATTCCCAAATTCCTGCAAGCCATATTTCCTTTTTTTCCCTCAAACATTTCCAATTTTCCTCATTCTTACATGATAAGAAACCAAAAATTAGGGCTGACCTGAATGCTTCGAAGCTTCGACCGTTGCCATGGTCTGTATGAATTGATCTTAATGGAAAGATTACGTGTTTATTTGTGTACAAATCTGCACTTGATACATGTATAGCACATCTGTGTCCAATCAGGCTACACCACCGGGCCTCAGGTGTTACAACTCAGGTGGAGGTGATGAGCCGTGGCACATGTGTGTGTCTTTATGTGTGTCTTTATAAGCAACTGTATAGTACGCTCTGGGTGTGTGTTGATATGTACTGCATCAACACACAGCCTGTGTGTGTTACTGTGTATTTATGTGTGTGAATGTGATCTATGCTTGCATGCGTGTACAGTATGTGTGTGTGTGTGTGTGTGTGTGTGTGTGTGTGTGTGTGTGTGTGTGTGTGTGACCCAAGCAGGAGCTGGTAAAGGTTAATTGGGCATTGCACTGAGCTGTGGACGGAGGGGGTGGTCTCCCACTCTGTCTCGGTCTCCCAGGGGTCCGGAGGTGCCCTATACACACACAGCAGGGTGTAGGTGTGTGTGTGTGTTTGTGTGTGTGTGTGTGTGTGTGTGTGTGTTGGCATCAGGAGGCGAGTCTTCCTCTAAAATAAGTGACGTCCCCTCTCCCAACCCCTTCCCCTCCCCTACATCGCTAGTGTGGCATTTAATGACCTCACACACACACACACACACACACACACACACACACACACACACACACACACACAGTCAAAAGTACATCCTAATTAGTTAGTGGCTGACATGGGGAGAGTTCAGCTGTGGGGTCCTGGGTGCTGTGTTGGGGCGGGTGGCAGCTGCATTCAGTGGGAGAAGGTCTCTGAAAGGTGGATTCTGCACATGTACACACACACAAACATCGAAGCTATCTTGAACAAAATCTTCACACACAAGGTTCTACTGTTAGATGTGTTACTTGGTTTATATATTTATTTCTGAATATGATACTTTCGTTATTGCGTAATGGTAGCAGTGTGTGTTCTCAGTGAGAGGGGGGATTGCGACAACTAATGTTGAGAAAAATGATTAAAGGAAAATAATACAGTCTTGAATGTTGACTCTGTCTTTACCAGAAAGATGACAGTATTGGTTGTTTGTCCAAGCAGGAACATTAACATTTCATGAAATGTGAAACTCATTTCTTTCATTTCACTTTCATTCTCAAAGTTAGACAAGAAGATTGGTGCCGCTCTCGTGTCGCAGAGTACGGAGCTGAGGCGAGTAGTCGATTAGCTTAGCTCAGCTTAAAGCTTGGGGGCAGTGAGACACAGCTGGCCTCTCCTCAAAGTTAAAAAATACACCTACCATGGATGGTAGGATAAACTTAAGCTTGGCAAGAAATTGTTTAAACATTTCTGTTTGTGTACGTGTTAAATAGTGAGCTTTAGAGGTGCTAGTAGGTGTATTTTTTAACTTAGGACAGACCCAGACTAGCTGTTTCCTCCTGCTTTCAGTCACTGTGCTAAGCTGTTATTTCAAGACCGGTCAAGACTAAATTGTCTGTGCATTGTCTGATTTATTTGTTAACATCATTATTACTGTAATTGGATTTTAAACTTCCTGCTTCAAATACAACCAATAACTTGACTCATTTCTTAATCAAATGTTTTGTTACTGTTACCGGCTGTCACCCCTCCCCGCCCCCCCTTCACACGCACTACTATAAAGGAAATTGTATTGTTTTTGTTTGCTCATTGAAAACAAAGGAAAATTCCCACACATAAAAAAAAATCAACCTCTGCAATGCCTTTTGATTGTTTTATTTTATAAGACATTTCTCAAGAAGTGAATGAAGAGAAATCTTTGTTTTTTTGTGGGTGTTTTGGGAACGTGGGTCTCTCAGATTAATTTGAGGAGTGCATGTTTGCATGTTCCACATTTTATCTTAAATGTGTGATACCGGGTGGGCCTCACACTGGTCTGGTCTTGGTCTTGACTTGGTCTCGACCCCTCAAAGTCTTGGTCTTGTCTCAGTCTTGATACACTATGGTCTTGGTTTAGCTAGTCTTGGCTACATCACTGTGGGCCGCTCATAAAAACACTCATTCTACCACCTCCCACCTACCAAATTCCATTCTCAAATTCAATACTTTAAAGTTTCTTTCACTATTTATCAGTTACTTTTCCTCCCGACAACGTCATGTTCACTTCACCTGTCTCTCTGCTCCGCTCCATGTGTGTGTGGCGAGACTAAGCCCTGCACTTGATGAAACATGACAGCAGAGGATGTTAATGATCGTGTGAAATTTTAGCGTCGCTCATAATTCTGCAGTTCATATATTCATTCTGCAGCGGCGATGGGAAACACTGGCGTGTGACTTTCTTTGACACATTCGCATCCCGTCTCCTACCAACACTTAACAATTTATCTAGCTGTATAGGCAAAAGGACTTGTTGGAACATTTCAACCAAAATCTGATATTTAAGAGTGGTAGCATAACTGAAATCTCTGTGTATTACCGTGTTTGTTGCTGGTAGGGCTGCAGGATCATTGCCATGCTTTCAGATATCATCTTTGCTCACATTCTCTCTGTCTTTCTTTTCATTATACATGGATGGCTGACTGGGCTGCAGGAGGACAAAGTGGTGAGTGCTGTGTTTTTTTCCTTTTTCTTTTCTGGACTACATAACTCTGCCTGCAACCTTTAAGACAATCCGTCTTAATGGGTTCAGACAGTATGTATGTATGTGTGTGGGTGTGTGTGGATGTACCTTCAGTCTCTCTGTCTGTCCATGTGTCTGTTATTATCACAAGTGGTACATCAGTAGAAGCAGTAGTAGTAGTAGTAGTAGTAGTAGTAACAGTAGTAACAGTGAGTAGTATAGGAGCCTCAATGGTTGATTTAATAAGATACTTTAATCGCCACCACAATGATCTCCTGGACTGATCTACATCATTTCACGACTAGATGAAAACAACCCTTTCATCCATTGTTTTTCTATATACCTACTGATAGTCCTATAGCATCACCCAGCATGCATTTGATGCAGGGAAACAACCCGGACCTCAGAGGTAGATCACATACGCAAATCAATACACTATGGGCAATTTTAGATTTTGCAAGTGAAAATTTACGGTGTGGGAGGAAGTGGCTATAAGCCAATACAAACGTGGGGAGAAAGTGTAAACTCCATGTACTGTGGAGAAGCCAAGATAAGGAGCACGTTCATACTGACAACATTTAAGATACTCAGTTAACAGATATTTTTTCACCGTGGAGTATAGCTGTGTCTTAAAGCTGACACTTACCACCTCACCGTAAGCTTGTTTAAAGGCATCTGCCCGTCTGCCTCCTGAACACTGATGCTCCTGAGATGATACCTGAGTTCATTTTGCCACGGCTGCTCTGGAGACAAAAATAATCGTATTGAGTGAGTGAAATCCTGAATGGATGGAGCCAAATTTGAAGTAAATGTTATTATTAAACAAAATCTAAATTAAAAAATGTCAAACTATTGCTGTGGTCGGTGCTTGGACCCATCAACCCAGACCGACCACCCAAGCAGTCCACAGCTACTGCAACCTATTTCACTGCCACAGTGGGTCAAGCATAGTTGAACGCTTGCCAGTTTGTTTTTCATAATGAGCGCAGTAGCTGTACAAAGGCTACAGTCAACAGGCAGACGTGCAGATGGAGGACAGAGGGTTGGACACCCTTACTGTCCTGTTTCTTGGGGTTTGTGGTGTATTGACCTGCTCCGTTGCTGTGAAGAAGACTTCCTCCATCGTGTGGCCTGGTTAAACGAGAGTTAAGCAGAATGGTCCGATATGATAACGCTGGAGAAACGTTCCCGGCGGACATGCCTTTAACACCTTCCTCTACTTGTGTAGTTGTGTCAGGTTTAGAACCTCACTTGGCCTTGGCTGCCTTCCCTCAGGGCCGCTGCCAAACCGGCACTTTGATGATACTTGGCCGGGCTCGAACGCCACGGCTGTCCAAGAGTGCTTTGGTGTGCCGTACATAGCAGTCTCACTCCCTTTGCTAAAGCTCGGTACAACAATCACTGGCTCTAAAGAGGGAACTTTTGGCAGAATGGAGGCCTTATGTAGCGCTGGCTGTATAGCTGGACATGGATTCATTTAATTACTTGGGGATTGATTAATCTTGCCTGGCACAGCGGTCCAAAAGTGCAAAGTTACTCTGCCCGCTTTTCCCGCTCTACTCAAACTAAACACTCAAAGTTAAAGTGAGGAAGTGTTGGCAGGGATATGTCTGGGCCTGAATGATATGTAGCCTAGCAGTATGTTGTATCGTCTAGATAATTCTAACAGTTAAAAGTGCTTTTTAAACTGGTTTTCCGTTGGTCTTTGAGGTCACTTTCCTGGGAAAATGTAACACACAAAGGTTAAGGTTTTATTTCACTTACCACAGTGAGATGTCAGACACTTCACATGGCGATCCATAATCTGATGCAAAACTATTTGAGGGCCCTTAAATTGGACATTTGGCAGTACTCTTTAACACTTTCACAGTGTGTTTTCAGTTCATGAAAGTTAATTTTAACATTTTAGTCACCTAGAAATGTCTTATTCAGCATTCGGTTGTACGTACAGTAGCTCCACCCTCTCGTCTCACTTCTGGTTCCAAAAAACCAAGATGGCAGCGGCCAAAATGCCGAACTCGAGGCTTCAAAACCGTAGTCCAAAAACCAATGGATGACGTCACGGTGACTACGTCCACTTCTTAACTACAGTCTATGGATGTAACTCAGTGTAATCTCTCCTAAGGTTCATTCAGAAGTTTTAAACGTGTTACTACGGTTTACTCTCCATATCGTAATTTAAATGTCTACTCCAAAAATCTGTTAGTTAGAACCCTTTGTGATTTTAACAACAATTACTTAATTACGAAAAAAAAAAAAAAAGAATTACAAAGAAACTACAGCTCCCATTTTTACTAGCTGAGCAGTGTGTAAAATAACTTAATTGTTAGTGTTGGTTTTCTCTCTTGTACATTATATCCACCCATGCTCTCTTCTAATGTCATCTAATTTCTTGTAGTTTGAGCCTTCCTGTCCTGCTATTGCTACAGTCATGTCTGAACAGTGGCTGATTGGACGGCCTTTCTGTAAAAATTCACCCATAAAATGATGTTTGTGAAAGGCTTCTTAAAGCATACACATAAAAAAAACAATAATATTACTGTAGATTCTTTAAGAATACCCATTCTTATCAAGAAATATGGAGTTAAACACACAACACACTGTCCAAGGTTATGTTCTAAGGCTTGCGAAATTACACAAGCTCTGGTTTCACCTCGGCTCTCTACACCAAAAAAATTAAAATGTTTTACTAACATTATCTCGTCCTTCCAGTGCATTCACTCTGCGTACTGAAAGATCTGTTATGAGTGTGTTGAAAGTGGATGATAGAGAGATAAATAAAGTTTTAATAAGCATAACGATATACAGTGCGTGCTGCATGCAGCCTGTGTTGTGCTAATGACATTCAGGGCTCATTATCTGCACTGATGGCTGAGCTGAGAGGAGTGTGTGTTGTTCTGCTGAAGCCAAGTGTTTCTCACAGAAAGGGCCATTTTTGAAGTCTTGGTTCCTCCTCTCATGGGAGACTGTTACTTTTTCACACACACACTAACACTTCTCCTCTCTCTAATTGTAATGTCCAGGGCTGTGTTTCTCTGCTTTTATGTGGTTATAACTCAGACTGCTCGGATAGCTGTTTTTAGACCAGTTCTGATTCAGAATTACTGGCAGCGCTGCCTCATCCACCGGTGTTTCCAGCCCACCGGTGCTGTTAACCATAGACGTAATGTTGGTTTTATAAATGTACTCTATACAGAGCCTTTTCCTGTTGAGGATGAGGCGGAGAGGATGCCGGTAATCGTCTGATTGAAATGTTGTCAGGAGTGGTAAGAGCGGATGGAAAGCATGCAGATATTTAGTTATATTTTCTGATTATTTAATCATACATTTAGGGCTGCAACTAATCATTACTTTCATTATCAATTCATTTGTCAATTATTTACAATTATTTTTTTTGTTATGTTGTTTTATTTTGTTATTGTAATTTATTACACGGCTTTGTTGAATACTCGATTCTGTTATTTCTTTATAGCAGACCGTTGCTAGGGAACTTTATATGATGAAACTTTTTTTCTTTTGGACAGAACCAGGCTAGCTGTTTCCCCCTGCTTTCCGTTTTTATGCTAAGCTAAGCTAAACACGTCCTGACTCCAGCTCTGTACTTAATCAACATCATATTCAACCTCAGCCTACTGTGAACTAGGCAGTGTGTATAATCACATTTAGCACTTACTCCTCCAGCGTACACCTCCTCTCAGGACCGTCTCTCCAGTGTCGTAGCAGATTCGCTCCCTCCTCCCTCGCGGCCCCTTCCTGTATTACTTTTAGGAATGTGTTATAGGAGACTCAGCATGTTCATTCATCACGTTTTTTCAATTATGTTGCCATCATGTTAACGTAATAGTTGTGTATCACAGCTTGCCCCGGGAGAGGTGTTTATGAGCTCGGAGACAAGTCTGTGTCATGCTTGCTTGTAGATTTGTTCCAAACATCGCGGAGTGCCACACTCATTTACTTTTGTCTGGGTCAAAATGCCACTAACACCGTATTGTTGGCTGAAGGAACGACCACGATGTAAGCTGACACAACTCCCTCTGATAGCCACTGTGACCGAAAAAGTTAGTCTCGCACCTTGAGAGGAATGAGCTATGAAATAAAGGCAAAAAAATACCTAAAAAATAATCTTACTATGCGCCTGATACTTGTGCAAATGTATATCTATTGATCGAAGCCTACAAGGAATTATGGCTTTGTGCCGCTTTGTGTCGGGGTGCAGCGCACTAGAAAAGCCTGAGCGATGTGTCATCTGCTGTTAACGCCACAGCGCCTCATGATTACTATTGATCGCCAGTCTCGCTAGCTGCGTCCGTCTCCACGTCCATCTCTCATTGACTGGTCTTAAGGGGGCCATCTCTCTCCTCGTCGTTGCTGTACACTCCCTTATGAAAGCAGGCTCGCACACATACACGCAAATACATTCTCACTGTATGGCGTTCACGCTGTAGTGCACACACCCTTGGATGTGCAGCGCTGTTACACACACACACACAAACAAGGAAGACACATTCACATGGTCATGTACACATACATACATAAACACAAATTCATTTTCTTTACTGAGACAGCGAGCTCAGTGTTGCTTTTAAAATGTGAAAATGTTTCTGTGGTTCAGAAAACGTTGCAAAACTTCAAGAAGTAGTTACTTATGTAGGTCTGATCAACCCGTTCTCACTCCCAACTCGTCAAATACCGTCGCTTAAGGCCTTTATAAACAGCGGGGGCGTGAAGACTAAACGACACAAAAATGCAAAATACTAGCCTGTGAATATTATATATCTAGAGCTTTTATTGTGAAAGGTAAGAGTGGTTCTTGTCTGCGCTGCCTTTGTCAAGGTTGGAAGGAGTAACAAAGTTTGCAGTCCTGGTTCAGACTACTGAGCCTCCGTGTTGTTGTTTCATAAATATGGGCGCAACTCAACCAGTTTCGCACAACATGATTGGTTGATAACTAAAAGTAACAAAAAGTCCAATTAAATGTCATTTGCATTAATACACAAAGTTCCATTTTAGAGGTACCACAAACCTCAAATTGCTGTTGATGTATTTTTAACACAGTGTTGGTGATTTAAATGCTTTAACTTCTAGAACCATTGCTTTGAATTTAGAAAAATGTGTCTTCCCCTCTGTACCTCAATGTGACATATATGTTGTTTTTCTACCGGTTCTAGTGCTTCATTGAAGCTATAAAACACTGACTGTACTCTGGTTTTATGGCTGCATGTATAATTGTATACACATAGTTCAGCCTGATAGACAGTGTTTGGAAACATTGTGAACTCCATCATTATTTAAAGGGACACTCCGGTGATTAAGACGTTTTGTGGCTCAGTTACTGTGAGGGTCTTCAACACAATCAACAGAAATAGTCGTCTCAGTTTTAGTCTTTGGGCACACAGCCGTCAAAAACTGGCTCAACCTCCAGCCAACTTAAATCTAAAATACACCAAACACACGCACACTTCCCTCCCTTGATTCCTCTTTTTCTCTCTCACACACACACATGCACACTTGAAGCACTCACTCACCTCCTCACACACTCAGGCAGACCTTTACATTACCAGGTGCTATGTTTGCTAACTAGAGACATTTAGTGGTGAAAAAAGGGAAGTGCAGCATCGTGACTACCCTCAGTCAGATCAGAGAAAGAGTTTGTGTGTGAGTGTAAAACATGCTGACGATTGGGGAGGGGGGGATTCCAACACACGATGAATTATCAACACATTCTGGGAGAAGTGTGTAAATAGGGGAGAGCGGGGTCAATTGGGACAGTTGGACAGTTAGGACAGTGTCTTTTTAGCAAGTTAGAAAGCAACTATGCCATTCACCATGCTCATAGTCAGCCACATACTCTTCACTTTCAACCTCAAAGTGGAAACCTTCTGGCTATTCCTCACATTTTATTGAAATATACAGTGTATAAGTACATTTTTGGCTCTTTAGTTATTTTTCTTCTACCATACTGTTTTTAGTTATGCCACATACAAAAAAACATATTGTTGGAAAGCTTATTTTCTGGCCTATCAGCTGATGCTAGTGTTAGCTGTCTGAAGTTTTGTTGGTAGCTAGTACAGGAGTCTAAAGTGTGTCTGCTTTCCCTGAGACAGAAGCTACAGTTACCCGCGGATGGTTATAGTTCCTACCTTGTTACAAGTCAACAAAAAGCAGACAAAAACAAGACAAAGGCTTTTCCTAAATGAATAAGACCCACTGTGAAGTCACTGAGTGAATGTTTCCTCAAGTGGCAGCCAGTCAGAAACCCTTTGCCAAATTCCATATCGCAGTAATTTATGAAAATATAATAATTTTACAAATGTTTTCTTCCCAACCTTCCAGGGAGGCAGAATTTTGGGAAAATGCACCCCTTGTACATTTAACAAAATTGTGCTTTTCACGTTTGGGTTGGGCTCAAAAAAACTTGATAAATTGTTAGCAGACACCTATCTGTATCTGTTCAGGGATCAAATTATTTTCATTAACATTCAAGTAGTCTGTGAGTAATGGAAGGTTATTTGGCGTCAATACAAAAGTGTCGCAACCGACCCCGCTCTCCCCTACCTGTCTTCGCTCTCTCACACACTCACCACAACCCGGCATCTATGCATGTTCATAAAGTCTTTATCTTATTGTCTTAATCCAGAGAAAAGGCAGTGTTTGATTGTATAGAGAATGGAGCTTGTGCTAAAGTTGTCCTCCCATTGACGGAGTAATAATAATAATAATAATAATTAGAGGTCGACCGATTTATCGGTCGGCCGATTAATCGGGCCGATTATTTGACATTTTTTCATAATCGGCATCGGCCGATGCCTGAGCATATTAGGCCGATTATCAAGCAGGCACATATGCGGGCAGCCCAGTGTTGTTGTTGCTGTGGAACACGTGTGACAACGCCCCTTGTGTCAATCAAATTGCCATTCTCTCGGGAGAAACCGGTAGGCTTAAATTCTTCTCTTTCAAAGCCCTATTTATTTAATTGGTTAGATATGAAATGCTCCGACGTCATCAATTCTGATTTTGGTAACGGAGAATTTCTCTCCGTAGGTGACGTTAGCTGTGTGCGGGGCGGAGCAGCTCTCACAGACACGCTGCTGCAGCGCAGACACACACACAGAGCTACTGCTCTTCGTAACTATGACGGAGAAAACTAAACTTATAAAGCGTGATTACACTTTACTAGAGTTGATGCTGACAATGCTTGTCATAAGTGCAAGTTTGCGTGTGAGGGCGGAAACACGAGCAATTTGTCGAAACATTTAGCCAAAAGTTCACTTCCTCATTAAACGTGTCTGCGGTCTATGGGTCCTACAGAGCCTCTATGACGTCACTGGCCTGTGTGTAGTCCGCAGCATAGCAGATATGAGCAGCAGGCTGTGTAATACGAGTGAACAAAGTTATTATTATGTTTTGATCACTTAGATTATGGCCATATAGCTTGTAACAGTGTCTGTCAACAAACATAAATAAAAAACATGCTTTAGGACAGTTTTGGAAAGGTGCTTAAAAGGTTTTGAGCCCTGTACTATTACTACTATTAACCATCATGCACAAAATAAAATATGCACTGCAGTGCAGACACAAAGTGCAAATTGGAGAGACAGACCATAAGTGTTGTTCAATAAATGTTTACTTAAGTTGAGACATTTTGTGTATTATTTCTTATTATTAAGCTGTTATATTTGATCAGATGGAGGAAAAAAAGAAAACCAGCCAAACATATCGGCAAAAAAAAAATCGGCATCATATATCGGCCATCGGCTGTCCTGACTCTGTAAAAAATCGGCATCGGCATCGGCCATAAAAAAACCATATCGGTCGACCTCTAATAATAATGTGTGTGTATGTCTTGGGGAAACATCTGGTCTGGTGACAGAGGCCCTCACCTGGCCCTTTTGTAACATCTGTAGGGAGCCAAAGTAAATTATTTACAGTATTGATCAACATCTAACTGCAGATATTTAATGCCCCTGTGCATGTATTTTTACTGTGTGTGTGTGTAAGAGAAAACGTGTGTAGCCCATCATGCATTGTGCTACTTGTAGGACTAGTATGTGTTATTGTACAAATACACTTGGGTGTCTGCAAATACACTTATTTGTGTATGAGCTTTCTGTGCAGGTGCATGTGTGTACTGTATATGTGTGAGTGTGTGTGTGTGTGTGTGTGTGTGTATACTTTACGGCGGGTGCCGGGCCGTGCTGATATAGTACCTCATTAGCTGATGTGGACACTAATCTCCTTTGTGGCAGTCTTTCATCCTTAGCGCAGGATTTATAGACGCCCTCGGTTACGGCGCCCGCCTCGCGTGCTGCCGGTGCCATACGTCAAGCTGTCATTGGCTGAGGCTACTTCCTGGTCCCGCCCCTCCTCTTCCCACTCCCCTTCCCTCTCTCTTAGAGAAGGCTACATGTGGTCTCGCTGCTACCTGGAGTAACGTAGAGTACAAAAACTAGCAGTGCTGATAACTGGACTGTCTGATTTCTTACTGGTTGTCCTGAGATGGATGTGACTACCAGACACTCCTCCTCTCTCCCCAGAGGCGGTGGTAGTGGTTGTTAATTAGCCGAACACGGAAGCTGGATAATGAGCTTGATAACATCTCTATTTTGGACTATAGCGCTGTTTAATCTTGAGTTGTCAGAAATACATTTCCAGGATCTCCTTAATGTTCTTCTGTTCTGACCACTAGATGTCATGTCAGGGAGGAAACAAGGGAAAGTTCACCCTCTGGTACTTCAGTACTGTTACATATCGTCAGCCTGTGGTGCTGCACTGCAATCCAGGAGTTCTTCTTCTGTACTTCTGTACTTTTTGAACATAACCTCACTTAACAGTATGTATAGTGCAGTTCATTGAATTTGTGAGAGATGGTGATTATTTGGAAAATTATGTATACTGTTGTTTTATTAATAGTTCTGTTTTCGATGACACAATTTCTTACAAGCCAAAGCCCTTCCTGGGTTAAACACCAGCAGCTCGACAGTAGAGGCCAATCGAGTGGCTGCAGCTCGTTCAAGACGCGGCTGTAACAGTAGCAGAAAAAAAGGGTATAGATGTGTGACAGCAGAGATTACGGCTAAAAAGTCGGAAAGATGACATTAGAAGAGAGCTTGAGTGGATATTATAGATCAACCAACAATTACAATGATGTGTTACAGGCAGTGCCAAGCTAGTAAAACTTAATAAGAGCTTGTAAGCCAACAAACATATCAGTGTTTAACTCAGTTACGCAAATTCTGATTTTAATTCTAATAGAAAGTAGTGTAGATAGATGCTCATTTATCTTAGGAAAACATTTCCACTGTTTTTTTCTTCACATCAGACAGATAAGATATGACACATAGATGAGTTTAACAGTGAAATCATCACGAATATACTGTAAAGCTGCCATCCTCAAGATGAATCCTGCTCCATCACATCTGTCAGGACATTTGTATGCTTCCTTTAGAGCAGACATTCCCAAAGACTGGGTAAAAATAAATTTGCAGAATTTCCTTCATAGTCTTTTATTTAATATCTGCAGTACACTTAGTATAGGCTCCTTTTTTTTTTGTTGACAAATCCAGTGTTTGGCCATTGTTCTATTAGCTCCTTGGTTGTTTTAACTGTATACTCTAATTTTTAAGTTTATATCTTAATAATCCAAATTTTAAAAATAAAAATCTCATTTAGTTTTCTTCACAGAAATTAATGAAATGCTGAGATATACGCCAACTGTATATTTTTTTTTAAAAAGTTGTCTTACACCCCTTAATATCAAGAAGGCCTTGTGACCCCCGTGAAGCTTTGGTGACCCCTAGTGGGGGTCAGAACCAACCAGTGCATTAGATGATGCTTCCAGGACACATCAACTGTTGCAGATTTTAAATATTTTCTATTGATTGTTTTCACAGCTAATTTCGTTTATATGGGTTTGCTTTATTTATTTATTTATTTTTAGAACAACAAGAACAGATTTAGTGATTTAGATGCATGTTGCTTACTGGCCAAAGTGATAAGGCGATTTGTTTACAGCAATAGACAAATTGTTCTGAATGCATTTGGCTGATCATCATGCAAATGTTTACATTCAGCTTATCCATTTGAAATACTGCCTTCCACAAATTTATATTTACATTGCTTATTTTATATTTATGTATGTTAATATTTAAGCCCTATATTTTAAATTGCTTCATTTTATGTCTCTGATATTTTGCTTTTTTTATATATACATTTTTATTGAGCGTTTTTGAAGGGTACCCGAGACCCAAGATTTTCATTGCTAACGACTGCTTGCTCTAATTGTTGTGCATATGATAAAGAAAAAAAACTTGAAACTTATATATATGATATATATAGATTTAAACCAGGTATTTTATGTTGAGAGAAAAAGAAAAAAGCAGAATGTAGGCACCAGTGAAGAGCTTGCATTGGGAATTCAACCTCACATTGAGTTCACCCATTCCACATATTTTACAGTCTTACAGTTACACACTCTCTCCAGGAAACAAACACCTACAGCTACACAAACTCCAAGATTTCATCACTGGATTGTTCGCTATTACACTGTATCACATGCACCCAAACGCACCGTATACACACGAGCAATGATGCACACATGCGGATACACACTCCCAACTCCTCGACAGACGCGAATAGACACACACACAGATGGACACACGCACACACGCAGATGCAGCACGACGCAAAACAAACACACACAGGGGTTTGGTGTCCTAGTTTCCATCTGTGGAGAAGCTATTCTCTCTCTCTCTGGCTCGCTCCTTCACTCACAAACTCATCTCAGGGGGGGTCTTACTGTGGTCATGTGACACGTTGCTCATGTGTGGATAAGACAAGGCGTTTGTATCTGCGTGTGTGTGCATCGCTGCTCATGTGCATATATTTGATTGTATGTATGGTTTTGTGTGAGTACGCACAACAAGCCGCCTATATGTATGTCCATCCTTTGTGTGTGTGTGTGTGTGTGTGTGTGTGTGTGTGTGAGCTCACTGTCAGGCTGCTCTCTTCCTGCCTACGGTTCCTCCTCTCCGGCGCTTGTTTCACCATCAGAGTGTGATCTAATACAGGGATTACTATGGGATTAAGTGAGTCTCTTATAAAATAACAGCTCACCGCTCCATATCTCCACAACACTGGCCATTTGTTCTGCGGTATATCAACAACGTCTCACAAAAGGCGAAACACAATAACTGCTCCAGCAGGGAATGAAATGTGCTGAGAAAGGAGTGTACACCAACAGGGAAACTGACAGGTGAGACAATCTACCCCAAAAAACATGGTGTAATCCTTTAAATCAACCAGGAAATTTCACTTGTCAAATTAATTTTTTAGCACCTGAACACATTTTATTCTTTAATTAATGTTAATTGATGTTTGTTTTTTTGTTAATTACTAGCAACATGAATTCTAAGGGTGTGCATGAGTTTAAATAAAAAGAAAGATGTCAGAACACTTTCGGCTATATTTAAAGCTGCTTTAATCAATATTTTTATGTTAACAATGGACTATGTGAGGAGTGTTGCTTTCAGTGGTGAACCCACAGAAAATTATTACCTGACACTCCAGTTTCTCTCAGCTCTACGGAGCTTTTTACAAAAACACTAATTTCAAAGGGGAAGTTGTCCAGACAGTGCATACAGATGTGCAGATGCACTAATAATCCTGCCCTTTGATTGACTGTGTATACTGTGAAGTCAAATCAGTTGGAATAACCTTTAGCTTTTTTTTTGTTGATGTATTTCATAATAGAGTTGAATGGGAAAAATATCAACCCTATAAACTAATTAACTGAACAGCACCAAATAATATTAGCCTTATATTAATGATTATTTCTGTTGCATTCAAACACTTATTTATTTACCCATTTACATGGGTATATAAATATAAAGAAAAAATGAAGGGATAAAACTAAAAAAAAAAAAATAAAGTAAAAAATCTACAGCGAACTGGTCGTAGTCATCATCAGGTCAGAGGTCAAGCTACTTGTTTGTCAGCAGCAGCAGCAGCAAAGAATGTATATTGCTAGCTTTATGGCTTGATATACATGACTGGCTTTTCCCAAAAGTTTCTCATCTGGAAAACTTCTCTCAAAAGGACATTGTTTATGGACTTGTCATGGACAATAACAAAGATGACTTTCTGGTGAATAACGTTCTCATTCTTGGAAAATTTTATTTGCACAAATCCAAGTATATGAAAGTGAAACCTAGGTTTAATGTGTTTCATTCTGAGTTTCTTCGTTACATAAAAGCCCTTAAAGTCATGAAAAAAAAAAATGCACAGAAACTTCTTAGCATAATTGAAGAATATGAATTACAGGTACGGCCCTAGCACTTAATTTAATTTATTATTATTTTCATGTATAATTTTACATATTTTTCTCTGTTTTTCTTCTATACGCACCTTGTCCTTTTGCTCTAATGCAATGATCTATGAGCCATGTTGTTTGTAAATGTGAATTTGTTCAATAACATTTATATAAAAAAAAAAAAAAAAAAAAAAGAGCGTATATTGCCAGGAAGAGAAGTCAATTGTTCGTTCCATCGCTAAATCAACCCCCCGGCAGCAAAGCTACGCTTCCGCCATTTTGGATTGAAAGCGACTAGCTTATTAACAAAATTATTCCTCTTCTACTGTCATTCTACCGAAAGGGCCGTGTGTTGAACAATGAAATATTATAAATATAATAAGCGTTTTTCATTCCAAAATGGCGGCAGCGGCTGTTGTGGGAAAACAAACCACACCGGAGTTCATCTCTTGGCTTTTACACTCTTTGGCAGCAGGTCGCAGCAGTTGACGCGCGGGTTACGTAACGTTTTGCTGACCGTTTGCACTTGATCTTCTGCCAACGAAAAAATGTCAAACAGGCGTTTCCAAGACCGCTGGGTTGTTCTGGATAAAATATACGAGAACCCCACATGGGATGAATGTTACGCCGTGCTCGACACCGACTGGCGGTTCGCCGGTGACACCGACGGGCCCGTTTCAACGATGGAGTCCGAGCTGGATGAGTAAGTGAGGCCGCATTTATTACTCCTTTACTGTTAGCTTAGCTTAGCTTTCACCATCAGTGGAGAGCAGGCGAGGGCCCGATTTTATATATTAAACTTAAAACTTGAGCATTCAGGGGACAGTTTGATTTCTAAACTGGTAGTTTGGCCACTCGCGTTTTCCACCGGGTTACATTTGACCCACAATATCTTTGAATTAACGTGTTTTTAATGTGTAGAGGTAAATAATGCTAGTTAGTGTTAGCTGGTTAGCTACCAATAATGCTAGTTAGTGTTAGCTGGTTAGCTACCAATAATGCTAGTTAGTGTTAGCTGGTTAGCTACCAATAATGCTAGTTAGTGTTAGCTGGTTAGCTACCAATAATGCTAGTTAGCGTTAGCTGGTTAGCTACCAATAATGCTAGTTAGCGTTAGCTGGTTAGCTAGCTAGATGTTAGCTGAGTAGCTAGCTAGATGTTAGCCGGTTAGCTAGCTAGATGTTAGCGGGTTAGCTAGCTAGATGTTAGCTAGCCTTACCTTAACCGACGCCCCTGCTTGTTTTTTAAAAGTAACGTAAATGGCGGCGCCATTATTATCCCGTGTCAAATAATATCATTACAGGGCTCTCCTTAGTTATGCAACATAATGTGTGATTTACGCTCTCTATATTTGCCTGTCTCTGGGTTTTTTTATGGTATAACGTTAGCATTAGCTAATTGGCAACCTCTTTTTTTGTCAATCAGATAATTCGCTCGAGGTTTGTGTGATATAGCTAGCTAACATTACTCTGTTTTCATGTAGGTGTGAGCTAGAGCGGTGCTACTTGGGGCTCTGGATTCACTCCATGACCTGCGGCTGTATGTAATGTGTCAAATGTGCATGACTGTGTATAGTGTATACACTGTTTTTTTTTAATACATACTTATTCTTGAATTCTGATCAGCTTCAGTACCTCTTGGTTAGATTCTTGTCTGTATTAATTGGCACTTTGTTTTATTTAGGACTGTTAATTAATTCAAATAATTAATCGCATGATCAATCGCACAATTTGTATCTGTTCAAAATGTACCTTAAAGGGAGATTTGTCAAGTATTTAATACTCTTATCAACATGGGAGTGGGCAAATATGCTTGCTTTATGCAAATGTATGTATATATTTATTATTGGAAATCAATTAACAACACAAAACAATGACAAATATTGTCCAGAAACCCTCACAGGTACGGCATTTAGCCTAATATTTATATATATTGAGCAAAATATGCTCAAATCATATCGTCAGTGTACTGACTTGACTATGACTTGCCCCAAACTGCATGTGATTATCATAAAGTGGGCATTTCCGTAAAGGGGAGACTCGTGGGTACCCATAGAACCCATTTTCATTCACATATCTTGAGGTTAGAGATCAAGGGACCCCTTTGAAAATGGATAGTTTTTCCTCGACAAAATTTAGTGCAAGTTTGGAGCGTTATTTAGCCTCCTTCGCGAAAAAGCTAGTATGACATGTATCTTCACTGTAGCTTTAAAACTCAGCCCGCTACAATCTCCGAAAGATTGATTGCGTTAATGGGTTAAAGAAATTAGTGGCGTTAAAATGGTTTTGCGTTAACGCATTATCACATTAACTTTGACATCCCAAGTTTTACTTCATTATTCTTAATTGTTTAAATTGTTAAAATAATTGCAGATATGGTGAGTGATGCAGAGGTCTGGAGTCGGGCTCTCTTTTTGTAGTAGCACATGAAGACTCCTGTTGTACTTCCACTGTCAGGTTTTAAAATTGATTAATTCCTGCCTGTCTATGTGTGTGTAGATTCACTCCAGAGGAGAAGCATCATGTAGATCCAAAGGATGAAGAATGGTGGGTTTCTGCTCCTTCTTCCCCTGCAACATCTTGGTCACCACCCCAGGACGCTCCGTTGACCAGGTCTCGTCGGTGGAGATCCAGGGGAGCTGCTCCATCACAACGCTATAAGGCTCGGCGATACCGTGGATTTAGAGCACCTGTTGCCAAGCGACACAGGCGTGGCTGCGGCTGCAACTGTAGCCGATGGAGTTACACACCAAGGAGATACAGGCCAAGAGGAACGTCATGGGAGCACCTTCCTGTGGCCATCCAGCCTACCGAGTGGTACCAGGTTGTCGGGAGTATGCAGTGCAGCCACTGCAAAGCCCAGGGGAGGCACCAGATGACGTCCTGGATGTGCCAGATCTGCGAGGTGCCCCTGTGTCTGATGCCATATAGGAACTGCTACTCCAAGTGGCACGGTCAGGGATGATGAGCTCAGGGTGTGGAAGTTGCCTGTCAGGGAGGAAAGGCAGTGAAAGTTTAAGCTCCCATGATGGGATGAGTTCTTGTGTTAGTGCAACTTTAGTTCGCCTGTCGGCTTTCCCTCTCAAATTTGTTGTTAATTTGCAAGACGCTAAATGTTGTACTGTAATTCAGAATATTGATTTGGTGTTTACAAGAGGGACACCACTTTACTCTATCTGAGTAGTTCCTTAAAGGTTATTAATCACAAGAAAAATTCTCTCCAAAAGTTGCTGTAGAGAAAAGATTTTTTGGTTGTGGTCAACTAGTTAGCACTCTATTATGAATTCATATATTCCCATTGTGATTATATATTTTAGGGAAATCAGTTTCTATTGAGTTTTCCTGTTCCTGTAAATGTTTGCTTCTAATTAAATTTCAGAGAAGTTTATGTGGTTGTTTTTGCTTAATTTCTATACTAGATCACCCACTGTAACATTTCATTTTGGTTAAAAGAGTGAATATGAAATGTCAGATTTTTGATTGGACACTATTTTGGACTATTTTTTAGATCAAAACTATCAACTCATTTTGTTAACAAATAACTCATGAGATTCTGCTTTCCATCCAGTGCCGTTGCATGTTCTGCAGCTATTTGTGCTGCTTAGTTTTTCAAGGTTATTCGTTTTGTTGCTTGGTCCAAAATAAAGACATACTGTATTCCCACTGACTGTACTGTGTAACTGCAGCAGTTCTGGATGAAAAGTTATAGTTTTGACATTTTATACTGCAAAAGATGACATAGAAACAAAAGATCACATTGTATTAGTGGAGCTTGTGTCTTGATTTTGTTCGAATGTCAGCGGAAATTTCCTTTGCATTAAGGAAAGTACCTGCAGCGTGAGAAATAACAATCTTTTCCCTGTTATAATTCACCAGTAAGAGCTTGTTATTCTTTCAGTGTTGACCATGTGTTACTTTGGTTATTATTTACTGTCACAAATCTAAATCTGACAGAAGGATGCGCTTAGCATACAGCATGGGTTTTGGCATTTTTGTATTTATCAGTACCAGTGGTGCAACGAAGTAAAATCCCAATCAATTTTTGCTAAATGTACTTCATAAAAGTATGAAAAGCAAAAGCGGTTATCATTTAGAATGGCCTCTTTCAGAGCGCTATTAATTATTAATACTATGATGTGTAACTAATGTTTTTTTTAATTGAATATTAAAGCTGTTCTAGATGGTGCTACATCAAATCACTGCTACAAAGTACTACACTAGTACTACTTCTTTTTTTAGGTAGTGATTTTTAGCAATGCATTATATTATCACAGTTTAGCATTTAAAATATTCTATGTGTCTTTTTCACAGCAGACATTTTGACTTGTCATAGGAGGAAAACCACAGGTCATACTAATAACATGAACAATGGATCCGTTCTATTAAAGTGTGCCAGTAATCCATGACAGTGTGACAACGAGCAATCGTGACCCTGAAACTAAAGCAGCTAAATGGAATTTAGCCATCCTTCATTTACTTAGTTACACCTGTGATTTTCCTACTGGGACATGTCAGTGTACTAGTACCTCCACATTTTACATTTACAACTGAAACATTGAATGGATTTGTTAAGAAAATTACTCTGCAACAATTTGATAATTAACTAATTGCTTAGGCCATTTATTGAGCAAACAAATGACGGTTTGAGCTCCTCAAATGTGAGGATTTTTTGCTTTTCGGTTTTATATAATTGTGAATTTAATATTTTAAGGTGTTGGACTGCTGGTCGAACAAAACTAGTAATTTGAAGATTACACTTTGGGAACTTGTGATGGGCATTTGTTATGTTCCTGCTCTGTTCCTGCCATGATTTTGTGGAGCAATTTTTTAATAACTTAATAGCATTGTTGTCTCTGTTAACACTGTTAGGAACAGGTGGATTTTTATTACAGTTTATAACACGGCTTTGTTGAATACTCAATTCTGATTGGTCAATCACGGGCGTTCCATGCTCTATTTTTCTATTTTTTTTTATATGGGTGCAGTTCTGATGTCGGACTCTGGCGGACCATTTTGTGTCAAATTATTGATTTCTTTAGTAAGTAGCCGTGTAATAAGTTGGATAATGTACAGCTAGCGAGTCATTGTTGTGAAATAATGTAATGCGGTCACGTCGGGGTGCCCCGGTTTGGGTTTATTTCACAACAATGACCGGCTCGCTGTACATTATCCCTTAACGCCTGCTCGTATACCTTTAGCCATCAACAGTTAGTTGAAATGCATGACTTAAATTAGGAAACTACAATAATATTCCTAAAGGATGCATTTAAAGTCGTGTATGACTACAACTAGTCATCACTGCCTGTTTGTAAATGTACGGACAAGACGACTAGCACTGCAGGGTCGATCTGGCAGCCGTCCACCTCGTCGGTCTGGCCGCAGAAAATCACAGATTGGTGGATGTTTTTCACCAAAGCTATAATGTCCCACATGAGGCAGTGTTTTGCTTTCTTCGCTGTGTATGTATGTGTGTGTGTGTTTGAGCACACGTTTTCCCTCTGTCCCTGGTGGTGCTGGGGTGTTTGGCAGGATAAATATAGCTGCGTTGGTGTAAAGCTGTTTTCTCCTCGGCTTTTGTAGCTTTAATCAAAAGCAATCTGGAGGAGGGAGAAATGGAAGGGAAAGGGGGGTGAGAGAGAGGGAGCGCAGGATGAAGGAGGGAGGGAGAGAGGAAGGGAGGGTGGCCGATGCCAGAGTGTTTTATTTTAGCTCTCTTTAAAGAGTCATCGGGGAGTGTTCAGGAGTAATGAGAACCCTGGTGGCTGGAGGAGAGGGACCGACTCTAACCTCCCCTCGCTCTCCTCCTCCATCCTCTCTCTGTCTCTTTACTTCCCACCCAACCTCACTTCCCCTGTCATCCCCTCTTCCTCACTCTGCCTCTGATGTCAACACAGGACTGTGACTACACGGCTGCGTTCACACTGCAGGCCCTCACGCTTCGCTCCGTCTTGCTGGATGAATCCTCATATCTATTCTAGGATGTAACCCGCATCGCTCATCGATATGAACTGACAGCGATGTTGACAAGACGTGTGCACAGTGGGAACAGTCATCGAATACGTCACGTTTGTTTTTAATGCATTTCTGTTAGTGTATGTAGTAAGTCTAGCTGGCTATTATATGTTTCCTTTCATCTACTGTGATATCACTTGGTCAATGAAAGTGCTGTAGATCAGAATTGTTGCATTTCATTAAGAGAAAAATATAGAGACGATATACCCAACTTAATGTCAAGGTAGCATTCTGAGGTGAGTGTTCACATGTAGGTCATATGCTTTGGGATCCCATTTTGTAGCACACTGTACATCTACATATGCAAAAGTTCTTCAGTAGTTAATCATCTTGTCCTCTATAAATCAATGAGTTTGTTTTCGCCGGAAACGACGCGACCTGCGACGGTTTCTGTAGCTATTTCCGGAGCTTTCAACCCTCATCTCGCAGTCTCCCTCAGTGGATCGAGTTTGCTAAGCTCCTGGAGAGGATTACGGACTTTCTGCTTCCCAGCAAGTGCTCCCTTAAAAAAATACTTTATTACGTTTAGAAGAAGAACTGATGAAATATTGTTCTTTTTCTACAGTCTTCTTAGTCTTTGAGAAGCAGAAATCACTGTACGATTTTTGGACTCAGCAAATAGAAAAGAAAGATGTGCGTGTGTTTTGCACACTGACTGCGAGGATTACAACTGAGCAAACTCCATCTACTGAGGAAGACCGTGAGATGCTGTCAAAATTGTGTAGTAAGGAATCGAAAACTGATATTTTTATATCTGTACTGAATATATGTTGTATTGACACTCTTAAAATCTGTTAGTTGCTTATCATTGACAAAGTGTGTTGGCATCAGATGCTGTATATGTTACATCCTGAAATGGACACGTTTTGTCTTTGAAAAGAAATATGAGCAGGAACTCAAAATTGAGAATTAAGACATGCTGTGTGAATGGAGCAGATCAAGACTGTAGACATACAACAATGTGTGTGGGGGGGGGAAACAATCTGAATTTGGACACTCTCAGCTGTAGCGAGTGAACGCAGCCAATGTATAGTCGGTGTGCATATGTGTGATGGGACAAATAGAAAGCAAGAAGACAGGAGATATTATTTTGGCAGCGAGTTGAATAATCCTGTCATCATCCAGTTGGCTTTGTGTGCTTGATTTGGAGGCCAGAAGCAGCCCACAGTGGAAGCCAAGCTGCTCCGTGGTACAACTGCCACGATGTTGATCTTAAAAAAGCTCCCATAAAAGCCTTTTTCTGGACCATTCGTTGGCAGCAGTGCAGCTCTTCAGGAAGTGCATTGTTCCATTTCCTGTTCGACAGCCGCTGCGATTGAAGCCGGGCGTCAGATTAGCGGTTGGCAAAGAGACGGTTTTAACTGGTGGCAGCAAAGAATAGTTCCTTCCTGTTGGAAACTAATGTCAGCTGCATTAAATACCTCAGATGTCTAATTCTCTGTAATGTTATGTAAATGTATGTCATACATTGTACAAATGAAAACTTAAGTCCTATAGCTGTGATTGTAATCTCTACCCATGCTCTTTGGTTAACCAGGTGATCTGGGTGTGTAACAACTGCCGGAAGCAGCAGGAGCTCCTGACCAAACCCGGCGAGTGGTTCACCGGTCCGGCTGGGAATCCCGCTGGCCTCGGTTCAGCCGTCAGCGAGCCGTCTGTGTGCCAAACGCTCGGCGACAAGAAGCTCCGGTCTCGATCCCAAGCACCTCCGGGCTCCACCACCGCAATCCAAGACCCCAACCGACCCGGCGCACCCGGGACCACGCCCGGCACCGACTCTCGGTCACGTAGCGAACCACCACGAGACACGTAAGCTGAAGCAATGTCGTAGAACTTGTACACTAGAAAGGGCAGCATGCAAACTGATTACATATTCTGTTTTACTGTAGTGATGCAGGAACGTTATCACACCCTATACTAACATTTGACACGCTATATAACCTTTTACTCTGACACAGGAAGTGTGTTGTTATCCAAGCAAAACTAAGCCAACATCACTAAAAATCTGTTTTTTTTTTTTTAGGGCTGTCAATCGATTAAAATATTTAATCGCGATTAATCGCATGATTGTCCATAGTTAATCGTGATTAATCACAAACAAATCACACATTTTTTATCTGTTCAAAATTGACCTTAAAGGGAGATTTGTCAAGTATTTAATACTTTTATCAACATGGGAGTGGACAAATATGCTGCTTTATGCAAATGTATGTATATATTTATTATTGGAAATCTATTAACAACACAAAACAATGACAAATATTGGCCAATATTTAGCACAAGTTTGGAACGTTATTTAACCTCCTTCCAATGGTTTCCTTAGGTTTTCTAGTTTCATATGATACCAGTACAGAATCTTCACTCTAGCTTTAAAACAGCCCGCTACAACCTAAAAATTGCAAGTTGCATTAATGTGTTAAAGAAATTATTGGCGATAAAATAAATTTGCATTGACATGTTATTATCGCGTTAACTTTGACAGCCCTAGTTTTTTTTAACCTATGCATCTGAAGACATACAGATGGATGACAAACTAAAGGAAAACCAACCTAATGTGTTTCTCTAATGGAGGGATGGCATTCTTCCAAAAGATATTCCCTCATTTGGCTGATTTGCTGTCTGAAGCCCGTCTCAGACATGGAATATGTAACATTGCTGCCTTTATGTATCTGTCAAAGTAATGGATTTTTTGTCATTCAGACACAGGTGACCGAGGCTACGTTCCAAATCACATACGTTTTCTTTTTACTTTTACTTTTACATGCAGTATAAATACAATTGGGACATACTACTTTACCTTGACATTGCGCCTTGAACTTTGACCCTCTTGCTCATATCAAATCTGCTGTGCAGAGGATTGTGGGTGAAAATAGCCAGAAAAGCCTGCTGGCTTGCATACTGTCAAATGCGACCGGATGTAGTTGGACATCCTGGTATTTTTGGCATACTGCATCTGGCATACTATGTATTGGGACATATTAAAACTCTTTCAGACATACTAAATAGTTTGGTAATTGTGCACCTGGAACGCTTGGCGGGTCAGAAGTCAAAAATTTCAGCTGGGAAACTCCGCTCTCCGACGGTGACCTGAACGCAGCATTAGACTTTAGAAAGCTCCTCCAGAGCCACGGGAGATTTTTTAAATTGCGTCCTCTCAGCCACCAGAAAGAAAGCAGTCCTTGTAGAATATGTTAATATTTGTATTATTGAGCATTATCTCCTGCATTCATCATTTGCTTCTTTTATACAGAGGTGCATTATGTCTCTTAAGCAGGCGGTCTGTGTCGTTGTTTCCGATGCCATTTATTCTGAAATGTGTAATGGAAGAATGCAGTCGGTTCCAAAACACTGGGTAGTAGAATGTGTTGACTTTCTATTAGTGGACACTAATGTTAACAATGAAGTGGGAACGGATGCAAAACCACAGCAGTGTTATTTTTTAGTATGAGTAGAATAATTACGTTTAGGGCTGTCACAATATCAGATTTTCACTACGCGATTATTGTGGCCAAAAGAATTCATGATAACGATATTATAATGATGTCTATAGAAAATTTGAAAAATATAATAATAATGCCATCAGTCAAATTCATTTGTTTATTGTGCGTTTTGTCTCTTTTTTAGCAAATGAATTACACTCAAAATTAGGCTGAACAATTTTGAAAAAATATCTAGTTGCGATTCTTTTAACTGATATTGCAGTTGCGATTTGATTTTCGATATTAGAGGGAATGATAATTTTTACATAATTATTCTCATTTTCACTGAAAAACATTAAAATAATTGTGATGTGTTTTTTGCAGGGTCTGTAGAATATGATGTGCAGGCCAGGACATCTCTGCAGCACCACAATATTTAACTTAAAATGTTATCCTGACACACATTTTGCCTTCAACACATACTGCGCCTCCTGTTATTTGAAAATTGCAATAGGTCATATTGCGATTTTGATAAAATTTTGATTAATTGTGCATTTGTTACACTGGGAACGTTTTTTCAATTTCTACCCTACTTTTTTGTTTGGTTTGTGTTTTCCCTTTTCTTTAGTTATTTAAAAGACTGATTGAAAAAATAGAGATAGGTCTATGCAGTTGTAAATGTTGATGCATATGGGTAGTTACATGTAAGTATATATGTGTGGATATGTGGATATGAAAATATGGGAAAATATATGTATAGGTATATCTGTATATAAAAGGGTAAATATGGAGAGAAGTATACATACGGATGAGTATTTATATGTGATTGAGGAATAGTATCCTGAAATCAGTCATTTTATTTTATTTTATTTTAAATTCCTCATTGTCAACTATTATTTTATGCTCCATGTTTAAAAGAGAAAAATATATAGGAGATGATAAAATATTTGGGTATTTGTTCATCTATCTCAATAAAAAGAAAATAAATAAAATAAATAAATATTATATTTCTTTTTTTAAATAAAAAAAGAAAGAAATAAAATCCCTTGTCTGTCAACAGCTCTCACCTCTTCTTTTCTTTCTCTCTTCGTCCCCATGTCGATCGCTCCCCAGGAGAAATGGAAGGGGAGGCGGAGGCGGAGGAGCCGGTCGGGGAGAGCGGCGGCCAGGTCAGCCCAGACTGCAGACCCAGGTCTCCGTGGACCGGGACCTCCGGGGGGAGTCCAGGGAGCGCAGGGAAAGCCGGCGGCTGACAAAGGGACGCTCTCTGGAGCACGATCCTGTGGGAGGAGGTGGTGGAGTAAGACGGACAGAAGAGGGGGGCTACCACCACATGGACCACAGCGGTGCCCCCCCTCGCCAAGCAGGGCCGGTCCCTCCTGGAGGCCGGGGCCACCCGGTGCCCGTGCAGGGTCGCGGCATGGGCGTAGCGGGGGAGGTCAGGGACTGCGTGCGGCCCGGTCAGAGGACGGTGGGTGGGGTTGGCGGGCCGCATGAACACACCCTCGCTCAGCAACCCCCTCCCCCTGAACTCAGAGAGCCTCCCGGTTCGGGCCCCGGCTCGACCCCCGGCCAGGGACCCGTAATGAGACGGACTAAACGGGAGAAGGCTGAGAGCATGCTGCGCAACGATTCGCTAAGCTCCGACCAATCGGAATCTCTGCGTCCGCCGCCGCCGAGGCCCTACAAGTCGAAGCGAGGGCTGGGGGCCGGAGGGAAGAGGCAAACCAGCGTCAGCAGTTCGGAGGAGGAGGGGGGGACCACGCCGGAGTACAGCAGCTGCGAGGACGCCGAGATCGAAAGTGTCAGCGAGAGAGGTGAGAGACCGTATCAGTCGTCACTTTTTTTGTCCGTGAAAAAACTGTTGTTGATTTCCACCAGGGAGGGTGTGGAAAGTATTGACATCTGTCAGTTCATTCATTTGTTTATCCATCCATCACATGATGATGTTCCGCCTCACCACTGCTTTATGGCAGTTTCTTACACTGCTTAGGCCAAGATTGTACTTATAACTACAGGTCAACACTCATATCTCTCAGATCACACGTTAAACTGACATGACATTTAATGTCCTATTCTTGCTCTAATTTGATATTGGACCGTCATACTCCACCCTGAATCTGTTTTTTGAGGTGAAATGTTTCTTGTTTCTTTCTTTGTGGAGAAGGTGGCATTGTTAATTAACAGTCTAGAAACTTGTCTTGGATTGGCCAAGAGAGTGATTCCTTGGGGACACATGTTAACTGTTGCCTTGAGTCAATTTTAATTTTGTTATATTCCTCAAAGCGCCGAGGAGCACAGTGTCTCCTACAGCTATACTGTGTAAATCAGCCTCATAAGGTCATTAGGATGAGGGGGTATTAAAACAAACACATCTCACTAACAGAATTTATAGTTCTCGAGACATTTACAAGCCTCTGCAACCAGGACTATGTGCAGTAATAATATTAGTTTAAAGAAATAATGATATAATACAATTTATTTCGCACACTTGTGCTCTACTTGTGTTTGATTATTGCAATGTGTGAGGTATGAGGCACTGCATTTTAGGTGTGTGTGTGTGTGTGTGTGTGTGTGTGTTTGAACACTCCCACTTTAACACTGTATCATGGGAGGTGAATGTAAGGAGGTGAAGAGAGCTGGTTAGCCTCAGTGTGCCGGAGACGCCTCTCCACTTTAACTCGGTGATCAGACCAGGTAAGACTGCTCCGATATAACCTGCTGATTTGGGGAAATACTGTTTGTTCTCACTTTTTTATTCTGTTTTATACTGTTTTATGTCTTTTTTTTAACATCTGTGTACAGTGCAGTGCATGCTGGGGGCCGTATCTGACAGTCTGAATGTAAAGTGAGCAGCTATACCAGCGTGCATGTTAACGAGTGTGTGTGTGTATCTGAATGCTTTCCAGTGTGTCATATTGTATTGTTTTCAGCTTGGCCCCGAGGGGGGGAAGACTATCCTACACTGAGCGTACATGTGTGTGCATGTTACTGTGTGTGTGTGTGTGTGTGTGTGTGTGTGTGTGTGTGACGGGACAGTTTGACCCCAGTTGACCCCAGCGTTGACAGTGTGTGGCCTCACATAGCCAACTATGTCCCCAAGCCTGAGAACACACTACTGTCATGTCCAAGCTGGGTCGTGTCACTTCACCTCTAACCAGTCCAAGACTCTCTGGCTCACTGCGACTGTATGTATTTAACTGTGCTAGAAGAATAAAAAAACTAAATTGGCCAAGCTTAGGGTGGAGTAACATGATAGCAGGATAGAACTACTGTAGGTTTGCTGCGATGCTACCTCTTCTAGAAAACAACACAAAGTAGACCTCCCGACTGGGCAATATCACTGAGGAGAAAAGATTCAGTATGTCCTGGTAAGCTAATGTAGGTGGGAGTAAAGACACAATGTGCTCGTTTTATTGGCGCAAATAGTCCTCATCTGTAGATACGCACTTTTAAATGATACAGAACAATTTTAGAATTTATAGCAAATTATTTCATGGAGCCCCTGGAGGTCCCCGGACCCCACTTTGAGAATCACTGCTTTAAATGACATTTCCACAAAAAAGAAACTTCTCATGGTTGGTAAAAATGTCATACATGCATACACTATGTCCATCCTCAGAGATTACACTATTTCTATTGAAAAGTGAGAATCTTGTAATTGATCATCATATGGATAACATTCTAATCTTCTTTTAACTGTTTTGACCACATGCAGAGATTTACACACCTTCATATACCAACTTCAAACTTTACAGGAGAACCGGCCCTAGATGATATATGTTACAGTAACAAACTTAAAACAGTTCCATGAAAGTATAACCATATGAGCATATCAGTCAAACGAGCATAAATCATGTTTCTAATAATAGAAGTGGTTGTATGAGTTGTTGTTTACCTTTTTATTCACCGCTACGTTAGAGTATTTACAGAACACACTGTATCTGACTGTGGCCGCGCTCATGCTACATTAAAGCTACACTTTGATGGATACAGTGCGTTGTGTCCTGATGAGGAAGAGGGAGCACGCAGCGCCAGCCGGCCTGGACCCGGACCAGGCGCTGCGACATCGATCAAGTGGAGGTTTTAGGATGAGAGTGTTCTGTCAGGCCGAGCTTTAAACACACCGGCGTGGCAGCGAGACGCTGCTTCCTTTTTTAGCTCGAGACTGAAGCCAGGTCAGCTCCGAGATGCGGTCGCTGGCAGCCGAGACGCGTCCAGGCATGTAAATCATTGTAAGATCAGCGCAGGAAAACATACACACACTCAAATATGCAGTCAGTCACGGTACAGTAGATCCTATTAGGATATCCTCCTACACGCTACCAACTCATCCTCTGATAGGAAGGAAGGAAGGAAGGAAGGAAAAAACAAAAAACAAATATGATAATACATAGTAATACTAATACTACTAATGCACCGTGATCATCAACTTTTACTTTTGACCTCCTTATCCCAGAGTTTGTCAACCTTTTCTGCTTGTTAACTTTTTTATAGGCCCCTAACTTCTCCAGCAATTAATAAATACTGTATGTCAAAACTCATTTTTTCTATTTTGTTTTAGAAATCCACCACTATCCCCCAATGTATCAGTGTTTTAAATCTCATACACCCTATCTTCTGCACAACAAGTGACCCTTCACGGGGTCCTGAGAACACACACCCACCCATGTGGCCAACCCACTGCACAAATTTACGTTCACGCTCGAGTTATGAAACCGTGAACTGAGTTGTCCGTCGTCAGAGCGTTTGCTTTAAGATTACATAATGTCACTATAAGGTGTCACTACTCATTAACCTCATGGCCTCCTGGCTCCTAGGAACGCTTGTCTCTGTTTTACTCCGTGTCATAACAGTGTCGTCTTGAACGCCGCCCCTCGGCCCATGTGTACAGAGTGCGCTGTGTTTTTGGACTAAATCAGAAGATGGGCTTGAACCATTGACAATATTTTTGTGTAATTGTCTAAAATATCCAATTGAACATGAGGAAAATACACCAGTTCATGTTGAGAGCTCCCTGAAAGACAGCTGATACAATGAAGAAAATCTGGCTGTATCATTACTACAAGCACCTATTGAACTGAAGAGAAACTGTGCCATCTACCAAATTAATGGAATTTATCAGTCAGATCAGTCCACTCTTTTGTTTCTGTAACTGAGAAAGCAGTTTGAGTAACGTAAATTTTGTCGAGCAATGTTATATATCCGCCGTCTCCCCTCGTTGATGATCCTGTTTGTCTGACTTCACTTTGAACTGTTAGAATAAATAGTTTAAACCTGCAGTATCTTATAAAGTAAACTAACAGAACATAAACAACTAAATAAAAGTTGTATTTTTTCGATAATATGGTATTAGTGGTACGAGTTCGTGCTCGTTGTCCGGTGTTTTAAGAGCTGAGTTTTCTCTTCCATTCTCCAGTGAACGTGCGGCGGAGACGCGCTTTCTAGTTCACGCTGGTGCACGCTAAGGGTAGAGTACGAGCAGGGAGGCAGGGAGGCCTCTGATTGGTTCTTTACACCCGGGACCAGAGGAACTGACTGGGAGACGTTTTTACAGGATTACAGCAGCTACAGATGACGGATCTTTTCCGGTCTTTTTTCAGTGCTCATATGAAATGGATCGCTGTCGGGGTGTAAAGACCATTTCAACCAATATAACAAAAAGTGTATACTGGGTAAATGATGGACCCTATCTTTAAGTTTATAATTTGTCATTTAAATGCAAATTTAATTACTCGTTATATATTTTTTTAGATTGATTTAAATATGATCAAAGTCTATGATTACACATCTTTAAATGAAAGAGAACTGTTTTAAAATTAAAGTGGTAAATGTAATCAAAAGTAAAAACAATTTTAAAAGTTTTTTTTATAAATCCTTTTATATTTATTTGATCTATTTTCATAATTTCTTTACTGATTAAAACAAAATATTATAAAAATAAAATGCGATTTGCCATTTTAAAATTCAATCATTAATAAAAAACTTTTAAGACAGAATAATTAGAAATAATAATTTGATTAATGTAAAATGTAATTTTCTTTATTTTATAGACTGGTGTTTTTCTTAAAATTATATAATTTAAATGCAAATTTAATTACTCAAGTTATAATAGCTTTTTGAGATTGATGAACTTTTTAAACATAATCAAAGTCTGATTATTACTGTGGCACACTCAAGCCTCCGAACTTATAAGATGTGAAAAGCATAAATGAATGTAAAAAATTATGTTAAGGAAAAATATGCATTCTTTAAATGCTTTTCTGCAACTCTATTTTGGTTATAGTGCTCCATAATGCCCATCAACATACGGTCATCATTTACCAGAGTGTTCATTTAGCCTTACAGCCCTCCATTACCCCCGGAGTAATTCCACAGCATCTAATCTGTAAAATATCTGGGAGGGATTTCAGGCATTTTAAAAGGCTTAGCTGTCCTTTGGTATCGTCGCTGCCTCGGTGGACTACTTTGAGGCCGAGTCCTGCCGCTGTGGTGATAAATTTCTAATTCTAGCCGAGGCCTGAATATTCAATAAACTTAACCCTCTCCACTGTAAACAAATACCTTCCAAAGTTGGCTGGGCTGTGTATGAGAGGACTCAGGCTGGTATGTGCTGTGTATACAGCTTCTCCTGTATGCATGTGTGTGTGTGTGTGTGTGTGTGTGTGTGTGTGTGTGTGTGTGTGTGTGAGAGAATGTATGATGGGGGTATGAAGGAGGTCGTTGTCTCTGCTTCATCAACAGTATCTGAGCTGGTCTCTTTTCTCTTGCAGGCGACTGGGAGTGCTACCCACATGACCCCACTGTATGGCATGTAAGTCACTGTTTTTTTTAAATATTTTTTAATCTAATGTTTTTCATATTCAGCTTAAATAATTTCAGATCAGCATGAAGTGGAGCCAGATTGTTTTGTCTTTGCGTTTCAAAGGAGATGATAGGGGTGTCAACAGTTGTGTGCATGTTAAGTGTGTATGTACACTATGGCTGCCTGTGGCGCCGTAAGGTGCTCGTTGCTGTCGTGCGCACTTCTCAACCTGTGGTGGAAGAAGTATTCAGATCTTTTACTTGAAGTATCAGTACCACAGTGTAAAAATACTCTGTTACAAGAAAAATTAAAAGAAAAAAAAGTAAAAGTACAAAAGTATTAGCATCAAAATATACTGAACGTACCAAAAGTAAAAGGGATTTCTCTCACCGACGGGCTCCGCCGCTGATTCCACACGCTGAATCGACTTGAAAAAAACAGGAAGCACAGGTAACAGCATATTATCAAAAGATGGGAAACAGCATTAGACCTCATAAGGTTTACTGCAGCCAAAACAGGATCAAAATATAGAATATCATAACATTTAAAACTGTTAACATTTCTCCAGTAGTAGCTTATTTTGTATTCCTGTGCATGTATTCGGGTACATGTCCTCTGAGTGTCAGTGTGCACGTACCTCTTGTTGTCTCCTGTTGCAGCATCCTGTAACCTGGCAGCCATCCAAGGAGGGAGACCATCTAATTGGACGAATCACCCTCAGCAAGAGGAGCGCCAGCATGCCTAAAGAAGCCGGAGCTTTGCTGGGGTTAAAGGTCAGAGTGTTGCTTTTTTATGGCTGTGATATTATTATTGTAATGGTATTCTGTCACCACGGATATGACACTAATCTCTCTCCCTGTGTCTCTCTCTCTCTCTCTAGGTGGTGGGAGGCAGAATAACAGAGTCAGGGAGATTAGGTGCCTTCATCACTAAAGTCAAGAAGGGAAGCCTGGCTGACGTGGTGGGACATCTCAGAGCAGGTAGTCTAAAAACCATCACGTGTGTTAAACTGTTTGCAGGTCTTGGCAAAGACTGAAAAAGTCATTATGATCCAAACATAAGGCCTTCAAAAGCATCACAATGTCTTGAGACCATTTTTTGAAACGTGACCTCACTGTATAAAATGACCTGTGGTGACCTCTAGGATAATCACAGCCTCATGAAACTTCACAGCCACAAACTAGAGACCTAGGGCATTCAGAGGATGGATGACTACGCTCGCCGAAAAAGTAGTACTAGTTTATTTTGACCCAATCCCACGTACACCGTCCTGCTCCCCCAAGAACTCACTAACAAACCAAATGTGTATCAATCCGCGGCTGAAAATAGTCCCCAGCAAATGCATGATTCCCTCCTGTTTGAGTAACGTTTGCTAAAAACTACATTGCCCAGCTGTTTAATTACTAAGTCTTTTTAAAAATTAAATTAATATATTTGTGACCTTTTTTTAAAAATGTATGTCTTCCATTGGCATGAATGGACTTCGGAATGGGTAGGGAAGATGTAAAGTATTGAGAAGTGGATTAACACATTGTTGGTTTTGATCTTCTCATGAGATTTGTTGATCAAAAATGAAAATTATAGAATAAAGATTAATTATCCTAACTTGGTGAATATCACAAACAATCTCAAATGCACGTCCAATTCCAGGGGATGAAGTTTTGCAGTGGAACGGGAAGCTGTTACCGGGGGCGACCATGAAGGAAGTTTACAACATCATCCTGGAATCTCAAGCTGAGCCTCAAGTGGAGCTGGTGGTATCCAGGCCTATTGGGTAAGTCAGGAATATAACACACCCTGTGCACCTGTCACTGTCATATTTTAATATTTGTGAAAACCTTTTAGTTATGAATCAGTCACCAGCCTAAATGTTGCATTGAATTTAACCCCTTATTAAACCAGGCAGTGTTAACTGAGACTCTGATTCAGAGTTGGCTGACCTCAGATAAGACAGGAGACAGGGGACATTTATTTGTATTCTGACCGCATTGAAAACATAAAAAGTAGCCTGCCATTACCTGCTGCACGGGTTGCCAAGTTCTGGAACAGGAGATTTCTATTTTGTCTCATGTGTCCCCTTTAAAAAAGCACTTGCGTTTATTTCCAGGATGATATAAGGTGAATTATTACTGACCGGCTGTAAGCTCCATAAAAGACGAGAAGAAGTGGCCGCATCAGATATTTTTTGTTGGTTGACGCCTTGTAAAAATTCAACCAAGCCGCTCATGAACACGTTTGTGAGCGCAATAGTTGGCCTGCGGTGTGAAAGTGACTGATTTAAAAGAATGCATCATAAAATGTATTAATCTAAGTCAGATAACGGTTGATATGTTCCCGCTAAAATGACTAGTCTATAGAGGAAAATTCAGCATCCTAATTTAGATTATATTTTTTGATGCTTTTTAGAAATGTTGTGGATGTCTTCTTTACTAGCTTATTATAATAGAATTTTATTTAAATTGAATGATGTAGACTTTAATTTGAAGTATACGGTGGAGTAGGGTATATTAGGGACGTATTTCATTATTCCATGCAGACAGTTAAATTTCTCTTGATCTAATGCTGACTTAATTGATCTATCTCTGGCTATCATTTGTTTAAATGTCTAGAAGTCACAGTAACTGTAGTATATTTATTGCTATTAATAATTTGTTAAAATGCATTTAGTTTTTTCGAGTAGGTTTAAACTACTGTAGGATTCATCTAATTTGTGTGAAGTGCGATGGATAAATGATGCATTTAATGAGTTGTGATGCGAGAGACATTTGGAAAAGTTTATTTAAATTAATCCACAGCCACAGTTTTATTGATGAGGGCTTCTTTTTACACTATAATATTAAGACGCATTCAACTTATCTCACTTTACCTCAAGAGCAGATATTATGTGTCTTGAAAAAAAAAAGTTAGCGCTTTATTTTACAGGTCTGTAATTTCGAAATAATGTCATTATAATTTCTTTGGAAATTTCCCTGATATAACTATGTAATTTGGTTCTAATCATTTGGAAAATAGACATTTCCTTGCTTCGTGTAAACTCTAATAAATATTCGTTCATCATTAATATCTTATTGATACTTTATTCTCTACACATGTTGAATTGGAGGCCTTCCTGGATTTTGCTAGCAATTTATTGGAATTATTACTGAGCTTTGTCGAATACTCAATTCTGATTGGTCAATCACGACGTTCTATGGTCTGTTATTTCTTTATAACAGACCGTTGCTATGTGTAACAGACCGTTGCTATGGACGCAGTTCTGATGTCAGACTCTGGAGGACCATTTTTGTGTCAAATTATGGATTTCTAAAATAAGTAGCCGTGTTATAAGCGGAATAATGTACAGCGAGCGGGTCATTGTTGTGATATAAACCCCTTCAGGGTGATGCAATACCGCTCTGCTTACGTGATTATTTGGAAGTGTACCAATTGAACATTGTCTGTACTTCTCTGTTGACCTATAAGTAGTAACAAATGACATATTCCAGTCCACTTCCAAGGAAATTATTAGAAAATTTTAAGGAAACTACAGACCCGTAAAATATAGCGTTACCATAATATCTCATTATGCATATCTGAAACAAGTATGTCACATAGGACATGGCACTTTTACATACAGTACTCTGAATAATCTACTAATTTCTGATTATGTACCTGATCCTACACAGAATCTTGAAGGTTTGCTTGATAAGTTTCCAGGATAATCTTCTCAAATAAATAGTGTTATTACTAAAGATACTTCTGTAACCTCACATAGAACAATGAGAAACAAATGTACAGTACAAGTTGTGCTTCAGTATTTTTGATAAGCTATTGTTGTGAGCCTATTGTATATTAGACTTATTTCACAGTTTCTTCAAGCTCTTGCAGCCTTTACTTAAGATTTAACCTCATTTGCTCTTTGATGGGGAAAATAGTTGAATGTATTAATTTCTCTCCAAACACTCGCGAAGGGTGTATAGAAAATATCAGTAAGTAATCTCTGCCCATTTTATTAGGACCCCTTAATCCTCTCATGCTTATGGAAACAATTTTGGTTTTGCTGGTGCCATTTTGCATCCCTAAATGAACTGCGTAGAATCCTAATTAGTAGGGATGCCAATTGATTTATTTATTTTAATATTTATTAATATATTAATTGATGTAAATACTGTATTGGCTTTTGTGAAATTAGTTGTCATCTCCAATTAAATTTCAACTGAAAGTTCACTCGAAGGGATGCAAAATGGCCAATGGGAAATGTAGCATTGCTTTTGCAAGCTTTTTAAACTGTTTGTGCAGCGTCTGGAATTCCTCTTTTTCATTCCTGGTTAAGTCTTAGGATCCCAAAGTTAAATCCAGCATTTACAGTGTCAAATAAGAAATGCTTATTTCTTTTTAATCCCTTGGTTTGAAAGACATTGGGATTCATAAAGCAAGCAATATGTTTTGTTTTTTTCATTTATATGTTTTACATTTTTGGTTTTGGAATGGGCTCCGAGGCAACCTAGGGTCCATGAAACACTTATCAGTTTAATATTTGTATTTAAAAATCAAAAGTTGAAATTTAAAAACTTGAAACAGTTCAACATTTTGGGAGATATACCAACCCGTTCTCATTCCCAACTCGTCACATACGGACTTGGCGTCGCTTTTTCAAACGCACTGGGTAGCCCTAAGCTAGAGATGCACCGATCCACTTTTTTCCAGTTCCGATCCCATTCCGATACCTGAATGTGGATATCTGCCGATACCGATATAATTCCGATATCAGAGCTCTTTTTGCATAAAATTTGCATTGCATTGCAATTTTGCATGAAATTTAAATACAGTATATTCTAAAGCAATTGATTTGAAATGTAGGTTAAGTAGACTTCACATACATATAGGTGTAAGAGTACGAATTGCTATGGTAACTCCTTTAATGTTTTGAAAAACTTGAACAAATCAAGTTATGCGGTCTCCTGGGTGAAAGTCCTGTCTTTTTTTGACACATCCATCCACCCCGACCTCCTCCCTACGCGGAATTTGTCGCTCTTTATACTACGTCGCCTGACTTGCGGAACGGTTGCACTGAGCGTCTAATATTGCCACGGATGGGTTTACATTGGAGTTAGTTGAAAGCCTGGTTCGTCTCATACAGACACTAAAGGGTGATTGTGCGTCGGTATCAGATGCTGTGACAAAGCGTCGGTATTTGACACCCTGGGAATGGTTTGGACATATTTGCTTTCTTTCTGAGAGAGAATTGAGAAGATGGATATCTCGTGTTTTTATGTTAAGTACAGCGCTAAAGCTGGGAGGCCATTCACCTTGCTGCTTACAGTCTTTATGCTAAGCTAGGTTAACTATGTCCCGACTCCAGCTCTGTAGTTAATCTACAGACACGAGAGTGGTATCCATATTCTCATCTAACTCTCTGAAAGAAAGTGAGTAAGTGTAAATTACCAAATGTTGAACTATTACTTCTAAGAAGATATTGTAGAATATCAGTTTGTCACCCCATGGGTGACTAAGAATTCAAAATACTGCCTCCTCATGTGCTACCAAACATATAAACCCCCTCCAGATATCAGTGGTAGGGCTGCAAATTGTAAATACTGAACTTTTCCACTTTTTAGATTTTGAATTTAAAATGACAAATTACACTGATAAGTGTTCCACAGGTTACCACGCTTTGTCTTTATTACATGAAGCTGGTGCAATGGATTCTGGTGTTTCCCATGGGATCCCTAATTGTAGTGGTGGTGGTGGTGGTGGATAAGACAAGATGGTGGTGTGGACAGAATTGAGCTACTGGTTCCCATCCCTTATTATTTCATTGGCCAGACAAAAATGTCTGAATGAGTCTTGGAAACACGGAGGTCATGAGAAGAACTTGGCTCTACTCGCATCTTCCCTTTGGTTCTCCATGTTTTAACCATTTTAATCTCCAAATAACTTCTAATTACAGTGTTACTTTCTTCCACTAAACTACTACTACATTTATATGCATGTATGCCTGTGCATCAAGAACACTACTAACTTTGCTTAATCCAGTTAGACGCCAGTATGGGAGTGGCTGACACGGTCTTTTCTGCTTCTTTTCCAGTGATATCCCAAGAATCCCCGACACGTCCCACCCTCCATTAGAATCTAGTAGGTATCTGCTGTATTTGTCTGTCTGTCTGTCTGTGTCTATGTCTTATGTCTATGATGTATAGGGAGAGTGAGGAAATGGGTTTCTGTATTATGGGCTCTTCAGACGGGGAGCGACACTTGCTTGTATCTGTGGGGTCTGAGGCGCTATGTGTGGCAACCATGGAAACGGCTTCTGTGCACTGCCCCTGCCGGTACAACTGTGTGGTATCATATATCCATCATCACAGCTCGATTTGTTGACACACGTGGCAATCCTAGTCCTCGATGCCAACCACAGACTGGTATTGTTGATAGCTAAAGTTAGATAAATTAGCATCCAGTCTAATTTAGCACATCCAGTCTAATTTAGCACATCCAGTTTTGTGCCCGTGCTCTGCCATGCTGAAAGCCTTCCTGTTTACATCCCGCTTGTTCCTCCGCCTGTCAGTCGTCAATCGCTCCCCGTGTGAAAAGCCCTTTAGTCAGTAGTTAAAATGATACTTGATGATAATAAGAGCATTTTATAAGGCATATGAGGCCCCGATACTTCTAAACAAAAGCCTGTAAAGTAGGACAGAAGCTTAGTAATTTATCATCCTGACAGGTTAGCTGTGGAATGGTCTGTGCTCTTTTCATGTGAAGTTTTCCAAGAAAAGGACTGGATGCTGGATATTACGTAGAAATGAACTCTCTGACCAGATTATGTTTTCACTCTTTCTTTCTTTCTTTCTTTTTTTCTTTCTTTCTTTCTTTCTTTCTTTCTTTCTTTTCTTCTTGGGGTTTCAAAGCATTTTCTTATCCCTTTGTGTATTTGTAGCAGGTTCCAGTTCTTTTGAGTCCCAGAAGATGGAGAGACCAACCTTAAATGTCCTGTCTCCCTCCAGTCCTGGGATGCTCCAAGATGCTCCACAGTTATTGCCAGGGCAACTCTCAGTGAGTGTGTGCTCTTTAAGTGTGTTGGTGTCTTGATGTGTTAAAAATGGAGACCAAGCATCAGAATTTGTTTGTGTGTGTGTGTGTTTCCCACCCAGGTGAAGCTGTGGTATGACAAAGTGGGTCATCAGCTAATAGTCAACGTGCTGCAGGCTGCAGAGCTTCCTCTTCGGCCTGACGGGCGGCCCAGGAGCCCCTACGTCAAAATGTATTTCCTCCCTGACCGCAGGTATGCCGCCCACCAACAGGTTTCTGAACCCTGGATTTAAAGCTCGCTGACACATTTTTCAGTTGATTGGAGCCATAAATTCCAAATTTGGGCAAACAGGAAGAAGAAGTCAAGTTGGGACAATCAAGCAGCAACAACAGTTGTCTGTGATAGATTGAGAGTCCTCCTTAAAGGGATAGTTCAGATTTTTAAAGTGGTGAATCGTGACATCCCTACTCCTGTCTGTTTCTCCAAACTGGGGCGTGCCAACCGTCATCTACTGTAGGTACTACACTGACTGTGGATAAGAACCTCATACAACCCCACTTCAAATCCAAACTATCCCTTTAAACCATATTATCTACTTAATAAACTAATTCATTTCAAACTTGCCAATAAAATACACTTTAAATTAACTTAACAAAGGAGTCCACAACATGTTGTGCAAAACTTTTATTGACAGTTTAGTGTTTCTCAATTGAAAAGGATACTTTTTTTGAAGAACTGATGGTTACAGCACCTCCATCAGTGCTTGGGTTCAAATATGTAACCTATAACCTCAACAAAATGTCACCTGTAAATGCGTTCCGGCTGATATAGGTGAAGTAAATTGAGATGACTGAGGCACAAGCAGGCTTGGGATTTGTGTGTAGGAAGTTTGGACAAACAATAGATGGTGAGTCCAGTGAAAAGGGAACTTGGTTTGGCTGAGTATCTGTGTTGTGTAACGCAGTGACAAGAGCAAACGAAGGACAAAAACAATGAAGAAGACCTGTGAGCCCAAGTGGAACCAGACGTTCGTCTACTCTCATGTCCATCGCAGGGATTTCCGCAACCACATGCTGGAGCTGACTATATGGGACCAACCCAGGTCACCGGACGAGGACAGCACCTTCATGGGAGAGGTACCACACACACACACACACACACACACACACACACACACACACACACAATGACGGCTCCTCTCCTGATCAGTTTCTAGCACTGTACTATTGTCCTTTCCACTTGTTCTTGATGCAGCATCTAAGTGGTGATTGTGCGTCTGGATCACGGTAAACAAACTAGACAAACAAAGTGGTTCATAAGGCCATATATGATATGTCAGCTTGTTCCGCTGCCCCTCAAAAATCAATGAATGCAGCTTTAACTTAAATGTTCTAAAAAAAATTGTTGGTGTTACTTACCGGTGTTACTCCCTCTGTGCTAGAACGTATTTGCACTAAATATCAGACAGCGAATGTTCAGAGCAGCACATGTAAAAGTTTTCCTGGTATATTTTCATGAAGAGCTTCTACTGTCTGCGTTATAAATCAATCAGCAGTCCTGAACGACAGCAAAACATTTCATTGCTATGTGGATTATGACTTGAGCAGATCCTGATAGAGCTGGAGACGGCCTTACTGGACGACAAGCCTCACTGGTATCCACTCCAAACCCACGATGTCTCATCCATACCGCTGCCCCGAGCCTCCCCGTACCTGCCCCGCCGACACACAGACGCACCCGGCAAGAAGCTGCAGCGTAAGTCTGAGTCTGTGATTGTGTATATTTATGTATAAGGTCTTTCATAACCTGTGTGTGTGATTGTGCGTGCGTGTGTGCGTGCATGCTTCACTGAACAAGAGAGAAAGGATTGTCTGTGGTTTACTATCAGTGAACAAAGTGTAACATGGATATCAATGTTTTCCCTTCCCTAATACGTGCATGCGTATATGTGTGTGTGTGGTGTGTATATACATATCTATGTGTGCCTGTGTGTGTATATCTATGACGTTTAGGTTCTCAGCGTGTAACAGAGCCTGAATTTGATGAAGGTACAGCAGTAGTGTCTAAAGGTGGGTTGGGGATCGTTTCCTGGTATTACCTTCAGTGTTTCCCTCAAACTCTTTATTTTATTTGTGGTGTCGTTTCGGGGGGGTTGCTTGGCTGGAACAGGTGTATGCATTACTTTTCATTTGTGTATGGAATAAGTTTTGTGGCAAAATGTATCCAGTAATTTTGTCCCAAAATGTTAAAAATATTCCATACACGACAAGCAGCCCTTTCACTTGCAAGCAAAGGTTCCACCAGCTGACAGAAACTAAAGAGAAGCTAAATTTAGATTTGGAAAATTGTTTTATTGTATTATAATGAATCTAGAAACTGTCATTAATGATGACTTTGAATATAAACTGACCCTTAAGTCTTCATGTGACATCAAATATTTCTTCTTTTTGCTATTATTTTAAAATATTCTCTGCAAAATTACTTGAAATAGTATTAAAAATAAGAATTGAATTAAAAAAAAATCATTGATAAACAATTAGATATAACAGTATGACAGGCCACCACAAATAAATCATGTGTATGGGAAACACTATCGTGTCATAGACTACATGTTGGCATGGGGAGAAACCATCCAGGCTCCATGCACCACTCAGGCATGGTTCTGCCTCTGAAATGGATCTAAAATATAAATTATTACCTTGTATGTTGAAACACTCCGCCTTTTGTTTGTGTGTGTATTAGAGTACAACTGTATACTGTAAATGTCTGTCTAAGTGTTTGTCTCTGTATGTTAGGGTTGGACTGGTATATATAGATTTATTGATATGGGTTGATTGATTACATATTTCTCTGATGATAAGGATAAATCTAAATTATCTGAAATGATTATCTAACATTTTGATCACATGCCATACGGGTATGGGAGAAAAAAAAAGTTGTATTATTGTTATTATTTCCAGGATTTAGTACCAATTCACCCTGACTAGTAAAATGTGATGTGAACACCTTTATATTTAACCAAATTCCAGATCAAAGTGAAAAACATAATCGTCCTGGATGTCATAGTAATGATCTTTTGGCTGTTTTAGACACTTCGTACCATGACAGTAAAATTCTGGTGAAAATACTGAATATTTAAAAAGTATATAATTTTTTTTACATTAAATGACATTAAAGGGATAGTTCGGGTGTTTTGAAGTAGGGTTGTATGAGGTGCTTATCCATAGTCAGTGTATTACCTATAGTAGATGACGGTCGGCACGCCTCCAGTTTGGAGAAACAGACAGGAGTTACCACATGAAAGCAAAGCAATGTACTGCTGTGGACGGGGCCGGCAGCAAAACGTATTTTGGCCACCTACAAGAAAGGCCCATCAAAATAAATCACTATCACTTTAAGTTTACACTATATTTAGAATATTTTCACTGCTTTACCAGGGAACTGAAGCTGTTGTATCCAACTATGCTCTCTTCAAAGCCATCAGACTCCAATGATAAAAACTGAAATTTTACTTTGCAGAACACGGAAGTTTCTGGTCTACCTCTGCCTCGATCGGTTAATTAATTAGTGTTATTGTGTGACTTTGGTGAATCCGAACTAACCCTCTAAAACACCAAAGTCACACAATAACACAAACAAACTAACTGATTGAGGCGCGTTGACTGCCATCGACTGTAGGTAATACACTGACTATGGATAAGTACCTCATACATATATACCAATTCAAAACATCAAAACTATCCCTTTAAATTGGTCAAATTCAAAGATCAGCTCGTGGTATCACCTAGCTATATCAGTCGAACCCTACTATGTATCTGTGTTTCTTGTTAATGAGTACCCAAGTTAAAAAGAGAGACAGAAGAGATGGAAAAATACACCAACTTTGACCAACTTTTTTCTTTTAATTTCCATGCATGGCAGGAATAAAAGAAAAACCTTGGTAGCACTTTCCAAAGCAAAACTAATGGCCCACTGTGAGCTGTGAGATGCTGTTCTTTTGGAAATGAAATCAGTGACCATGGGACCACAACAAAGCCTGACACAGCCCCACAGATCCCTTCAAGGCTGATCAGTCTCTCTGTTTATATTTTTATCTTCAGAGATTGTTCCTCTACACCACAAAAGAAAGTTTTTTTTCTCACTACATTTCAAAAATACAGGACACAGTACTGAACAATAGCCAGCTGCAGTTCTATTATTAGGCTAATCTTTAAATAGTGTGTATCCTTGAGACAGTCTGTCCTGTTGTAGTTGCCATACAATATGTGCAGTGGTATCAGGCTCCATGCTAAGATGCTAGCATGTACACTCTGTTAAGAGTATTAAACATTAAGGTAATCTTTTTGACATGTTGCTAGGCCATTAGCATGATTTCTAGGCAATTCAAACCCATGATTAAAAAAAAAATACCGGAAGTAAACAAGTGGCCATTACTGCGGTGGCGTCTCCCTACAATACTTACACGTTGCATGAATGTAAATACATTGAATGGCTTTTGCTACCATAAATAGAATTAAAAATTGGGTTTGATTTCATGAAACATTTAGGGAATACAATTTTAAAGACTTTATAGTTTTCTACTTTCTGGATAATGATAAATCGTATTCTGCAGTTTTGCTAAAGCTAACTTGTAGTTGTAGAGGTCGTTTTAGAGTCCACTTCACTGTCAATCAACTGTGGATCAGTGCTGTAAAGGCCGACACTGAGAACTGCTGAAGAGTTCCTTGTATTTATGACATTTTTACACTAATTTCTGAGCATTTACATTTACTTATGAGTGTGTGTTTATATGTGTGTGTGCGCTGCCATTCCCACCCAGCAGCAGATGGGCGTGGCAGGGAGAGGCAGCGGGAGTCCACGTCTACCCTGGAGGTGCCGGACCAGCAGAGGACGCCCGCCCATCACATACGTTCCCGCTCGGTGTCCCCGCACCGCGAGGAGCAGGGACGAATCCGGTCGCGGCCGCCCAACGTTCCCGCCCAGAGGTGAGGGTCAAAGGACGAGACGAGACTTTAGAGTTGTACTATTTTACTACGAATATATTACGAGGCATTGATCAGTTTGAGGATAAACAGAGCTAGGGGTATTTAAAGAGATATACTCCCAAATGTTCTAAGCTGTAAGCTTGAAAAATTGGATGTAAAACATTTGTTAATTAACCCGTCATACAGAGTGGGGGCTATGGTCAGTGGTTGCATTGAATTCCAACAGTGACAAGTTTATGCATGCATAATTCACTCCTTTGCAGCCCATTTATCTCTTTAGCATGCTCCAAATGCTCATATTTTAGCCAAATATAATACACATTTTACGCAATTTATAATCATCAATTGTTAGTCGTCAGAGGTGGGCGGCGTGGCCCGATGTCTAATGATGGATACTAATGAAGGACCGGTATCGGCCTGGAGGGAAGACATTGGTCACTCGTAAGAAGTAAAAGCGACATGGTAGAGGGAGAGAGGAGGAATGGGAGAGTTTGTTGGAAGCCTGCAAACAGAGTCCATCTACTAATGAAATGTCTGTCTGATGCAGAACACACAGTGCTGCCAGCTCTGCTTTTACTGGCCGAGCCAAATGAGCCCCGCCAAGAGTCTGCTGCAATACCGCCTGACCACTAACCTGACATGAGTCTTCCTTCCTTTCTCCCTTCCCTCCTTCTGTCCTTCCCTCCTTTCCTTTCTGTCCTTTCAGGAGTCTGGATGATGAGCTTCCTCACGCTCGTCGTTCTCGTTCTCCGACCCGCTACTACGACCCTGCCAGAGGTCGCCACCAGGAGGAGGAGTACCTGGATGACAGGTGAGTGTCTCTCTGTGTGAGCACCGCTTGCAATATATGTAATTAGACCAGTGGTTCTCAAACTGCGGGGCGCGCCCTACTAGTGGGACGCAGAGCCATGACAGGTGGGGCGAGAGTGACCGGGGGAAAATGTGATGCGCAATTAATGTTTTGACGTCGGAATTTTTTTCACGGCGGAACAGTAAACGAATCATATCTTTATACATCCATGGTAGCAATGGTGTTCATTCAGACAGGTAGTCTGTAGGTTTACAGAATGGACAGATATTTGACGGAGGACAAAAAGAAAAACAGACGATGCTTCGGAGACGAACAAGACAACATGCTCATCTGTAATCAAAAGAAAATATGACAAAGTAGGGCTGAGCCGAGTTATTCGAAGCTTCATTCATAACCTTGACATTCTAATTATGATTAAACTTACAGATAAAGAGATCTTATTATTTCCAAAATTCACTACATGTTTTTATCCAACAAAATATTCTGCTTCAGTCCATATTTTTCGTTGTTGAGCCTTTCAAAAACAACAGTTTCACTGCGGTTAAAAGCTGTGTCTCCCTCACGCACCTGTATTAACGGGACGGTCTAGCAGCAATCCAACAGTACCATAAATGACATTTATATAAATATAAATAATAATGAAGGCGATGGGAGATGAGGAGAGACCAGTGAGTATTTTATGTCTGAAAACTCTGGCAGCTGACAGTATGATATACAACAAATTAAGAAGACATTTAAGATAAGAGGAGATAGAACTTTATTAATCCCGAAGGAAATTCTTGTGCCAGAGATTGCTCAAAATTACAACAAGTTCAAGTGTATAAAATACAAGTGTATATAAAAAAAAAAAATAATAATAAAAAGTACTATTTCTAGCACCAGTGCCTAATAGAATAACAATAAAGTAAGATACAATTAGTAAAATTAGTAAATAAGATAAGTAAAATAAAAATGGTCAGTAAGCTAAAAAACATAAAAGGAAGTAATATTGCATATGATGGACATGAATATTGCACATGAGAGTGGAAAAAATAGTATTGCACATGATATAGATATTATTTTAGAAACTATTTAGAACTATTTAAACTATTTAGAAAATATTAGAAACATTACATCCTGGTCACGTCAATAAAAAAAAGTGGTTTGATAAAGTTTAACTCATCCTATCAACCTATAAGCTATAAGAAACAACCATCATAAGAAAATGTTAACTTCAACTTAAACTATTTCTTCCTCCAAAGAGGGGAATGACAGAAAAAGTTTGAGAACCACTGAATGAAACTATAAATGTCATCAGAGTTGCTTGGTTGGTCTGACAGTATGCTTTTTTGTGTGTGACATTGACCGCTTATATGTGTGCGCAACTGTGTGACTGCTTGATTCTGTTTTCACATGTAAGTGTGAACGCCTGTCATGAGATTTGCTAAAACTTTATTTCATCAAACAGGTTAAAATCTTTTGTTTACCATTATCATTTTTAAAATATCTCCTGATTTAGTTTTACTGACTCTTCTTTCACCGAATTTTCCCCTTTTTTTCATGGCTGTTTTCTTTGCGCCTCGAACCCCGTTTGGCGCTCTCTGTTGATTCTCATATTGTATAAAGTGACTTTAGAGCAGCGTTTAGACAAAATGGCTTTGGATGCAAAAATCTGTGGCATTTCTGAGTGTGTGTGTGTGTGTCGTGTGTACAGCAATCAGCGGCAGCTTCTCTTTCCTCTTCACCCTCTTCTCCTTCTGCTCTTTTGGTTTTTTGACTGTTGTTGATTTCCTAATGTGTCATCCATCCCCATGGTAACCACAGTGAGGTCATCATGATCCACCAGTCAATGCGAGGCAAAAGTGCCGAGTGCCTCCACACCAGGTAAACTGGCCAATCACGACATATTGTTTAAATTTTTGGTTCTGGATTTTGGTTCTGGATCAGTTGTAGTTGTATGTGCGTAGTAGTGATTTTTATCAGATTGTAAATCCATCACTGAGAATGAAAGAGCGAGAACATATCCGACTGAAATCGAGGCTCTTTTAATTTGCTGTAAAACTTAAATAAGTGTTGTAATAGTAAATTGTCTGTCATTTAAAATATATACAAAAAAGTAATAGTTCCATTTTCTTCTTTCCAATGTAATGCAAAAGTCACTTAAAAACACACACATGGGTAGAAGTAAAATTGTGGACTGGACTGAAAAGATAAGGATGGCAATAATGGTGTTATTGTCAACAAATCCCATGAAAAAAAAATCTCTCAATACATTACTCAAACAGGAGGAAAGAAGTGCATTTGTGGGGGACTTTTTTCAGCTGCGGATTAATACACGTGGTGCTCTAGTGAGAATTTGAGGCAGCAGGATGGTGTATGTGGGATTGAGTCAAAATAAACTACTGTGTGTTCATGGTGATGAAGAAACGTGTCTCACTGACTATGTTTACATGCACACTAATATTCCACTATTATTCCAAATATGACAATATTCTGAATTTGATACGGGTCATGTAAACAGCATATTCAGTTTAGATATTCTGAATTCGCCCTTATTCCGAATGGAGCATTTTCAGATTAAGACATGTGGGATATGCTGATATTATTCAAGTTTTAGGAGTATTCTTTTTTTTTTTAGGAGCAGCTGGGTCCACCGGCGGGGCGTCGGATTTTTAAGAGGTTAATTAAAAATCGATACAGTGTTTTGGAGAATGGATACAGTATCGCAAAATATAATATTGCGATACTCATGTGTATCCATATTTTCTTACACCCCTAGGAGCAACATAAAGAGGGAAATTTAAGATATTTAAAGGACTTAGCAGTAGGACATACAATACATCATGGGGGGCGTTTTACGTTAATCGGTGTATACATGGCTGCATGTAAGTAGGACTATTAATAGAATATTCATTTTCATTAGCCATGTAAACTGCTTAGTAGGACTATTATCTTTTTTGGAATAAGGGCAAAAAAAAGAATATTTTTTGCATGTAAATGTAGTCAATGATTGTTTTTGATAGTTTTTGGACACCAGTGTTGCCATATGTCACAGAGGAATAGCACATTAGGCTTTGGATGCACACACAATACTTGTCAGTAGGATACATTCAAGGTTGGTTTTAGTCTTTTCATGCGGTTTGTTGACAGTAAGAAAAATACAGACTATGACCAGGCAATGATTTATCATTTTCCCCATAATTTTGGGTAATATGGAGAGTCAGGAAAGAATCATGTGGGGAATAAGCTAGCAGAGGTGTGTACTGGCATTTAAGAAATAATGTAAATGTTACATGGGAAAATGAAATGAGGACAGGAAGCTGAAGAGCTGATTGTTTAGTTGTACTGCTGCCTCAGATCCACAAGAGGACACTACAGGACCATGCATGCATTCAGACCATCTCTTTCTTAGCATGCTGCTATTCTACAACCACGTCTCTCTGCAGGTCTTGTTCCTGCACTCTGTTCTCATATCCTGATACAGTTTAACATTTGCCAATCACATGTACTGTAGTTACGCCCACATGGGTCTTAGATATCTATTTGAGCACACAGTCGAAGAGGTAAGTTACATTCTTAAGAACACATCTCATCAGAGGCGTCTCCTTATACAACCATACCTCTCAGATAGAAACATAATAAGCTGGCAACATTTTCTGTTTGAACTTGGAGGGTGTTTTTAAGTGTGTCAGTAGAGATGAGAGCTGGCTTTTGATGCTTGTATGCCTGTCATGCAGCGCTGTAGTTCTACTCGCTTACACCGCAAAAACCTACAGGCTTAGCCAGTGATTTTGATAGGAATGCACTGTTTAGAAACATATATCAGACGATAACATGACTGTTTTAAAGACATAACTGACAGTCCTGAAACATGAAATTTGATGAATCATCTTATGAGCTAAATCTCCTTGAACAACATATCTTCAAATAAGCTTAATAACATACGACGTAGTGCATAAAATCACTGGATAAGTCGGCACCTTTTTTGACCTACAAAACTTTCTGTCTGTTGTGCAAACAGTCCCACAGACTTGTTTATTTTTTCTCCTCTTCCACCCATTCCTCCCATTTTCCTACTTCTGTCTGCTGCATGCACGCTAACATCAGGAGATCTACTAGGCACAATAACACACTGCCACCTAAGATGCCCCTTTTGTTCAACGGTATCCACAAACACACAAACAGGTAAGTCCACAGGTAAGGGTTCAGTGTGCTTCAAACAAATCAACAACAATTTTAAGGGGTTAAGCAGCAGATTGTATTTTAATCTTTTGCATCTGTTGCCGGTATGCAGTATGTAACACAATTTTAAGTTTGGTGATTGGATGTTTCTTGTCGAAAGTGCACCGTGGGAGTCTTAAGTTTACGTTAAAATTACGTTTACACAGGCTTATACACTTTTAACCAAAGAACCACATATTTTCTAATGTGGGTGTTCGTCTTTTGTGCTATTGATCCAACTGGAAGAGATCCATGCCCATCCAAGCCGAGGAAGTGCTCCAACTATGAGTCACCTAAAACTGTCTATGGAGAAAATGAATGACACTTTTACTTCCGGAAACAGGGATGCCCAAAATAGGTTCTTCCAAAAAGTCTGCCATCATAGCCTCTTCTTGGCTGTATCACACTGCCTCCCCAATCTCACTCAAAGAATTCAGTGATCTCAAACAACACACAAAATGTGACGGAAGTACAGTAGTTGGTCAAAGAATGCTTGAGAGAGAAGTTCAAACCTCCGAACACCTAGCCAAAGTCCTGTTTCAGGAAGTAACAAAAATGGTCCGGTTTCCGATGTTGGAAAGGGTTTCTCAGACGCCGTTAGACAATTCAACAAGCACTATGTTTGAAGCATACTGAGGCCTTTACACATTTCCTGGTGCCAGTGTGAATTTTACTCAACCTGTGGAGAAGCACATTATCCTTTTTATTGTAGTAAATGTTTAATCATCTCCAATATTAGAGTTAGGATATCTGCCAGACTTCCTTCCTTTTATGTGAGTATTTCCTACCGCAGCAGGAGCTTCACAGATTCGTTTCCAATCTGAGCTTTCTTTGCTTTATTTTGTTTCATTTGCCAATGCATGCTGTTTTTTTAAATTTCCATCTTGTGACTAGTTCCACGCTGCCTGCATGTCGAAAGATAAGCTCTGTCGTGGGATCGCACATGGTCACGGCAACGCACAGCTCCACCACACAGCGCGTTGTAATGTTCACAGATGAGGTGGCCGTTAGGTAAGACACACATACACGCGTACAGATTATTCTTCTTATTATTGGTTAAACATATGAGCGTTGGGAGAAAAGTGCAGAGAGCATTCCATCCTTCGCAATCAAAAAACACATTTCCACTATAACCCATCTCCATGACAACCATGATAACTTGGAGACACCCCCATCCCTACGCCAGCCAGCCAGTCATGGTTTAGTTCTAGCATTATGATTTTGGGAATCTAACCGGACTTTCTTTTAAAACATTTTTTTCTGTTTGTCCATTGTTTTTCTCTTTGTGTTGTGTTTCTGTCCTCTCCTCCTGTCTCCTCCTCCTCCATTGGATGGCATGTTGTGCTGTGGTGCCTCTAGTGATCTGCAGCCTTCTCTGGACAGGGTTAGGAGCGCTAGCGCCAACTGTCTGACCCCAGACAATCATGCCCCCTCATCAGAGACTGAAAGGTACCAGCCTCTGTCCCCAACACCCCTCCTGTAGTGCTCCAGTAGTGTCTCATCCTCTACCTCTCCTGGTCTTTGTAGTTCTTTTCCCTCTGAATGGTCCTACACTAGCTGAATATGAAGCTTCCCCCTTCCTCGCGCTACTCAGACTCCATCGCTGTGCACCACTCTTATTATTCACCCAGCAGCTACCATGTTTTACCTCAGTCCTCAAGTTGTGTATGAAGCTGCAACGATTTTCTAAAACTGACATGAGTAGATCATGCCCTAGCAATGATCATTAGCAAGGATCATAAATAATAAGCGCTTAACTCCAGAAAGATTTTACCACATTTCATATCATTGAAGTATCACCATCTAGAAACCGTCATCAAAGATTGGCACCCAGACAACAGAATCGGTGCACCTCTTCTTGTACACCTTACCTAATCTAAAGATGAATCACTTCACCATCCAGCCTACTTTCGCTCACGTCGTCCCGACCCTTCGACCTCTCATGCATCTAATTTGTTAGCTTCACTCCTTAATAATAACCAGCATAACCATCTCCAGTGTCTTTTTATTAAGACTGAATAAGACCAGCTATCCTGCTTGATCCAGAGCTTTCTGGTGCCAGTGCTGCTTTCTTGGTCAACCATCATCCACAATGTAATCACAATACCTTGAAGCATAGGTTCGAATTTATTTAAGTCTATTTCATTACAATACTCTCATGCTATATGTTGAGAGTGTTGTGGGCCTCTGTAATCACTCACCCTGTCCACGCAGGCTGTGAAATGATACCTTCGTAGTGTGACACAGTATAAAAGATGAGGGTCAAAACAGTCCCCCTTCCGTTCATCTTCATCCTGGAAGATTCATGTAGGTTTATTGTTGGTGTTTTGTTGGTAACGAATCTAAAAATAACACTCGCCATGGCCAAATGCCCTATCTTGCGATGTTAACGAAAGTGAGAAATAATTCTGGTATCCGTCCCGTGATTCCGCTCCGCTCCAAAATTGAATGGGTTCTTTCTTGGCCAATGCTTCACTCTTCCACCAAGTTTCATAAAAAATCGAGCCAGTAGTTTTTTCCATAATCGTGCTGACAGACAAACAAACCGAACCGAAACCATGACCTCCTTGGCCAACCCTGTCTCCCACAAAAGTACTTTCCTATACAACTAAACTGCATTCTGCGCATAGCTTGTTGTACTACGTCACTTGCGGCGGCCGTCCGCAGACTTTCAAACGCATTTGTGATAACTTAGTGTGATCCGTGACACAATACGTTCTCTCCAAATGTGATTGAGAATGCAGTTAAGTCGTATGGGAACGTAATTTTTAGGAGACAAGGCTGCCTTGGCGGCGGTAACTAGAAGGGCCCTCAGAGAGCGCAGACCTCTGCCAAAGCCGTGCCCTCTCTTGCGATTTTCACAAAAGTGGAAAAATATTTTGTGTATTCACCCTGTGATGCGAATCCGCTCCATGCTACATGCTTCCACCAAGTTTCATGAAAATCAGCCAGCAGATTTTCTGTAATCCTGCTGACAAACAGACAAACAAACCGAACCAAGAACACGACCTCCTTGGCGGAGGTAAAAATAAAGTGATTGTATGTCAGTGTTCTGCTGCCCCCAAGTTGCCAAAAAATATGTGTAGCCATGTCAGGCACAAAGAGACTCACTAGGTACATACCCAATAATGGAATAGCATGGCTTTCTGATTTTACAATGGCTTGCTGATTTGGTCATATGGGTGATATATTTTGTATGTGTACACATAGAAAATCTTTGTCCCATTCCCTGCCCCGGAGACGTCCGGCCAGTCCCAGGATTCTTATCCAACATGCTTCCCCTGAAGACGACAGGTACCCTTCTGTGGACCCCCGGCCGCTTCCTCTTAGAGCTTGACTAATGCCTTCAAATCTGATGCCATTACGTACCAAACCCCAAAGTGTTTATTAGAATTATGATAAAAGGAGAAAGGCTTTTGTCAAGGCAAATCACCACCCAGTATGTCACCAATTCCCAAGTTTTTTTTCAGTATTGTGAGGAACTGACTGAATTCCTCAGTTGGGTCTTATTGGGTTCAGGCAGATGTCAAGCTCTACCTCGTATTTGCAGCTAGCACTAATCTCTCTGCTGAGTTGTGATATTTCTGATTAGCTGGTAGTGAATTTGCAACCTAAACTATTCCAACTCTTTCTACTCTGATAAAAGTGAGTGACTTTATCTTGTATCATATAAAACAAGTATATTTAACTTATTTCAGCCAAATTTAGTAAAGTACGAAAGTGGCTGATTTTCAAATGTTCAAATGCCTTTAAAGAAACGGTTCAACATTTTGGGAAATATGTTTATTCACTTACTTGCTGAGAGTTTGATGAGAAGATCCATACCACTATCATAGTTTTCCGTTGAATATAATGGGCAACCTCCAGGTCTGAAAAGTGAAGCCAATGAGGAAGTGCCTTAAACTTACATTCTTACTAATGGCCAGCAGGGGGCGACTCCTCTGGTTGCAAAAAGAAGTCTGATTGTATAGAAGTCTATGAGAAAATGACCCTACTTCTCACTTGATTTATTACCTCAGTAAACATTGTAAACATGAGTTTATGGTCTCAATCACTAGTTTCAAGTCTTCTTCAATACAGCATGATGTTCATTTAGTAAATTATGATCCCATTTAGAGTCAGATAGACCATAAAGCAGGGTATGCTTTAGGGCGGGGCTACCTTGTGATTGACAGGTCGCTACCACGGCGTTGCCCGGTCTGGGAGTCGTCAGCGTTTTCGTCTTACAACTGTAACACTTTCACAGTGTGTTTTCAGTTAATGAAGTTAATTGTAACATTTTGGTCGCCTAAAAACGTCTTATTCAGTGTTCAGTTATACTTGGCTCCACCCCCTCGTATCACTTCTGGTTGCAAAAAAACAAGATGGCGACGGCCAAAAGCAAGACATAATAACATAACTTGTTAATTAGTGAGCTTTGGAGGTACTGTTAGGTGGATTTTGTTACCTTGAGCAAAGCTGTTTCCCTCTATTTAAAGTCTTTATGCTAAGCTATGCTAATATCACTTGGCTTTACCTTCATATTTAATGCAGATGGCAGATGTCATATCAATCTTCTCATCTAAAACCCTTTACAAACCGGGGTTTTTTTTTTTGCGCGCTTAATTCGCATGTCAATATATTTTTTGAGCTGTTATTTTTGTCATGAATACTTTAACACAGAACGCATATTTACGCAATATTACGCAATATTACGCGGTGAAAAAATGTCTTTTTTTCGGAATAAAGTCGATTTTCTGAGCTTTCTCAGTTCTTAGTCCGAACCAGGATGGCAAACTTTATTACTCCTTTCAACCTTGACAAAGAGAGCGCATACCAGATCCACTCCTTCCGTTCTTACCTTTCACAATAAAAGCCTTAGACATATTATATTCACAGGTGAGTATTTCGCATTTTCGTGTCGTTTATTCGTCATGCCCTGGTGTGTAAAGACCTTAACTCGCAACAAAAAAAAGCAGATAACCTTATTTCCCAAAATGTCAAACTATTACTTTAAACTTGCTTATACCTGAAATTGTTATTTTCTTGAAACCAATAATAGTAGCAGTTGCTTTATTTTTTACAAATACAAGATGAAATCACAAACTTTTCTTGAGTTTTTTCAATTTAGCTTCCTATTGCTAACCTTCTGGTTTGTGGTCAGTGAGCTGGACACAGTGAGAGTGAACATGGTGTACAATGTCGAACTTGTCAACCTCACTGTGTCACATGGACATAGACAAGTTCTACTTTGTTTCATACTGTGTCACTTACATTGTGTAAAGGGTTGCTTGTATGGTTTTTCAGCTTGTGGGTGGTGTTTTCCTGGTTTCCTGGCGATAGTTTTCGTCCCTAGTCGTGGTTGTTGTTGCCGAAGTTTTGTCCTGTTGCTTTTCTACCCTTCCTTCGCGGTTTTTAGTTCCCAGTTTGTTCTCTTTTGAACTTAGTAGTTTGTACTGGTCATGGTGTGAAATCCTGCCTTGTTGAGTTTGCTTCCTGCAGTCTTTCCGAGTGTACTTTTTGTTCTGGGAATTGCATCTGCAGCTTCTGTGTGCTCGCCTTCTCCTCTCAGTCTTTAAGAAGCCTCTCTTTTTCAAGGCTTAGTGCTCAGCAATGACTTCGAATTCATGATGTCCATAATTCATATCAGAAGTGTGACTGTGTGTGTTTGTGTGTGTTCGTGTGTGTGTGTGTGTGTGGGGCGGTGCATGTATCATCCTTGTCATCTTCATGTCCATGAATGGAGAATATGGATGCTACTTCCTACTCAAGAGACTTTTATTCACCTCAGTACAAAGAAGAGGTACACACACACACACACACACACACACTTACGTGCACACTCACACACACACAGGCAGAGTTACAGATGAAGCACGAGTGTGTGACACCCCTTATTCATATCACAATCACATCATCCATCACAGCATGCCTCCTATTTCCTGTTTTCCAGATCATAAACTTATAAGGCCAATGACAGCCCCCCCCCTGACACAGTCAGACTCCTCTAAATCTAAATGATGTCTCCTCCCTCATGCTCTCTTCCATCCTCTCATCCATCCATCCATCTATTTTTTTTCCTTTTGTGTATTGTTCCCTTTTGCTCATCCACCATTCTCCAGGCAGCCTCGGACCCTGGAGACACCCGAGTGTCAGACTCTTGGCAGGAAGCTCGCTGACAGAGGCAGGTAAGGCATGTACTGTAGGCTCAGCACATGTCAAACAGTAGTATAGTGTAGGAGGTCATTGACGGGAGCTTGAAATTACACAACCAACTTCAAAATTCTTTAAAAAAAAAAAAACTCTATTGCTGGTAGCTTTTTTTGGAAGAAGCAATCTTTTCTTACGTTAGTTTCAAGCCCCATTTGTGCAGGATCAACATTACAGAGGGAGGTGGGGAATGAAATATTCACTGGGCTCCTCTGTAATTTCATTTATCGTTCTGGACGACATTTTAAAATTAGAAAAAAATGACAAGATATGGCTGTAATAGACATGGAACATAAGTTAATGTATCTTGAGGTATTTAGTTCATACCCAGATAAATTCAGCCAAATTATGGTCATTAGTATAGTATAGTAGTAGTAGTATACTGTAGTGTCGTACAGTGACTATCTTAAATGTCTCTACAGGCATGCTAGCAGCTCTGTGAGGCCGTCCTTAAGTAACACAGTGGTGCTAAATGCTAACAAGCTGATGTTTAGCAGGTATAATGTCTATGATGTTCTTAGCATGTTAGCATGCTAACATTTGCGAATTACAGTAGCACTAAACACAAAGTACATTTTAGGATGATTGGAATGTCGTTAGTTTTGCAGGTATTTAGTCAGACACTAAAGTATTGGGCTAATTAAAGTTTTGACATTGTGGTAGTGTTAATATGAAAAGTTCTTCCGCCTCATCTTGTGGGAGACACGCAGTCCCGTTCGTACCAAATTTAATGTAAATCCATCCAACATTTCACTTGAATGTCACATGATTTGGATGACTTATTATTTATTTGTCTTCTGTTGCTTTTTTTCCTCTCCTCCATTTTTTCCTCGACCCCCATCTTTCTTCACGTTTTCGTTCCTGCATGCTGCTGCTTCCACACTGTGTTGCGGGGCTTTGGGTTTGTATGGCACTCGTGTGACTGTGTGTGTGTGTGTGTGTGTGTGTGTGTGTGTGTGTGTGTGTACCAGAATCAAGCCCACCTCCATCTTAAGGGGCTCCAGAGGAAAGAAGGCCCCACTGCGGCCCCTTGGTAAGGGGATTCCCCTTGAATGAGTTCCCCCAGTCTAACCCAGTCTGACACAGAGGCAGTTGATATATACTGTAGATAGTGTGGTGGAGAGGAACAAGACAGGGCTGCTCTCTCACTCCTTCGTACCTGTGTGTGTTTGTGTGTGTTTCCGTGACCTGTCTTTGCCACATCACAGCCTCGGATGCTGCTGCTGTTGTGTGTTTGTGTAATTATTGTGTACGTGTTGTGTGAAGGTCATTGTTTAGTCATTTCTGAGCGGATGTGTCAGTGTTGGGTCCAGTGTTAAATGCCCGATTTGCATATTTTGGTCTGTTTCGACATTCCTCAAGCAACATCTGAAGGAATTATTACATAATTCAATGATTTAGCAGCAGTAATTGTATTATCTTGCCCTATTCTGAGTATAATGGTCAGTAAAATGACAATTTTGATTGGAAGTTTGTTACAATAAAACTGGTGGTGATGTATCCATGTAAAAAAAACAAAAACAATGATATCAACATTTTTAAACCTGGAATAATGGAAATAATTTTTTTTTTAAGAAAGTGCAATTGATATGACATGCCAAAACACATGGAATTGACAAACTAATTATGAGTAATTCACTGTGAAATAGGAAACACAGGTAAAACCTGAATAACTGTAGTGAGAATGGATTACAATGAATGGATGTCTGCAGATATGGTGGGATTTGTGCTTGAAGGCTTTCACCTTCTCTATGTGTTCTTCCACTGTCTAAATCTTTATTTGCTGCTCTTTCTGCTACAGGATCCCTCACTATATCCACCCTCTGAACAAGCTTCACTTTGCTTCACTTTGTGAATATGTCGTCGCTGCTACAGATTTTTCACCAAACTATCGTTGCTGTTCTTTCATTTCCACGACTGGTGCTTTTCCTGTCACTTCATTTTTTTTTAATATACAACTTTATATTTGATGTTACGCATCTTAAAACAAAATATGAAATGACAGCAGGTTCCGTTTGTTAAAAGCTGTTTTTTTGCTCAGTTTTTGTGCTCCTTCAGGTGAATTTCAACCACTTACAAAGTCACAATTAACTCAAGACATCCAACCAGCAAGTGTCCGGTGCTGCAGTGTGAACACCCCGGATCACAAACATATTGACTTTAATTTCATTTTCTCTCTCTTTTTTTATCCCCATTCTTTCATCCCTGCTTTTGTTCCTTCCTCTTCTCTGCATCTCTCCATCTCTGTTTGCTTCACTATCATATTATTTTGTGTTAGGGGCCACCTCCAAGGTGGTGCGTCTCTTTCCTCCTCAGTGACGTCCTCCTCAGCCCGCAGAGTACGGCAACTCCCACAGCTTCCCCCCAAGAGCAGCACCGTAGAACAAGGTAATCCTGTTGATGATTTTGTGTTTGTAAAACTCAGGTAGAAGTCTATAGGTGAGGGATGATTTGCAATTGACAACGACTGTACTGGATTGCAGTGCCATTCAGACATTATTATTATTATTATTATTACTTTCTGGAGTATCTGCTGGTTGCCTGGCAACCTCACACAGACTCTGCGAAGAGACTACTCTCTGCCAAGAAATAGTCCGTCAAACAACCCCCTGTTAAACTACAATTCATTTTATTGTGCATCAGTAAAATGACATATTTGATCATTTTTGTAACGTTGTAATGGTGTGCTATCTTTGCCAGGTCTCCCTCGAAAAAGAGATTTTAATCTCAAGGGACTTCCTGTTTAAATAAAGGTTAAATTAATCATGATGTCCTATAACTGTTGCTGCTATTTACTGAAATATTACACTCGCTGTTTGACCTGAAAGACCAAGATTAATGAAAACAGGTTGATTACTATCTACGCTAAAAGGGGACATCAGAGTTAGTGGGTCCAGCTTTTTCAGCACCGAATGTTTATGTTTTGCAAATAGGTTCACTTTGCAGTGCAGTGTCTGATTAAGTGGAAGTTTATTGAGCTTCTTATATTTCATGTGTGTGTTTTTGTAGCCCTGGTAGCAGAGGAGTGTGTTCGTCAGCTCCAGATGAGGGTTCATTCCAACCGGGCGTCAGCTGCCACCACCTCCAGCCAACAGGACCTGGACCGAGCCCTCAAGAACAAGCGGGAGGTGGGCCACAACTGTTTATTTTTTTTTAATTATTTTTGGCTTCATTTATACTGACGGTTCAGTTTAACTCATCAGGAGAATGGACGGATACAATACGGGTTCCAGCCAGAGAGCATGAGCCATAATGTTGCTGAAGTGCATCGCAGTGAATTGCATTTACTGTCTAAGAAAGTAATAAATTATCTTACAGTAATGGTGAAGACCACACTCAGTAAAATGAATTGGTTCCAACTGGGCAGCCGCTGAAGAACGCACCTCAAATACATGAAGTGTATAATCCACACCGGCTGGTTTTCCTCTCCCTAACTGACAGTTTAACGGCGACATCCTGACTTTCACACGTCTACATGCCACTAGTTTCACTTTTCTGTATGCATCATGTCAGCGCTGTCTTTGTGATGCATTACACTGTCCCCCATCTGACTGAATGTGAAATGATTTAAATCTGACGGTATCAGCACAAACTGACTAAAACATGTGAACGTGTCAGTAATGCTGTGATATGGATGAAAGCGTGTACAGTAGCAGGTTTGATCATTTTGAGATTTACTTTAGCTTTTATATTCTGTTATACAATCTGAATTGTTAATAATCTGCGTAACGGTGAAGGTTTGTCTGATATCAGCTTCTGAAACATCTTTTTCAACTTCAAACTAATATGTAGTATGTTAAAATATTTTCTTTTCAAAGGTGGAAAAGTGTCTGAAACGGCATTGTGATCATGGAATGACGGGAACTCTCATTTAAAACTAATAATAACAATGCTGATAATTAGGGCTGTCAATCGATTTTAAAATATTTAATCGCGATTAATCACGATTGTCCATGATTAATCATGATTAGTCGCAAATTAATCACACATATTTTATCTGTTGAAAATGTACCTTAAATTGAGATTTTTCAAGTATTTAATACCCTCATCAACATGGGAGTGGACAAATATGGTTTCTTTATGCAAATGTATCAATTAACAACACAAAACAATGACAGATATTGTCCAGAAACCCTCACAGGTACTGCATTTATCATAAAAATATATGCTCAAATCATAACATGGTAAACTGCAGCCCAACAGGCAACAACAGCTGTCAGTGTGTCAGTGTGCTGACTTGACTATGACTTGCCCCAAACTGCATGTGATTATCATAAAGTGGGCATGTCTGTAAAGAGGAGACTCGTGGGTACCCATAGAACCCATTTTCATTCACATATCTTGAGGTCAGAGGTCAAGGGACCCCTTTGAAAATGGCCATGCCAGTTTTTCCTCGCCAAAATTTAGCGCAAGTTTGGAGCGTTATTTAACCTCCTTCATGACAAGCTAGTATTGACATGATTAGTACCAATGGATTCCTTAGGTTTTTCTAGTTTCATATGATGCTAGTCTTTTCACTCTAGCTACAACTGAGCCTGCTAACGTTACAACCTAAATATCGCAAGTTGCGTTAATGTGTTAAAGAAATTATTGCCGTTAACGTGTTATTATCGCGTTAGCTTGGACAGCCCTCATACTAAACATATTTTTTTTGCGGCATGGAAATTCCAGCCTTGGAAACAGACTTTTCTCTCTGATGTTATGGACTCATATGGTTGGAATGGCTAACGTGTTAGCAAACAGTATTTACATGATATGTTATTTGTGTGCCGTGTGTTTCCTGCAGCTCTACAAGGACCAGAGGAGGAGCAGTGAGAACGTTTCCCATAAGTCCTCAGACAGTGATGTCAGCGACGTGTCAGCCATCTCTCGAACCAGCAGTGCCTCTCGCATCAGTAGCACCAGCTACATGTCCATCCAGTCAGAGAGACCCCGGGGACGCTTCAGGTACACTCACACGCTCACTTTGACAATAACTTTGCTTTTTTTTGTGTATTATTCATGTTTACTTTCCAGTAAAGGAATTATTAAGTCATATGAAATAAACGTAGTTTTGGGTGACGTGTGATGATCAGCAGGGCCATGCGCGCAACGGGTCGCCACATGATGAAGAGCACCAGCGTGAGCGGCGAGATCTACGGCATAGAGCACACCGACGGCAGCCAATCAGACACAGCGCTCGGGAGCCTGGGAAGCGGGATCAAGAAGCGGCGCTCGAGCCTCAGCCAACGTGTCGTCGCCATCCTGCCATCCAGACGCAGCCGGAGTACCTCGCAACTCAGCCAGACAGGTCAGAGAACAAGTCTGACTGACAGGCTGAGAAATCTGCACACAGAAACACACAGAAACAAACTATATATCACACAGCAGTATCAGATCTACTTATCCTCCCTAACACTTCATGGCACCACCAACCATAGACCCTCACTGAAGGCCTTTAAAGTTGCCGTCTGATCATTTCATTAAAGAATCACCACCACAATCATTTTAAGTCATTAGCGTAATTACTGTAAATAAATAATACCATCGCCAAGAAGATTGGCAGCATCTAACGGTGTCTAGTCTGTTTTATATTGTGTGGTAAATCTTTCATTGGACAAACTAAAAGGCTAATATAAAATGTTTATCAGTAAAGCTGAAGCAGCAAGTTTAGCTTGAAAGCTGTTTTTCTGAAGGCCGCTTTAGGTAGAATTTTTTTTGATGCGGTTACAGCATCTTTCAAATCATTGTGATGGTACTGTACACGTTTTTGTTTGTAGAAAATGAGACAGTCTCAGGAGATATATGTGGCTGTCAGCTACGGTGTCTTTTTTGATACTACCTCGAGGGGGCGTCAAAGTCAAAGACATTTCCTGTACATGTAGTGGCTTTAACGAGTACTTTAGAGAGTACTTTAAAGAGTACTTTAAAGAGTACATTAAAGAGCGTCAACACTTCCCAAACGTTGACTTATTCATCATGTAACTTCCATCCTTAAGTGACGCCACTTCCATAGTTATTTTAACCCAAACATCGACTTATTTATCATGTAACTTATGTACTTAAGTAACGCCATTTCCGTAGTTATTTTAACCCAAATGTTAGTTGCAGCTATGGTTTCGTTGTCAAGGACAATGGCAATAAAGCTCTTTTGAATCTCTTGAATCTTGGAGAGACGATGCAGTTCCATGTTAACTTACTCAAATGCATCTCTGCTTCGAGAGCCGGTTTGGATAAACAAATGCATCACGGGTGCATTTATTTATGAATTTGATGCGTTTTTATCAATACAGAAGCAAACAGACAAAAACACTCACATTCTGTAAATAGAGACTTCAGTGCAGATAGACAACAACCTGTATTGTAGGTCACTAACACTGGAACACATTTAGATCATTTCACCAGTGTATCCAGTGTTGCTGTTGTTTCTGATGATGTTTATTGGCTTTGTTGTTGTTGTTGTTGTTGTGTGTGTTATTTCAGAGGCGGCGGGTAAGGCGGCGGACAGACAGAAAGGTAAAGCAATAGTTAGACAGACAGACAGACAGGTTGGTAGGAAGACAGTCAGACACTGTAAGACAGGAAGAAACTACTTCAGGTACTTTACTTCAGGTGATGCTTCTAAGGATTTATAGGTGCCATCAGTTGTTGGTGCATGATAAACCACGCATGGTATTATAGTATATAGCAGAAATAAATACATTATGTAGCAACTGTTAAATGTAACTTCTGTGATGTTTTTTTTTCTAATTGCATTGAGAGATGTTAAAGAATATGTTAATTAATAAAGCATCACAGTGCACTTTTTAACAGACACAGATGCAGACAAAATAGACCAAACTCAGTCAGACAGGGAGTCATAGAGAGAGAATGATGATAGCGAGGGAGAGTTGTAGAAGTTCCCATCACCTCCAGCCCTTCCTGAACTCTGTCTCCGGCACGCTTCCTTACTCCACCCTCTTCTGTCATGTTCAGTTCTTCAAGAAGCCTGACCGAATCCAAAATCATTGTCTCAATTAGTCCGATTGTTGTAACCTACCGCCTGTATCTGCCTTTTCAGTTTCACTTAAAAAAAAAAAAAACTAAATCTGAAACACTGGTGTTCTTTTTTAGAAAGGACGTCATGTGTTTATGATAAAACAAACAGAAGGCTTTTAAAAAGATCTGAACTCTCCATTTAAACCAGGATGTACACTGTATGATTTCTTCAACCCTCTGAGTTTTACCTTTACATCCCTGCCAAACAAGCCATGTTATCGTCCTGCAGTGACCTCATCACCTAAATAACAGTAGATATTCCTTTGGATTTTCCCAAAATGATGTGTTGTCTACACAAAACCTTTTTTTCTAGCATGCTGAAGATTGCTCTGTATTTATCTTTTACAGAAATTCTGTTTTGAGATGTTGGTGAGGTCACCAGGGGATATTCATTTGCATGGCTTGCATATTGATGAACCTCAGCCGATAGTTATCAGGCTTTTCAGAGTTGTTTGAAAAACTATGACTGGAAAAAAAGAGTAGTATTAAATTCATCTTCTTCACAAATGCAGGTGCAGTTTTGAGTAATTGTTTAACGCCTCTTCTCTGCCCCAGAAGCTCCGGCGGGTAAGAAGGTGGGTAAGGGCAACGTCAGCAGCAGCATCCAGAGGAGCGTGGAGACGGGCATGGCGGTGGAGTACCCGCGGGGGGGGTCAGCCATGAACCGGCAGGCCAGCAGAGAGTCGACTGATGGCAGCATGAACAGCTACAGCTCTGAGGGGAAGTACGTACACACAGAATGCATGTTGTGTGGACTATATGTGCAGTAAACTACAGCACATTGTGAGAATAAAAGTGTCTTAAGATGATGGATCTACCAAGATGACAGCTATGATGGCATTTTAGCAACTTTAACAACACAAGAAAACAGGAACTTGACAATTGTTGCAGTGCTTGTGCACGGGAGCTCTGTCTTTAGTACTATTATGATAAGTTCAAAGAGGATATTATGATGTCTTATGGAATATTCACACCTTGATCGTTTGGAACAGTTGTTTTGAAACCTGGAGCGTTTCAACCCCAGTTTCGGTTTGTTTGTCGCACCCAGATTATCAAAGTTTACCTGTTGCCCCGTCTGAATATCAATTGTCATGCAACCCTATTTTCCCATGTTTTTGTGTCTAAGTTACTAATGGGGAAAACAATTATTGAAATTGGTCCAGTACTGACGGAGAGCGCTGTAGACACCAGCCGCGAAACAAGCTGCTAGGGCAATTGAGCAGAGTTAATGTAACGTTACGTCCACAAAAAGTGCTTGTTTTTACCACCGACAGGCTCAGATTGTTATTAAAAGTGTCTGACAACATTATGGAAGGAACCCTACAGAGAAAAAAAAAATAATTCTCCGCTCAAGGAGAAGTCCAGTTATTGAAATCATCTAAATATTCAGCCATGACATTGAAAATCTTTTAGATGACACTAAGGTAAAACAACAAACTCTGCCTGGCCGGCACTAGCAGTGTTTCCACAGTTCTCTTCCGGGTACCCGTCTCCTCGCCAGATTTCAGAACGAGTCTTCTCCTCGAACGAGACTCTTTCCATGATGTCAGACACTTATAATAACAATTCTGTCATGGCAGAAACAAGCACTTTTAGTGGACGTAAATGACGGTGCCAGCTTGCCTTAACAGGATTACATTGCAGCCTCTGAGCAGCTGCCGTCTACAGCGCTCTCCCTCAATACGGGACCAATTTCAGAAATTGTTGTCGCTATTAGTCAGTTAGACACAAAACCATGAGAAAATAGGGTCCAGGTTGTGGCAGACAAGGGTAATAACCAATGATATACAAAAAAAAGAGTGAGAGCAGACAGATAAGCTCTGCACAGGTAAAAGTTTAAGCATGTAATATATATCTGCACCTTAACCACACTAACCGAGAATTACTTATGCAGGTTGGTTCCATGTGCATGTTTGAGTTTCTTTTTAGTATTAAAAAGCGACTATAGAGACCCATGCAGGTGACCACGCTCGGTGCTGTGGTATAACATATAACAGTATAGTGTAGGGTGACAGTAATGTTTGTTTTCCAAAACTTATAATTGTGCCCTTAATTGCATCTTATGGTGTTTTGAGTGGTGATGTAGGAGATGTTGAATAATAATTTGTGTGCGTGCCTGTGTGTGTCAGTCTGATCTTCTCAGGTATGCGGTTGGGTGCCGATAGTCAATTCAGTGACTTCCTGGATGGTTTAGGACCCGGTCAGCTGGTTGGCCGGCAAACACTGGCCACACCTGCCATGGGTCAGTGAAAACCAAACCAAACTACAAATATTAGGTTCTATTATACATGTAAAAATAGAAAGAGTACCAAGAATACCAGTGTACTTCACCTTTTGTTGATGTATATATACTATATATACTGTGTATGTGCTGCTTTGACAACTTGGAGAAACATATTGAGATCAGGATGAAAAAGTAGTAGTTTTTGATCATTTTACTGTAATGTGTTTAGATGTGGTTTGTATGTGTGTTTGATTGATATGTCTCCTATACATACAGGTGATGTTCAGATCGGTCTGATGGATAAGAAAGGTCAGCTGGAGGTGGAGGTGATCAGGGCACGAGGCCTTACCCAAAAACCAGGCTCCAAATCCCTCCCAGGTAAACTTTAAATACAGCACCGATACCTGAATGTCAAACTCAAATACAGGCACAACCCAACAAAGTTTCTTCCTCTCTCTTCTTCTTCTTCTTCCTCCCTAATCCCTCTAATTTCCCCATCTCCTTACCTCCATCATTTTATCTGTCCTCAATCTTTCTCTCTGTTTACTTTGCTCCGTCCATCCCCAGCTCCCTACGTCAAGGTGTACCTGCTGGATAATGGAACTTGTAAAGCCAAAAAGAAAACCAAGATTGCACGAAAGACCCTGGAGCCGCTCTACCAGCAGCACCTGCTCTTTGAGGAGAGTCCCCAGGGCAAGGTGCTTCAGGTAATCCTCTGGTTGCGATATTTGTTTCCCTACCATGGTGAAGGCTTGACCCGCCCTACTCTGCCTCTGGTTGGCTCACCCTGATATTCTTACCCTAAACCTGACTAATCTCACTCCTCATGCCTAAACCTAACCAACCCAACCAATGAAGGCATTCAAGGCAAAGAGAAGGGAAGTTCCGATGGCGTCATTCTCCAGATGAAATTAGCCATGTGCTTCTGTTTGTTGCAGGAGAGTGTGTATTTTCAGAGCAATGGGCAGTCTCCTTCTCAATTTACTTGAGACTTGACCTGGATCTTTCTTGAATGACTTGAGATTTGACTGAGTTGTCTTGAATTACTTGAGACTTGTCTCAAATGACATCAGATTTGACTTGGACTTGTCTTGAAAGACCTTTGATTTGACTTGGATTCATTTGGACATTGAATTACTTTAAACTTGACTTGGACTTGTCTCAAAACACTTAAAAACATCTCTGCATCACTGACTTTGAGAGTATCCATTTGCCTGGTCTAAAAGCATTAACTAAGCATTAAGTTTTGCTCTTAAGCCTTGAGTAAGGTCTCTCTGAAGCCTTGAGTAAGGTCTCTCTGAAGCCTCGGCGTCCACATGGCTGCCTTTATGCATTACAAAATGATTCATAGTCATAATGTGTAGGTCTTTCTCCTGCTCAATACTTCCTGGTTTAACTCGTCTACCATTCTCTCCTCTAGGTGATAGTTTGGGGCGACTATGGAAGAATGGACCACAAATGTTTCATGGGTGTAGCACAGATCTTATTGGAGGAGCTGGACCTCTCGAGCACGGTGATTGGCTGGTACAAACTGTTTCCGCCGTCCTCATTGGTGGACCCTACATTAGCTCCGCTCACGCGGCTGGCGTCTCAGACGTCATTGGACAGCTCAGGACCGCCACCGGGCGTTCGGTCCTAGTGACCGAGTGGCGACCGCAACCCCCCCGCCCCCAAAGTATCCCTCAAATGACAAAATAATGGACCACAGCTACTGGACCAGAACTGAGCAGAGGGCGAGAACACGCCCCGAGGACGACGACGACGACAAGCCCTCGGTCAACCAATGAAAAGCCTGACGGAGCAACAGGGAATGAGAGCGAGAAAGAGAGAGAGGGAGAGACAGAACAAGCCAATCAAAGCTTAGCTGGAGTCTGACAATCACGTCTCACACCTTCCCTCTTCCTCCTCCGTTTGCCTTTTTGTTTTCAAAGCTTTGCTTTCTTTGTTTTCTCCTCTGAGCTGCAGCAGTGGAGCTTCCTGTCCAATATCCTTCACTTCTGTTACTCTTTCTTTCTTTTCTCCTTACTTTCTTGTGCAGCCCCGATCAGAGCACCCGATCAAGGTGGAGTCCTCCGCCTCGCAGCCCTCCAGCCAATCAGAGTAGAGCTCGCTGCTAGGCCACAGGGACGAGAGGTGTAAACAATGTGTGGGAGTTAGCGAAGTTGAGGCGGCTTCGTTCAGCCGGACCGCCACGCAGAGGTTGGCTGTTGTCTCTGCTGGTGTTACCGTGGTAACAGTGTGGTATTAAATGAGCACGAGGGGCAGCGGTTTGGCACGGTTTGGTTACCTCTTCAGATGAAGGGAGCCTGCACACGCTCGTGCACATTCTTAGCCTTGTTGTGACGTATGAAAGCAAGCACAAGGAGAGCTTGACTCCTTTATTCGGACAGAATAAAAATAAAGTTTTCGTCTGAACAGAGAGGAAAGAAAATAGAGGCCAAATTAACTTTTTATTTTTTCATTTGGGATCATTTTTTTCTGTCTTTGTTTAGAGTTCAGTATGGTACCATAAGGTGCAGACTCCCTCTGTGTACGTTTGGTTTTCGAGCGATGGTGCGCCGACGATAAAGGTCAGGTCCCATTCGCCCGATCACCCACCCTCACCCCTACCCCCCCGGTCTCCTCCCCTTCCCCGACCCCTCTAACTCCCCCCCGTAGGAGGGAGCAGCATGACTCGGGGACGCCCCGCCCCCGGCCCCAAGCTGCATGCACGTTTCTTTTGTTCCGTTTGTTTCGTTTTCTGTTTTGTTCTCTACTTTTTTGTAAAATAGAAGATGAGACAAATTAACGAACGATTCTCAAAAAAACAAAAACAGAAAAAAAGACTAGACTATGTGTGTTAGTTCCACATACTTTTAGGCCAGCTTGTATGTTGCATGTTCTTGTACAGTTTGCTCGTACTGAATATGAATACAAACCGAGAAAAGCCAAGCCATCCCCGCCCCCTAACAGGAGCGGACCAATAGGGGGGGGATCAAACTCCGCCCGGGCCACGCCTTCCACTCTGGGTCTAAATATCCATATTAGGAAGTCTCTGGAAAAAGAATTATCTTTGTTTCCGTTTTTTCTTTGGACCCGTTGAACAACAGTGCTGTTCTGTAGTACTGAGCATCCTCGAGCCCCGGGCGTATCTGAGGGTGTAGGTGTCGAAACTGTAGTTTACGACAGTCGGGGCTAGAGACAGAGATAGAGAATGTGTGTATAACAGCTAAATGTATATGAAGTATAATTATGAGTTTGACAGAAGTTATAAAGATATAGATATATGAATATAAAAAGAGTGTATCTGACTGTACACCCGTCACACACACATGCACACCTTGTACATACAAACCAGGATGAGCGGCTTGAACTTAAGTTATGAACAAACAAAACATCGCTGACACACAAACATTCCTGGTCTTGTTGAAGGGAATTTGCGTCCTGTGGATGTGCTCGAGCCGCTGAGCGGCGCTGAGCCACAAGGGGGCGCTAATAGGCCTTTATTTTTGTCCTAGTTGCAGCAAAACAAAGCAGAACCAATTGGAACAAAGTTTACTTTCTTCTCCTTTAATCCCCTTCCCCCTGTTTAGTGCTATTGGTTTGGACTGGACTTCTAAAGCCAATGAGAAATCTGATTTTGCAGACATATTTTGCAGACGTTTCTGTTGAAACCCTTGGCGGTGTGGCCGACTGCCCTTTCCTTTGTCAGTATTACTCCAGGAATACTGATTGTTTACAGCCCATGGCTCCCCACTCCCAAACCACGATTTTAGACGAAAGACTAAGTATTCACTGCAACAGTTCTTGTTTGTATAACAGATGTGGCTCTACTGATGTGTATGTTTTATATTCAAGAGTTCATTTTTATTATTTACAAATAAAAGACTGTGTGGAAGAAGATCATGGCTTTTTCGAACGGAGTGGTCTCAAATTATTGTGAAGAAAATGACTTCAGAGCCTTATTTAACATGTGATTGTAACTGTGATTATTTTCCACTGGTGCACACACACAGAGAAAGCCGGGACAATACAAGGTAAGCCTTTTACCTTCATGCTGTATAAGAAATGCACTTGCCATATTCCAGTTTTTCTTGGATCCACTACCTTCATGACTGAAAGTAAGAAAGAAGCTACTGTGGAAAAATGTTTTGTAAAAATTCCTGCCTTGTTTTCCCGCCAATAGACTCTACAAGGAGATCTACAATCGAGGGGCGTCTGCCCTGAATACCCCCGTGGAGGCCCTAAACAATGACAGAAAGGAAATTATGAGTGAGCATGCCTGAGAGGAGTGAATGACAGGATATATGAGAATTAACCTACAGGCCTAAGTATGCGATACGCTAGAGCTTCATTTTAACACATTAATCAACAGAATAATGATAATATATGATGGTTTTCTCAGTACTTTATGAAAACAAACTAAATATCTCGGGGTTTTGGACTGTTGGTCTGACAAAACAAGACAAATCAATGTTAACTTTGGCTTTGAGGAATTGTAATTGGCATTTTTCACTCTTTTTCTGACATCTAGATGTATTTAAAGAGTTTTTAAGAGTTAAAAGCAATATATGCAGGCTAGACTTTACAGAGGGTCCAGTACACATACACGTTTGGTTTGCTCACTTTTGCATGTAGTTTAGCCATCTGACATATTGCACATCATGGTAAGTAATTTTACAATGATTGAAGTTATATGATGAAAGATACTTGATGGTGGTTTAATGTTGTTACTATAGATGATAATTAAGTTTTTTTCTTTAACATTTACCACCACACTTTGTGTGTGAATCCTTGATCATTTTAGTTTCATCTCCAGCGTGGATTGACTCTACCAGTCTTCATCCTAGACTGCCGCCCTGTGGTGTGACTAGGGATTACTATCATTTTAAAAATCCATTCTGATACAGTGTTTATTTCACTCTATATACTTATCAGGCCAAGAAACCCATTCAATATGTTGGAGTATCAAATCTTACATCATTTCCTGTTTATACTTTTGCCATATAACAGATACAAGGACAAATGGCCTCTAACAGACACATGGTGCTATATATACATGCATCACTAAAATATCAGGACTCCTTCAGCTATTGCTTGGATTTAGTTTAAATTTGCACTACTAGTGTCCTTATATCTGCCCTACACCTCAAAGCAATATGAATATCAAAATATGTATTTATTATAAAACTAGGGGCTTTTAAATACAAAGTTGTCATAGCTGGAAACCTTTTTAAAAGAAAGTGACTTTTATTTAAGGTAATATATCATGGTATGTTGGCACAGTTCAGGCCGTCACATTGATTAAGAAACTTTTTCCAAAAGCAATAAAGGTGGTGTAGTAAAGCAAAATGTGTAAAGTGAGGAGTAAAGTGATTTTTTTCATGTTAATATGTAACAAAGTGTGCAAAAATAAACTGTTTTTATTGCTTTTATACATTTGGATATATCGAAATTAAAATGTTAACTGCATTAAACCGTATGGAGCTCAAGATTTCAAAATGTATCTCCTCTTACAATGTTTAAACTAGACACTCCAACCTCCTCTATAATAGATATTGTTACCACTTTTATACAGATTTTGAAATTCTTTTTAGTAATTAAGTTATTATCATTTCAAGGTGGTTGGTAGGTTATACAATACAGGCAGGGTAAGGAAATAGGGTGTAACTTTTTATTTATCAATTTTATTTTATTTTTAATTTTTTTATTATTTCATTTCATTTTATTTTATTTCATTTCATTTTATTATTTTATTTTCAGTTTTCAGATAATATAATGCCATGACTCTACACACTCCGATACAGCAGGTGGCGCTCTGCACCCTGGAAGTTGTTTTTTTCGATCCGCCAAAACACAATAAGAAGCAGAAGAAGACTGACCCAATGGACCCAATGCGTCCTGAGGTTAGCTCGGCTTCAGCTAGCGGCTAACAACACAAACTCCTTTCAACACGAATAAACGGATAACTAATCACATAAGACATTTGTTGTTTGATTTATTAGTTTTATAAAGTCTCTAAAAAAACACTCCATGACTCCATGATGGATTACAAAGCTTGTGAAAGCTTTACGATCGCACCTGGTTGGAAAGCTAACGCTACAAAGTGACGAGCGGAGGCCATTTTTAAAGTGAGTTTCGAACGTTAGAACGCCAGACAGCGTTCCAGAGACATTCTAGAACTAGTGATTAGCGTTCTACAACATGACCGATTTCAGCGGGTTGTAATTTGTCACCTATCTGTACCACCATTGCTTCTTTTACATTATTAGGTTTATTCGAGATGAACTGCGCCTCGACCGGAAGTGGAGGAGATCAGGCCGGAAGTGGAGGAGATCAGGCGGCAGCAGCAGCAGCAGCAGGTGACCATGACAACGAGCTGTGGTCCAGCAGCCTGCAAACTATATTCAGTAAGTCAGGGAAATATTTACATCCTGTTAGATCCATCCAAACTTAGAGCAGTTTAAAATAAGATATAAAGACATGATTTTCTGAAAGTACAGGGATGAAGTGGGGGTTTGAGAATCTCCAGGTGTTTACAGGGGTCACTGTTTATTTATTTATTACTGTTTATTTATTTATTACTGTTTATTTATTTATCTAGTTTGCTCAATATTAAGTAATGATTTGGTATTCTTGACTGATAATGAATTTATATTTTGATAAGGATAACTATATCAGTAATTAATTTATATTTCTATATGACAGAGATGAAAGGTAATAATTATAGTTAAACAAGTTTAGGAAAAATAACTTAGATTATATGTTTAGCTCAATAAGGACGCTGGTTACTTATTAATGAATGAGTTATGGAGAAGGGGTGGGATTAAATAAGTTTGTACTTCTTCTCACTCCTTTTCGAATATGTAAACCAAGGCAAGTGTTTGACAATTTCTTTTGCTTATGATTTTCATTGTATGTGGATACTGCTTTTTTTATGGCAGTCCACTTGTTGTATGATGTTGAGGTAATTAATCTCAGTGTGTGCAACATGTTCAGCATCAGTTTTATTAGTTTTGGCACAGTTTTAATTTACCTATTTCTGTCATTGCCTCACATTACCAACTGTTTAACTACTGCAACGTTGCTTTTGTGAGCAGAATTATCTCATTTAAGGAGGTGTAAATATGCTAGTAATGGCATATTAGTTTACTCTGTGTTTTAAAGATTTGTGGATATATATTGATGGTTTCTACAGTGGCTAATTAACCCCTGTTTGGTGTGTAACCCATTTCATTATGGCATTTTTATTACTGGAATAATTCTGGACCATTTTACACACAACATGCCATGTTGGTAGACATAAATAATAAGTGAAGGTATCCACACTGCAGATTATTACACATATTGGAGAGGTCTGAGTGTGTGCCAATGCCAAAGAGTATCAGAAGAAAGTCACTCCTCTCCAATAAGAGCTTCTACCACTCAACGGACATATTTCGTGATTGATTATTTATAGATTTTTAATTAATTAACAACAAAATAAATGGAAATTAAAATCTTAAAAAAAGAATTTATCAATGCAAATATCCACTTTTTATTTCATTCATCAAGTTTGTTTTGAATGTGTGCAACATGGTTCAACTTGAAATTAATGCTCGAAATTCTGATTATTTTATTTATTTTGTGTTTCATCGTAGACGGTTGCAGGCGGGCTGGTGTTTACGAAGTCCTTGGGAACTATGGAAGAGTCTTCAGGTTTGTTCAAATCCTTCAAATCTTTGTCATTTTATTCATGAACATTATGCAATTCTCCACTTTCCAGTATCGTATTCTTCTTTGCGTTTTTTTGGCGGATTGCAATGCCAACTTTTAGGTGCATACCACCACCTACCGTACCAGAGTATGTAGAACAGATCTAGTTTACATTAGTCTGTAATACACTTTACAGTGTCAATGCTAACTATGAATATACTGTAAATATAAATTCTATAAAAGTGTATTATTGTTGTATGGTTTTTACTCTAACTGTAAACTGTGTTGCTTGTTAAGACAGATGCTTTTATTTGTCACACTTTTAGATATGCAGCCTCAATGGACAACATCTGGGAAGAAGAGGAACGTTTACAGACCAACTGAGACAACATCTTCTCTGTGCTGAAGCTCTGAGGTAGGATATGTGTGTTCTCATTACCAGCTCTGTTGTGTTTAATGTTGTTGAATATTGAAAGCATAGAACATATTTTAAATCAGCGGCCTCTTTAGCTTCGTTATGAACTTCTTGAAAATCATGATATGATATGATATGATCCGTTATAGACTTGGACATTCAGACATCATTCAGTGTGATTTACACTTCCTGAGAATATCTTTGTCTCTGATGTCCAGAACTTCAGAATACCAGAATCTGAAATTACAGCCAGTTTAAGGAGCTCATTTGTCTTCTTTGTTGGTTCTCAGAGAAAAGACACGAGGTGTTGGCGGAGGAGCAGCAGACTGGAGGGAGACAAGGACATCAAGGTGAGGAAATTTGGACCTGAAAAACAGTACCGTCTGTACACAGCTGGAAACTGCCACATTCAAATGACATGATTTTTATATTTGATTGTGTGTCTGTAATGTGTTTTTTTTGCATCTCCGTCCTCCTGAAAACACTTGAGGAGCAGCTGGAGAAAAAACAGGGAGGCTCATCAGAAGCTGCTCAGCTCTGCTGGACAAACAGAGTAAGGAAACAATCAGGACACCAGGAAAACAAAAACATTGTCTTGATACTGTGATTATTGTTTCAGTTAGTATACCATAAGTAAAGTATAGTATGCAATAAAAATGTTGTATAATGAAGTCAATGAATAGTATTCAATAAAAAAAGCTCGCTTCTCTAACCTTTAGGCCACCACTGCCCACAAAAACATAAATGTATTGTCATGTGTTTTCTTTTAGGCACTGACAGAACATCCATGCATCAAGGTTTTTCTGTCATTGGTGTTGATGAAACAGTCCATGATATCCTAGATGCCACAGATCCACCAGCAGTTGAGACTCCGGACATTGTACCACTGAGCTTAACTTACCAACACCACTCAGGGTGGAATGAGTGCTCCATCCTGAATGAAGAGAGTCTGCGGCTGCTGACACGACAACCCAACTCCTCACAGAGCCGAAGGTGTGCACGGATGCCTGTGCACAGATCTCATGACTCATGGGTAAGCACATTATCATTTTATTGATAGGAATTTTAGCTGAGAAACCAGAGTGTAATATTGTTGTTTTGTGCCATAAAATGTTGGAAAAAGTCATAGTGAGGTATGTAGAAAAATGCTGTGAAAAAAGTTATATATAGTATGTCGAAAAATTTAATGAAAAAAAGTCATAGTATTGTATGTCAAAAAATTTCCCGAAAAAGAAGTCATAGTATAGTATGTCGAAAAATTGAATGAAAAAAGTAATAGTATATTATGTCGAAAAATTTCATGGAAAAAAAGTCATAGTATAGTATGTAGAAAAATTTAATGAAAAAAGTCATAGTATAGTATGTCGAAAAATATTTTGAAAAAAGTCATAATAATATGTCGAAAAATTTCATGGCAAAAAAAGTCATAGTATTGTATGTCGAAAAATTTAATGAAAAAAAGCCATAGTCAAATATACTCGGAAAAAAAGTTGGGAAATTTGTCTTTGTTCGAGTATTTCTCTGTTGTTACAGTGCTTATTGGCATTTTATTTTACATCGTTCGAAAGCCTGTTAATTTACCTTCACAATGATGTCCAGCTTGTAAGGATCATGCATTTGTGGGATGAGCAGCACAGCTGATTATTTGGGTAGCGCCCAAGTGAAATTTGCCAAAATTCTCTGCCGATGCTAAAAAGTGTATTCCCCTCTTGTTTTGAGTTCTTTGGTGGATTTGATGATTGAACTCTCTATCAGTAACAATGAACAAACAAGACATATTGGCAATTTAACACTTTATTCATTTAATACACCGTCAGGAGCCTCAGTAGCGGGTGGAACATCTATACGCAGCCACAACAGCCTGGCACCTCCTCCTCATGCTGCTCACCAACCTGGTCAGACGTTGCTGTGGGTTGGCATTCCGTTCCTCAACTAGGATGCAACTTTATGCAGAACACCAGCTTCAACTTGCCCAACCGCAAGGGCCTTATCCAGATTACACAAACGTGCTACGAGAAATTTCATGAATAAAAAGTCATAGTATAGTGTCGACATTTTTTGCAAAAAACTTCGACATACTATACTAAGACTATTTATTCATGAAATCTTTCGACATACTATACTATAACTTTTTATTCATGAAATTCTTCGACATACTATAGTATGACGTTTTTTTGCAAAAGATTTCGACATACTATACAATGACTTTTTTTGAAAAAAATGTCCACGTACTATACAATGACTTTTTTTCTGACATACTATACTATGTCGAAATTTTTTACACAAAAAAGTCATAGTATAGTATGTCAAAATTCTTTGCAAAAAAAAGTCATAGTATAGTATGTCGAAAAATCATGAATAAAAAGTCATAGTATAGTATGTCAAATTTTTTTGCCAAAAATTTCGATATACTATAGTATGACCTTTTTTTGCAAAAAATTTCAACATACTATACTATGACTTTTTTTGGCAAAAAATTTCGACATACTATAATATGACTTTTTTTTGGCGAAAAATTTCGAAATACTATAGTATGACTTTTTTTTGCCAATAATTTCGACATACTATACTATGACTATTTTTTGGCAAAAAATTTTGATATACTGTATGACTTTTTTTTGCCAATAATTTCGACTTACTAAACTATGACTTATTTTTGGCAAAAAATTTCGACATACTATACTATGACTTTTTTTTCATGAAATTTTATAAGTCATAGTATAGTATGTCGAAATTTTTTGCCAAAAAAAGTCATAGTATATGGTACGTTGAAAAATTTCATGAATAAAAAATCATAGTATAGTATGTCGAATTTTTTTGCAAAAAATTTCGACATACTACACTGACTTTTTTTTGCAAAAAATTCCGACATACTATACTATGACTTTTTTTGGCATAAAATTTCGATATAGTATAGTATGTCGAAAAAACGTCATAGTATAGTATGTCGTTATGTTTTGCAAAAAAAAGTCATAGTATAGTATGTGGAAAGATTTCATGAATAAAAAGTTATAGTATAGTATGACGAAATTTTTTGCAAAAAAGTCATACTATAGTATGTCGAAATTTTTGGCAAAAAAATAGTCATGGTATAGTATGTCGAATATTTGGGAAAAAAGTCATAGTAAAGTATGTCTAAAAATTTCATGAAAAAAAAGTCATAGTATAGTATGTCGAATTTTTTTGCAAAAAATTTCGATATACTATAGTATGACTTTTTTGCAAAAAATTTCAACATACTATACTATGACTATTTTTTGGCAAAAAAATTTGATATAATGTATGACTTTTTTTTGCCAATAATTTCGACATACTAAACTATGACTTATTTTTGGCAAAAAATGTCGACATACTATACTATGAGTTTTTATTTATGAAAATTTTCGACATACTATACTATGACTTTTTTTGCAAAAGATTTCGACATACTATACTATGACTTTTTTCCCAAAAATTACGACATTCTATACTATGATATTTTTTTACGAATATTTCCGACAATTTTCGTCAATTTTCATGAAAAAAGTCATACTATTGTACGACTTTTTTCATGAAAATTTTCGAAATTTTAAACTGTTGATTAATTTGGTGGAAAAAAACTCAGACTATACTATGCCTTTTTTCGTGAACATTTTCGACATTCTATACTATGAAATTTTTTTGCGAATATTTTCGACATGCTATAGTATGACTTTTTTCATGAAAATTTTCGAAATTTTAAACAGTGTTTTTCCACCAAATTAATCGACAGACTATACTATGCCTTTTTTCATGAGAATTTTCGACATTCTATACTATGACATTTTTTACGAAAATTTTCATGAAAAAAGGCATAGTATAGTCTGTCGATTAATTTGGTGGAAAAAAAACTCAGTTTAAAATTTCGTCAATTTTCAAAAAAGTCATACTATAGCATGACTTTTTTCATGAAAATTAACGAAATTTTAAACTGAGTTTTTTTTCCACCAAATTAATCGACAGACTATACTATGCCTTTTTTCATGAAAATGTTCGACATTCTATACTATGACATTTTTTTACGAATATTTTCGAAAATTTTCATGAAACAAGTCATACTATAGCATGTCAAAAATATTCGTAAGAAAATGTCATAGTATAGAATGTCGAAAATGTTCATGAAAAAAGGCATAGTATAGTCTGTCGATTAATTTGGTGGAAAAAAAACTCAGTTTAAAATTTCGTCAATTTTCAAAAAAGTCATACTATAGCATGACTTTTTTCATGAAAATTGACGAAATTTTAAACTGAGTTTTTTTTCCACCAAATTAATTGACAGACTATACTATGACTTTTTTCATGAACATTTTCGACATTCTATACTATGACATTTTTTTACGAATATTTTCATGAAAAAAGTCATACTATTGTACGACTTTTTTCATGAAAATTTTCGAAATTTTAAACTGTTGATTAATTTGGTGGAAAAAAAACTCAGACTATACTATGCCTTTTTTCCTGAACATTTTCGACATTCTATACTATGAAATTTTTTTGCGAATATTTTCGACATGCTATAGTATGACTTTTTTCATGAAAATTTTCGAAATTTTAAACAGTTTTTTTCCACCAAATTAATCGACAGACTATACTATGTCTTTTTTCATGAAAATTTTCGACATTCTATACTATGACATTTTTTACGAATATTTTCATGAAAAAGTCATAGTAAATTTTAAAGTCAAAAAATTTCCCGAAAAAAAAAATCAAAGTAAATATGTCGAAAAATTTAATAAAAAAAATAAAAATATATTATGTCGAAAAATTTCATGGAAAAAAAAGTCCCTAGTAAAAATAAAAGAAAAAATTTTAAAGAAAAAAGGGCATAGTATAGTATGTCGAAAAAAAAATTTTTAAAAAAGTCATAATAATAAGTCAAAAAATTTTATGGCAAAAAAAAAAATAGTATTTTATGTTTGAAAAATTTAATGAAAAAAAAAAACCCTAGTCAAATATACTCAAAAAAAGTTGGGAAAATTTTTCTTTTTTCGAGTATTTCTCTGTTTTTTTACAAATCTTTTTGCATTTTATTTTACATCGTTCGAAAGCCGGTTTAAATTTTCCTTCACAATGATGTCCAATTGTAAGGATCATCAAATTTTTGGGGGAGCAGCACAGCTGATTATTTTGGGGAGCGCCCAAGTGAAATTTTTCCCAAAAATTCCCCTTGGGCCCATCTAAAAAGTGTTTCCCCTCTTGTTTTGAGTTCTTTTTGGGGGATTTTATGATTGAACTCTCAAAAAAAAAAACATTTAAAATGAACAAACAAGGGCATATTGGCAATTTAAAAAACTTTATTTATTTAATACACCGTCAGGAGCCTCAGTAGCGGGTTTGGGAAAATCTATACGCAGCCACAACAGCCTGGGACCCCCCCTCCTCATGCTGCTCACCAACCTGCAGACGTTGCTGTGGGTTGGCATTTCCCTTCCTCAATAGGATGCAACTTTATGCAGAAAACCAGCTTCAACTTTTCCCAACCGCAAGGGCCTTAACCAGATTACCCAAACGTGCAAAGAGAAATTTCATGAAAAAAAACATAGTATATGTCGACATTTTTTTCAAAAAAATTCGAAATACTATACTAAGACTTTTATTCATGAAATCTTTCGACATACTTACTATAACTTTTTATTCATGAAATTCTTTTGACATACTATAGTTTTTTGACGTTTTTTTTTTCAAAAGATTTTGACAACTATACAAAGACTTTTTTGAAAAAAAAGTCCCCCTACTATACAAGACTTTTTTTCTGACATACCCATACTATGTCGAAAATTTTTTTCACAAAAAAAATCATAGTTTTAAATATGTCAAAATTCTTTGCAAAAAAAAGTCTAGTATAAAAATGTCGAAAAATCATGAATAAAAAGTCATATATAGTATGTCAAATTTTTTTGCCAAAAATTTCGATATACTAAAGTATGACCTTTTTTTTCAAAAAATTTCAACATACTATACTATGACTTTTTTGGCAAAAAATTTTTGACATACAAAAATAGACTTTTTTTTTGGGGAAAAAATTTTGAAATACTATAGTAAAGACTTTTTTTGCCAATAATTTCGACATACTATAAATATACTATTTTTTGGGAAAAAATTTTGATAAACTGAAAAAACTTTTTTTTGCCAATAATTTCGACTTACTAAACATGAAATTATTTTTTGGGAAAAAATTTCGACATACTAACTATTACTTTTTTTTATGAAATTTAAAAATCAAGTATAGTATGTCGAAATTTTTTGCCAAAAAAAAATTTATAGTAAATGGTACGTGAAAAATTTCCCTGAAAAAAAAAATCATAGTATAAATGTCGAATTTTTTGGGAAAAAATTTTTGACATACTACCTGACTTTTTTATGCAAAAAATTCCGACATACTATACAAAGACTTTTTTGGCAAAAAATTTCGAATTTGAAAAGTATGTCAAAAAAAAGTCATAGTATAAATATGTCGTTATGTTTTTTCAAAAAAAAGTCATAGTAAAGTAAAGTGGAAAAAATTTTTGAATTAAAAAAATTTTAGTAATTTTGACGAAATTTTTTTTCAAAAAAGTCATACTATAGAAAGTCGAAATTTTTGGCAAAAAAAAAGTCATTTGGGATAGTATGTCGAATATTTGGGGGAAAAAAATCATAGTAAAATATGTCTAAAAATTTCATGAAAAAAAAAAATCATAGTATAGTATGTCGAATTTTTTTTCAAAAAATTTTGATATACTATATTGACTTTTTTTTCAAAAAATTTCAACCTACTATACTATGACAAATTTTTTTGGGAAAAAAAAATTTTATATAAAATTTTGACTTTTTTTCCAATAATTTCGACATACTAAACCCATGACTTATTTTGGGAAAAAATGTCGACATACTATACTATGAGTTTTTTTTTATGAAAAATTTTTGACAACTAAAACTAAGATTTTTTTTTCAAAAGATTTTGACATACTATACTATGACTTTTTTTCCCAAAAAATTTCGACATTCTATACTATGAAATTTTTTTAAAGAATTTTTTCCGACAATTTTGTCAATTTTCATGAAAAAAATCATACTATTTTGTACGACTTTTTTCATGAAAATTTTTGAAATTTTAAAAAGTTGATTAAATTTTGGGGGGAAAAAAAATCAGACTAAAACTTATGCCTTTTTTTGTGAACAATTTTTGACATTCTATACAAAGAAATTTTTTTTTCGAATATTTCGCCCTGCAAAAGTATGACTTTTTTCAAAGAAAATTTTGAAATTTTAAACATGTTTTTTTCCCCCAAAATTTAAACGACAGACATACTATGCCTTTTTCATGAAAATTTCGCATTTTAAACAAGACATTTTTTTCGAAAATTTTCATGAAAAAAGGCATAGTAAAGTCTGTCGATTAATTTGGGGAAAAAAAACTCAGTTTTAAAAATTTTGTCAATTTTTAAAAAAGTCATACTATAGCATGACTTTTTTTATGAAAATTAACGAAATTTTAAACTGAGTTTTTTTTTCCCCCAAATTTAAACGACAGACTATACTAAAGCCTTTTTTCATGAAAATTTTCGACATTCTATACTATGGGCATTTTTTTTTAATATTTTCGGGGAAAAATTTTTATGAAAAAAGTCATACTATAGCATGTCAAAAAAATTCGTAAAAAAATGTCATAGTATAGAATGTCGAAAATGTTTATGAAAAAAGGCATAGTATATCTGTCGATTAATTTTGGGGGAAAAAAAAAATCAGTTTAAAATTTTGTCAATTTTCAAAAAAATCATACTATAGATGACTTTTTTTAAGAAAATTGACGAAATTTTAAACTGAGTTTTTTTTCCCCCAAATTTAATTTAAGGGGCTATCTATGACTTTTTTTTATGAAAAAATTTTTGAAATTTTTTATACTATGACATTTTTTTACGAATATTTTCATGAAAAAAATCATACTAATTTTACGACTTTTTTCATGAAAAAAATTTTTGAAATTTTAAACTGTTGATTAAATTTTGGTTTGGAAAAAAAAAATAGACTATACTATGCCTTTTTTCCTGAAAAATTTTGACATTTTATACTATGAAATTTTTTTGCGAAAATTTCACAAGCTTAGTAAAAACTTTTTTTATGAAAATTTTTTAAATTTTTAAAAAGTTTTTTTCCACCAAATTAATCGACAGACTAACTATTCTTTTTTCATGAAAATTTTCGACATTCTATACTATGACATTTTTTTTCGAATATTTTCATGAAAAAAGTCATCTATAGCCATGTCGAAAATATTCGTAAAAAAATGTCATAGTATAGAATGTCGAAAATTTTCATGAAAAAAGGCATAGTATAGTCTGTCGATTAATTTGGTGGAAAAAAAAACTCAGTTTAAAATTCGTAAATTTTCAAAAAAGTCATACTATAGCATGACTTTTTTATGAAAATTTCGAAATTTTAAACGAGTTTTTTTTCCACCAAATTAATCGACAGACTATACTATGCCTTTTTTCATGAAAATGTTCGACATTCTATACTATGACATTTTTTTACGAATATTTTCGAAAATTTTCATGAAAAAAGTCATACTATAGCATGTCGAAAATATTCGTAAAAAAATGTCCATAGTATAGAATGTCGAACATTTTCATGAAAAAAGGCATAGTATAGTCTGTCGATTAATTGGTGAAAAAAAACTCAGTTAAAATTTCGTCAATTTTCAAAAAAATCATGATTTTTTTTTCCCCCAAATGAATCGACAGACAAAACAAAGCCTTTTTTTTATGAAAAATTTTTGACATTCTTTTAAAATAAGACATTTTTTTAAAAGAAAATTTTTTGACATGCTATAGCATGACTTTTTTCATGAAAATTGACGAAATTTTAAACTGAGTTTTTTTTTTCCCCCAAATTAACGACAGACTATACTATGCCTTTTTTCATGAAAATTTTGACAATTTTATACTATACATTTTTTTAACGAATATTTTTTATGAAAAATGTCATAGTATAGAATGTCGAAAATTTTCATGAAAAAAGGCATAGTATAGTCTGTCGATTAATTTGGTGGAAAAAAAACTCAGTTTAAAATTTCGTCAATTTTCAAAAAAGTCATACTATAGCATGACTTTTTTCATGAAAATTGACGAAATTTTAAACTGAGTTTTTTTTCCACCAAATTAATCGACAGACTATACTATGCCTTTTTTCATGAAAATTTTCGACATTCTATACTATGACATTTTTTTACGAATATTTTCATGAAAAAAGTCATACTATAGCATGTCGAAAATATTCGTAAAAAAATGTCATAGTATAGAATGTCGAAAATTTTCATGAAAAAAGGCATAGTATAGTCTGTCGATTAATTTGGTGGAAAAAAAACTCAGTTTAAAATTTCGTCAATTTTCAAAAAAGTCATACTATAGCATGACTTTTTCATGAAAATTGACGAAATTTTAAACTGAGTTTTTTTTCCACCAAATTAATCGACAGACTATACTATGCCTTTTTTCATGAAAATTTTCGACATTCTATACTATGACATTTTTTTACGAATATTTTCGAAAATTTTCATGAAAAAAGTCATACTATAGCATGTCGAAAATATTCGTAAAAAAATGTCATAGTATAGAATGTCGAAAATTTTCATGAAAAAAGGCATAGTATAGTCTGTCGATTAATTTGGTGGAAAAAAAACTCAGTTTAAAATTTCGTCAATTTTCAAAAAAGTCATACTATAGCATGACTTTTTCATGAAAATTGACGAAATTTTAAACTGAGTTTTTTTTCCACCAAATTAATCGACAGACTATACTATGCCTTTTTTTCATGAAAATTTTCGACATTCTATACTATGACATTTTTTTACGAATATTTTCGAAAATTTTCATGAAAAAGTCATACTATAGCATGTCGAAAATATTCGTAAAAAAATGTCATAGTATAGAATGTCGAAAATTTTCATGAAAAAAGGCATAGTATAGTCTGTCGATTAATTTGGTGGAAAAAAAACTCAGTTTAAAATTTCGTCAATTTTCAAAAAAGTCATACTATAGCATGACTTTTTCATGAAAATTGACGAAATTTTAAACTGAGTTTTTTTTCCACCAAATAATCGACAGACTATACTATGCCTTTTTTCATGAAAATTTTCGACATTCTATACTATGACATTTTTTTACGAATATTTCATGAAAAAAGTCATACTATAGCATGTCGAAAATATTCGTAAAAAAATGTCATAGTATAGAATGTCGAAAATTTTCATGAAAAAAGGCATAGTATAGTCTGTCGATTAATTTGGTGGAAAAAAAACTCAGTTTAAAATTTCGTCAATTTTCAAAAAGTCATACTATAGCATGACTTTTTTCATGAAAATTGACGAAATTTTAAACTGAGTTTTTTTTCCACCAAATTAATCGACAGACTATACTATGCCTTTTTTCATGAAAATTTTCGACATTCTATACTATGACATTTTTTTACGAATAATTTTCATGAAAAAAGTCATACTATAGCATGTCGAAAATATTCGTAAAAAAATGTCATAGTATAGAATGTCGAAAATTTTCATGAAAAAGGCATAGATAGTCTGTCGATTAATTGGTGGAAAAAAAACTAGTATAGTCTGTCGATTAATTTGGTGGAAAAAAACTCAGTTTAAAATTTCGTCAATTTTCAAAAAAGTCATACTATAGCATGACTTTTTCATGAAAATTGACGAAATTTTAAACTGAGTTTTTTTTCCACCAAATTAATCGACAGACTATACTATGCCTTTTTTCATGAAAATTTTCGACATTCTATACTATGACATTTTTTTACGAATATTTTCATGAAAAAAGTCATACTATAGCATGTCGAAAATATTCGTAAAAAAATGTCATAGTATAGAATGTCGAAAATTTTCATGAAAAAAGGCATAGTATAGTCTGTCGATTATTTGGTGGAAAAAAAACTCAGTTTAAAATTTCGTCAATTTTCAAAAAAGTCATACTATAGCATGACTTTTTTCATGAAAATTGACGAAATTTTAAACTGAGTTTTTTTTCCACCAAATTAATCGACAGACTATACTATGCCTTTTTTCATGAAAATTTTCGACATTCTATACTATGACATTTTTTACGAATATTTTCATGAAAAAAGTCATACTATAGCATGTCGAAAATATTCGTAAAAAAATGTCATAGTATAGAATGTCGAAAATTTTCATGAAAAAAGGCATAGTATAGTCTGTCGATTAATTTGGTGGAAAAAAAACTCAGTTTAAAATTTCGTCAATTTTCAAAAAAGTCATACTATAGCATGACTTTTTCATGAAAATTGACGAAATTTTAAACTGAGTTTTTTTTCCACCAAATTAATCGACAGACTATACTATGCCTTTTTTCATGAAAATTTTCGACATTCTATACTATGACATTTTTTTACGAATATTTTCATGAAAAAAGTCATACTATAGCATGTCGAAAATATTCGTAAAAAAATGTCATAGTATAGAATGTCGAAAATTTTCATGAAAAAAGGCATAGTATAGTCTGTCGATTAATTTGGTGGAAAAAAAACTCAGTTTAAAATTTCGTCAATTTTCATAAAAGTCATACTATAGCATGACTTTTTCATGAAAATTGACGAAATTTTAAACTGAGTTTTTTTTCCACCAAATTAATCGACAGACTATACTATGCCTTTTTTCATGAAAATTTTCGACATTCTATACTATGACATTTTTTTACGAATATTTTCATGAAAAAAGTCATACTATAGCATGTCGAAAATATTCGTAAAAAAATGTCATAGTATAGAATGTCGAAAATTTTCATGAAAAAAGGCATAGTATAGTCTGTCGATTAATTTGGTGGAAAAAAAACTCAGTTTAAAATTTCGACAATTTTCATGAAAAGTCATACTATAGCATGACTTTTTCATGAAAATTGACGAAATTTTAAACTGAGTTTTTTTTCCACCAAATTAATCGACAGACTATACTATGCCTTTTTTCATGAAAATTTTCGACATTCTATACTATGACATTTTTTTACGAATATTTTCATGAAAAAAGTCATACTATAGCATGTCGAAAATATTCGTAAAAAAATGTCATAGTATAGAATGTCGAAAATTTTCATGAAAAAAGGCATAGTATAGTCTGTCGATTAATTTGGTGGAAAAAAAACTCAGTTTAAAATTTCGACAATTTTCATGAAAAGTCATACTATAGCATGACTTTTTCATGAAAATTGACGAAATTTTAAACTGAGTTTTTTTTCCACCAAATTAATCGACAGACTATACTATGCCTTTTTTCATGAAAATTTTCGACATTCTATACTATGACATTTTTTTACGAATATTTTCATGAAAAAAGTCATACTATAGCATGTCGAAAATATTCGTAAAAAAATGTCATAGTATAGAATGTCGAAAATTTTCATGAAAAAAGGCATAGTATAGTCTGTCGATTAATTTGGTGGAAAAAAAACTCAGTTTAAAATTTCGACAATTTTCAAAAAAGTCATACTATAGCCTGACTTTTTCATGAAAATTGACGAAATTTTAAACTGAGTTTTTTTTCCACCAAATTAATCGACAGACTATACTATGCCTGTTTTCATGAAAATTTTCGACATTCTATACTATGACATTTTTTTACGAATATTTTCGAAAATTTTCATGAAAAAAGTCATACTATAGCATGTCGAAAATATTCGTAAAAAAATGTCATAGTATAGAATGTCGAAAATTTTCATGAAAAAAGGCATAGTATAGTCTGTCGATTAATTTGGTGGAAAAAAAACTCAGTTTAAAATTTCGTCAATTTTCAAAAAAGTCATACTATAGCATGACTTTTTCATGAAAATTGACGAAATTTTAAACTGAGTTTTTTTTCCACCAAATTAATCGACAGACTATACTATGCCTTTTTCATGAAAATTTTCGACATTCTATACTATGACATTTTTTTACGAATATTTCGAAAATTTTCATGAAAAAAGTCATACTATAGCATGTCGAAAATATTCGTAAAAAAATGTCATAGTATAGAATGTCGAAAATTTTCATGAAAAAAGGCATAGTATAGTCTGTCGATTAATTTGGTGGAAAAAAAACTCAGTTTAAAATTTCGTCAATTTTCATAAAAGTCATACTATAGCATGACTTTTTCATGAAAATTGACGAAATTTTAAACTGAGTTTTTTTTCCACCAAATTAATCGACAGACTATACTATGCCTTTTTTCATGAAAATTTTCGACATTCTATACTATGACATTTTTTTACGAATATTTTCGAAATTTCATGAAAAAAGTCATACTATAGCATGTCGAAAATATTCGTAAAAAAATGTCATAGTATAGAATGTCGAAAATTTTCATGAAAAAAGGCATAGTATAGTCTGTCGATTAATTTGGTGGAAAAAAAACTCAGTTTAAAATTTCGTCAATTTTCAAAAAAGTCATACTATAGCATGACTTTTTCATGAAAATTGACGAAATTTTAAACTGAGTTTTTTTTCCACCAAATTAATCGACAGACTATACTATGCCTTTTTTCATGAAAATTTTCGACATTCTATACTATGACATTTTTTTACGAATATTTTCATGAAAAAAGTCATACTATAGCATGTCGAAAATATTCGTAAAAAAATGTCATAGTATAGAATGTCGAAAATTTTCATGAAAAAAGGCATAGTATAGTCTGTCGATTAATTTGGTGGAAAAAAAACTCAGTTTAAAATTTCGTCAATTTTCAAAAAAGTCATACTATAGCATGACTTTTTCATGAAAATTGACGAAATTTTAAACTGAGTTTTTTTTCCACCAAATTAATCGACAGACTATACTATGCCTTTTTTCATGAAAATTTTCGACATTCTATACTATGACATTTTTTTACGAATATTTTCGAAAATTTTCATGAAAAAAGTCATACTATAGCATGTCGAAAATATTCGTAAAAAAATGTCATAGTATAGAATGTCGAAAATTTTCATGAAAAAAGGCATAGTATAGTCTGTCGATTAATTTGGTGGAAAAAAAACTCAGTTTAAAATTTCGTCAATTTTCAAAAAAGTCATACTATAGCATGACTTTTTCATGAAAATTGACGAAATTTTAAACTGAGTTTTTTTTCCACCAAATTAATCGACAGACTATACTATGCCTTTTTTCATGAAAATTTTCGACATTCTATACTATGACATTTTTTTACGAATATTTTCATGAAAAAAGTCATACTATAGCATGTCGAAAATATTCGTAAAAAAATGTCATAGTATAGAATGTCGAAAATTTTCATGAAAAAAGGCATAGTATAGTCTGTCGATTAATTTGGTGGAAAAAAAACTCAGTTTAAAATTTCGTCAATTTTCAAAAAAGTCATACTATAGCATGACTTTTTCATGAAAATTGACGAAATTTTAAACTGAGTTTTTTTTCCACCAAATTAATCGACAGACTATACTATGCCTTTTTTCATGAAAATTTTCGACATTCTATACTATGACATTTTTTTACGAATATTTTCATGAAAAAAGTCATACTATAGCATGTCGAAAATATTCGTAAAAAAATGTCATAGTATAGAATGTCGAAAATTTTCATGAAAAAAGGCATAGTATAGTCTGTCGATTAATTTGGTGGAAAAAAAACTCAGTTTAAAATTTCGTCAATTTTCAAAAAAGTCATACTATAGCATGACTTTTTCATGAAAATTGACGAAATTTTAAACTGAGTTTTTTTTCCACCAAATTAATCGACAGACTATACTATGCCTTTTTTCATGAAAATTTTCGACATTCTATACTATGACATTTTTTTACGAATATTTTCATGAAAAAAGTCATACTATAGCATGTCGAAAATATTCGTAAAAAAATGTCATAGTATAGAATGTCGAAAATTTTCATGAAAAAAGGCATAGTATAGTCTGTCGATTAATTTGGTGGAAAAAAAACTCAGTTTAAAATTTCGTCAATTTTCAAAAAAGTCATACTATAGCATGACTTTTTCATGAAAATTGACGAAATTTTAAACTGAGTTTTTTTTCCACCAAATTAATCGACAGACTATACTATGCCTTTTTTCATGAAAATTTTCGACATTCTATACTATGACATTTTTTTACGAATATTTTCATGAAAAAAGTCATACTATAGCATGTCGAAAATATTCGTAAAAAAATGTCATAGTATAGAATGTCGAAAATTTTCATGAAAAAAGGCATAGTATAGTCTGTCGATTAATTTGGTGGAAAAAAAACTCAGTTTAAAATTTCGTCAATTTTCATAAAAGTCATACTATAGCATGACTTTTTCATGAAAATTGACGAAATTTTAAACTGAGTTTTTTTTCCACCAAATTAATCGACAGACTATACTATGCCTTTTTTCATGAAAATTTTCGACATTCTATACTATGACATTTTTTTACGAATATTTCGAAAATTTCATGAAAAAAGTCATACTATAGCATGTCGAAAATATTCGTAAAAAAATGTCATAGTATAGAATGTCGAAAATTTTCATGAAAAAAGGCATAGTATAGTCTGTCGATTAATTTGGTGGAAAAAAAACTCAGTTTAAAATTTCGTCAATTTTCATAAAAGTCATACTATAGCATGACTTTTTCATGAAAATTGACGAAATTTTAAACTGAGTTTTTTTTCCACCAAATTAATCGACAGACTATACTATGCCTTTTTTCATGAAAATTTTCGACATTCTATACTATGACATTTTTTTACGAATATTTTCATGAAAAAAGTCATACTATAGCATGTCGAAAATATTCGTAAAAAAATGTCATAGTATAGAATGTCGAAAATTTTCATGAAAAAAGGCATAGTATAGTCTGTCGATTAATTTGGTGGAAAAAAAACTCAGTTTAAAATTTCGACAATTTTCATAAAAGTCATACTATAGCATGACTTTTTCATGAAAATTGACGAAATTTTAAACTGAGTTTTTTTTCCACCAAATTAATCGACAGACTATACTATGCCTTTTTTCATGAAAATTTTCGACATTCTATACTATGACATTTTTTTACGAATATTTTCATGAAAAAAGTCATACTATAGCATGTCGAAAATATTCGTAAAAAAATGTCATAGTATAGAATGTCGAAAATTTTCATGAAAAAAGGCATAGTATAGTCTGTCGATTAATTTGGTGGAAAAAAAACTCAGTTTAAAATTTCGTCAATTTTCATAAAAGTCATACTATAGCATGACTTTTTCATGAAAATTGACGAAATTTTAAACTGAGTTTTTTTTCCACCAAATTAATCGACAGACTATACTATGCCTTTTTTCATGAAAATTTTCGACATTCTATACTATGACATTTTTTTACGAATATTTTCATGAAAAAAGTCATACTATAGCATGTCGAAAATATTCGTAAAAAAATGTCATAGTATAGAATGTCGAAAATTTTCATGAAAAAAGGCATAGTATAGTCTGTCGATTAATTTGGTGGAAAAAAAACTCAGTTTAAAATTTCGTCAATTTTCATAAAAGTCATACTATAGCATGACTTTTTCATGAAAATTGACGAAATTTTAAACTGAGTTTTTTTTCCACCAAATTAATCGACAGACTATACTATGCCTTTTTTCATGAAAATTTTCGACATTCTATACTATGACATTTTTTTACGAATATTTTCATGAAAAAAGTCATACTATAGCATGTCGAAAATATTCGTAAAAAAATGTCATAGTATAGAATGTCGAAAATTTTCATGAAAAAAGGCATAGTATAGTCTGTCGATTAATTTGGTGGAAAAAAAACTCAGTTTAAAATTTCGACAATTTTCATAAAAGTCATACTATAGCATGACTTTTTCATGAAAATTGACGAAATTTTAAACTGAGTTTTTTTTCCACCAAATTAATCGACAGACTATACTATGCCTTTTTTCATGAAAATTTTCGACATTCTATACTATGACATTTTTTTACGAATATTTTCATGAAAAAAGTCATACTATAGCATGTCGAAAATATTCGTAAAAAAATGTCATAGTATAGAATGTCGAAAATTTTCATGAAAAAAGGCATAGTATAGTCTGTCGATTAATTTGGTGGAAAAAAAACTCAGTTTAAAATTTCGACAATTTTCATGAAAAGTCATACTATAGCATGACTTTTTCATGAAAATTGACGAAATTTTAAACTGAGTTTTTTTTCCACCAAATTAATCGACAGACTATACTATGCCTTTTTTCATGAAAATTTTCGACATTCTATACTATGACATTTTTTTACGAATATTTTCATGAAAAAAGTCATACTATAGCATGTCGAAAATATTCGTAAAAAAATGTCATAGTATAGAATGTCGAAAATTTTCATGAAAAAAGGCATAGTATAGTCTGTCGATTAATTTGGTGGAAAAAAAACTCAGTTTAAAATTTCGACAATTTTCATAAAAGTCATACTATAGCATGACTTTTTCATGAAAATTGACGAAATTTTAAACTGAGTTTTTTTTCCACCAAATTAATCGACAGACTATACTATGCCTTTTTTCATGAAAATTTTCGACATTCTATACTATGACATTTTTTTACGAATATTTCGAAAATTTTCATGAAAAAAGTCATACTATAGCATGTCGAAAATATTCGTAAAAAAATGTCATAGTATAGAATGTCGAAAATTTTCATGAAAAAAGGCATAGTATAGTCTGTCGATTAATTTGGTGGAAAAAAAACTCAGTTTAAAATTTCGACAATTTTCATAAAAGTCATACTATAGCATGACTTTTTCATGAAAATTGACGAAATTTTAAACTGAGTTTTTTTTCCACCAAATTAATCGACAGACTATACTATGCCTTTTTTCATGAAAATTTTCGACATTCTATACTATGACATTTTTTTACGAATATTTTCGAAAATTTAGTCATACTATAGCATGTCGAAAATATTCGTAAAAAAATGTCATAGTATAGAATGTCGAAAATTTTCATGAAAAAAGGCATAGTATAGTCTGTCGATTAATTTGGTGGAAAAAAAACTCAGTTTAAAATTTCGACAATTTTCATGAAAAGTCATACTATAGCATGACTTTTTATGAAAATTGACGAAATTTTAAACTGAGTTTTTTTTCCACCAAATTAATCGACAGACTATACTATGCCTTTTTTCATGAAAATTTTCGACATTCTATACTATGACATTTTTTTACGAATATTTTCATGAAAAAAGTCATACTATAGCATGTCGAAAATATTCGTAAAAAAATGTCATAGTATAGAATGTCGAAAATTTTCATGAAAAAAGGCATAGTATAGTCTGTCGATTAATTTGGTGGAAAAAAAACTCAGTTTAAAATTTCGTCAATTTTCATAAAAGTCATACTATAGCATGACTTTTTCATGAAAATTGACGAAATTTTAAACTGAGTTTTTTTTCCACCAAATTAATCGACAGACTATACTATGCCTTTTTTCATGAAAATTTTCGACATTCTATACTATGACATTTTTTTACGAATATTTTCGAAAATTTTCATGAAAAAAGTCATACTATAGCATGTCGAAAATATTCGTAAAAAAATGTCATAGTATAGAATGTCGAAAATTTTCATGAAAAAAGGCATAGTATAGTCTGTCGATTAATTTGGTGGAAAAAAAACTCAGTTTAAAATTTCGTCAATTTTCATAAAAGTCATACTATAGCATGACTTTTTCATGAAAATTGACGAAATTTTAAACTGAGTTTTTTTTCCACCAAATTAATCGACAGACTATACTATGCCTTTTTTCATGAAAATTTTCGACATTCTATACTATGACATTTTTTTACGAATATTTTCATGAAAAAAGTCATACTATAGCATGTCGAAAATATTCGTAAAAAAATGTCATAGTATAGAATGTCGAAAATTTTCATGAAAAAAGGCATAGTATAGTCTGTCGATTAATTTGGTGGAAAAAAAACTCAGTTTAAAATTTCGACAATTTTCATAAAAGTCATACTATAGCATGACTTTTTCATGAAAATTGACGAAATTTTAAACTGAGTTTTTTTTCCACCAAATTAATCGACAGACTATACTATGCCTTTTTTCATGAAAATTTTCGACATTCTATACTATGACATTTTTTTACGAATATTTTCATGAAAAAAGTCATACTATAGCATGTCGAAAATATTCGTAAAAAAATGTCATAGTATAGAATGTCGAAAATTTTCATGAAAAAAGGCATAGTATAGTCTGTCGATTAATTTGGTGGAAAAAAAACTCAGTTTAAAATTTCGACAATTTTCATGAAAAGTCATACTATAGCATGACTTTTTCATGAAAATTGACGAAATTTTAAACTGAGTTTTTTTTCCACCAAATTAATCGACAGACTATACTATGCCTTTTTTCATGAAAATTTTCGACATTCTATACTATGACATTTTTTTACGAATATTTCGAAAATTTTCATGAAAAAAGTCATACTATAGCATGTCGAAAATATTCGTAAAAAAATGTCATAGTATAGAATGTCGAAAATTTTCATGAAAAAAGGCATAGTATAGTCTGTCGATTAATTTGGTGGAAAAAAAACTCAGTTTAAAATTTCGACAATTTTCATAAAAGTCATACTATAGCATGACTTTTTCATGAAAATTGACGAAATTTTAAACTGAGTTTTTTTTCCACCAAATTAATCGACAGACTATACTATGCCTTTTTTCATGAAAATTTTCGACATTCTATACTATGACATTTTTTTACGAATATTTTCATGAAAAAAGTCATGACTATAGCATGTCGAAAATATTCGTAAAAAAATGTCATAGTATAGAATGTCGAAAATTTTCATGAAAAAAGGCATAGTATAGTCTGTCGATTAATTTGGTGGAAAAAAAACTCAGTTTAAAATTTCGACAATTTTCATGAAAAGTCATACTATAGCATGACTTTTTCATGAAAATTGACGAAATTTTAAACTGAGTTTTTTTTCCACCAAATTAATCGACAGACTATACTATGCCTTTTTTCATGAAAATTTTCGACATTCTATACTATGACATTTTTTTACGAATATTTTCATGAAAAAAGTCATACTATAGCATGTCGAAAATATTCGTAAAAAAATGTCATAGTATAGAATGTCGAAAATTTTCATGAAAAAAGGCATAGTATAGTCTGTCGATTAATTTGGTGGAAAAAAAACTCAGTTTAAAATTTCGTCAATTTTCATGAAAAGTCATACTATAGCATGACTTTTTTGAAAATTGACGAAATTTTAAACTGAGTTTTTTTTCCACCAAATTAATCGACAGACTATACTATGCCTTTTTTCATGAAAATTTTCGACATTCTATACTATGACATTTTTTTACGAATATTTTCATGAAAAAAGTCATACTATAGCATGTCGAAAATATTCGTAAAAAAATGTCATAGTATAGAATGTCGAAAATTTTCATGAAAAAAGGCATAGTATAGTCTGTCGATTAATTTGGTGGAAAAAAAACTCAGTTTAAAATTTCGACAATTTTCATGAAAAGTCATACTATAGCATGACTTTTTCATGAAAATTGACGAAATTTTAAACTGAGTTTTTTTTCCACCAAATTAATCGACAGACTATACTATGCCTTTTTTCATGAAAATTTTCGACATTCTATACTATGACATTTTTTTACGAATATTTTCATGAAAAAAGTCATACTATAGCATGTCGAAAATATTCGTAAAAAAATGTCATAGTATAGAATGTCGAAAATTTTCATGAAAAAAGGCATAGTATAGTCTGTCGATTCATTTGGTGGAAAAAAAACTCAGTTTAAAATTTCGACATTTTCATGAAAAGTCATACTATAGCATGACTTTTTCATGAAAATTGACGAAAATTTAAACTGAGTTTTTTTTCCACCAAATGAATCGACAGACTATACTATGCCTGTTTTCATGAAAATTTTCGACATTCTATACTATGACATTTTTTTACGAATATTTTCATGAAAAAAGTCATACTATAGCATGTCGAAAATATTCGTAAAAAAATGTCATAGTATAGAATGTCGAAAATTTTCATGAAAAAAGGCATAGTATAGTCTGTCGATTAATTTGGTGGAAAAAAAACTCAGTTTAAAATTTCGAAAATTTTCATGAAAAGTCATACTATAGCATGACTTTTTCATGAAAATTGACGAAATTTTAAACTGAGTTTTTTTTCCACCAAATTAATCGACAGACTATACTATGCCTTTTTTCATGAAAATTTTCGACATTCTATACTATGACATTTTTTTACGAATATTTTCGAAAATTTTCATGAAAAAAGTCATACTATAGCATGTCGAAAATATTCGTAAAAAAATGTCATAGTATAGAATGTCGAAAATTTTCATGAAAAAAGGCATAGTATAGTCTGTCGATTAATTTGGTGGAAAAAAAACTCAGTTTAAAATTTCGAAAATTTTCATGAAAAGTCATACTATAGCATGACTTTTTTGAAAATTGACGAAATTTTAAACTGAGTTTTTTTTCCACCAAATTAATCGACAGACTATACTATGCCTTTTTTCATGAAAATTTTCGACATTCTATACTATGACATTTTTTACGAATATTTTCGAAAATTTTCATGAAAAAAGTCATACTATAGCATGTCGAAAATATTCGTAAAAAAATGTCATAGTATAGAATGTCGAAAATTTTCATGAAAAAAGGCATAGTATAGTCTGTCGATTAATTTGGTGGAAAAAAAACTCAGTTTAAAATTTCGACAATTTTCATGAAAAGTCATACTATAGCATGACTTTTTTGAAAATTGACGAAATTTTAAACTGAGTTTTTTTTCCACCAAATTAATCGACAGACTATACTATGCCTTTTTTCATGAAAATTTTCGACATTCTATACTATGACATTTTTTTACGAATATTTTCATGAAAAAAGTCATACTATAGCATGTCGAAAATATTCGTAAAAAAATGTCATAGTATAGAATGTCGAAAATTTTCATGAAAAAAGGCATAGTATAGTCTGTCGATTAATTTGGTGGAAAAAAAACTCAGTTTAAAATTTCGACAATTTTCATGAAAAGTCATACTATAGCATGACTTTTTTGAAAATTGACGAAATTTTAAACTGAGTTTTTTTTCCACCAAATTAATCGACAGACTATACTATGCCTTTTTTCATGAAAATTTTCGACATTCTATACTATGACATTTTTTTACGAATATTTTCATGAAAAAAGTCATACTATAGCATGTCGAAAATATTCGTAAAAAAATGTCATAGTATAGAATGTCGAAAATTTTCATGAAAAAAGGCATAGTATAGTCTGTCGATTAATTTGGTGGAAAAAAAACTCAGTTTAAAATTTCGACAATTTTCATGAAAAGTCATACTATAGCATGACTTTTTTTGAAAATTGACGAAATTTTAAACTGAGTTTTTTTTCCACCAAATTAATCGACAGACTATACTATGCCTTTTTTCATGAAAATTTTCGACATTCTATACTATGACATTTTTTTACGAATATTTTCATGAAAAAAGTCATACTATAGCATGTCGAAAATATTCGTAAAAAAATGTCATAGTATAGAATGTCGAAAATTTTCATGAAAAAAGGCATAGTATAGTCTGTCGATTAATTTGGTGGAAAAAAAACTCAGTTTAAAATTTCGACAATTTTCATAAAAGTCATACTATAGCATGACTTTTTCATGAAAATTGACGAAATTTTAAACTGAGTTTTTTTCCACCAAATTAATCGACAGACTATACTATGCCTTTTTTCATGAAAATTTTCGACATTCTATACTATGACATTTTTTTACGAATATTTTCATGAAAAAAGTCATACTATAGCATGTCGAAAATATTCGTAAAAAAATGTCATAGTATAGAATGTCGAAAATTTTCATGAAAAAAGGCATAGTATAGTCTGTCGATTAATTTGGTGGAAAAAAAACTCAGTTTAAAATTTCGTCAATTTTCATAAAAGTCATACTATAGCATGACTTTTTCATGAAAATTGACGAAATTTTAAACTGAGTTTTTTTTCCACCAAATTAATCGACAGACTATACTATGCCTTTTTTCATGAAAATTTTCGACATTCTATACTATGACATTTTTTTACGAATATTTCGAAAATTTTCATGAAAAAAGTCATACTATAGCATGTCGAAAATATTCGTAAAAAAATGTCATAGTATAGAATGTCGAAAATTTTCATGAAAAAAGGCATAGTATAGTCTGTCGATTAATTTGGTGGAAAAAAAACTCAGTTTAAAATTTCGACAATTTTCATGAAAAAGTCATACTATAGCATGACTTTTTTGAAAATTGACGAAATTTTAAACTGAGTTTTTTTTCCACCAAATTAATCGACAGACTATACTATGCCTTTTTTCATGAAAATTTTCGACATTCTATACTATGACATTTTTTTACGAATATTTTCATGAAAAAAGTCATACTATAGCATGTCGAAAATATTCGTAAAAAAATGTCATAGTATAGAATGTCGAAAATTTTCATGAAAAAAGGCATAGTATAGTCTGTCGATTAATTTGGTGGAAAAAAAACTCAGTTTAAAATTTCGAAATTTTCATGAAAAAGTCATACTATAGCATGACTTTTTTCAAAATTAAATTTTAAACTGAGTTTTTTTTCCACAAAATTAATCGACAGACTATACTATGCCTTTTTTCATGAAAATTTTCGACATTCTATACTATGACATTTTTTTACGAATATTTTCGAAAATTTCATGAAAAAAGTCATACTATAGCATGTCGAAAATATTCGTAAAAAAATGTCATAGTATAGAATGTCGAAAATTTTCATGAAAAAAGGCATAGTATAGTCTGTCGATTAATTTGGTGGAAAAAAAACTCAGTTTAAAATTTCGAAAATTTTCATGAAAAGTCATACTATAGCATGACTTTTTTGAAAATTGACGAAATTTTAAACTGAGTTTTTTTTCCACCAAATTAATCGACAGACTATACTATGCCTTTTTTCATGAAAATTTTCGACATTCTATACTATGACATTTTTTTACGAATATTTTCATGAAAAAAGTCATACTATAGCATGTCGAAAATATTCGTAAAAAAATGTCATAGTATAGAATGTCGAAAATTTTCATGAAAAAAGGCATAGTATAGTCTGTCGATTAATTTGGTGGAAAAAAAACTCAGTTTAAAATTTCGTCAATTTTCATAAAAGTCATACTATAGCATGACTTTTTCATGAAAATTGACGAAATTTTAAACTGAGTTTTTTTTCCACCAAATTAATCGACAGACTATACTATGCCTTTTTTCATGAAAATTTTCGACATTCTATACTATGACATTTTTTTACGAATATTTTCGAAAATTTTCATGAAAAAAGTCATACTATAGCATGTCGAAAATATTCGTAAAAAAATGTCATAGTATAGAATGTCGAAAATTTTCATGAAAAAAGGCATAGTATAGTCTGTCGATTAATTTGGTGGAAAAAAAACTCAGTTTAAAATTTCGACAATTTTCATGAAAAGTCATACTATAGCATGACTTTTTCATGAAAATTGACGAAATTTTAAACTGAGTTTTTTTTCCACCAAATTAATCGACAGACTATACTATGCCTTTTTTCATGAAAATTTTCGACATTCTATACTATGACATTTTTTTACGAATATTTTCATGAAAAAAGTCATACTATAGCATGTCGAAAATATTCGTAAAAAAATGTCATAGTATAGAATGTCGAAAATTTTCATGAAAAAAGGCATAGTATAGTCTGTCGATTCATTTGGTGGAAAAAAAACTCAGTTTAAAATTTCGACAATTTTCATAAAAGTCATACTATAGCATGACTTTTTTGAAAATTGACGAAATTTTAAACTGAGTTTTTTTTCCACCAAATTAATCGACAGACTATACTATGCCTTTTTTCATGAAAATTTTCGACATTCTATACTATGACATTTTTTTACGAATATTTCGAAATTTTCATGAAAAAAGTCATACTATAGCATGTCGAAAATATTCGTAAAAAAATGTCATAGTATAGAATGTCGAAAATTTTCATGAAAAAAGGCATAGTATAGTCTGTCGATTAATTTGGTGGAAAAAAAACTCAGTTTAAAATTTCGTCAATTTTCAAAAAAGTCATACTATAGCATGACTTTTTATGAAAATTGACGAAAATTTAAACTGAGTTTTTTTTCCACCAAATTAATCGACAGACTATACTATGCCTTTTTTCATGAAAATTTTCGACATTCTATACTATGACATTTTTTTACGAATATTTTCATGAAAAAAGTCATACTATAGCATGTCGAAAATATTCGTAAAAAAATGTCATAGTATAGAATGTCGAAAATTTTCATGAAAAAAGGCATAGTATAGTCTGTCGATTAATTTGGTGGAAAAAAAACTCAGTTTAAAATTTCGTCAATTTTCATAAAAGTCATACTATAGCATGACTTTTTTGAAAATTGACGAAATTTTAAACTGAGTTTTTTTTCCACCAAATTAATCGACAGACTATACTATGCCTTTTTTCATGAAAATTTTCGACATTCTATACTATGACATTTTTTTACGAATATTTTCATGAAAAAAGTCATACTATAGCATGTCGAAAATATTCGTAAAAAAATGTCATAGTATAGAATGTCGAAAATTTTCATGAAAAAAGGCATAGTATAGTCTGTCGATTAATTTGGTGGAAAAAAAACTCAGTTTAAAATTTCGTCAATTTTCATAAAAGTCATACTATAGCATGACTTTTTCATGAAAATTGACGAAATTTTAAACTGAGTTTTTTTTCCACCAAATTAATCGACAGACTATACTATGCCTTTTTTCATGAAAATTTTCGACATTCTATACTATGACATTTTTTTACGAATATTTCGAAAATTTTCATGAAAAAAGTCATACTATAGCATGTCGAAAATATTCGTAAAAAAATGTCATAGTATAGAATGTCGAAAATTTTCATGAAAAAAGGCATAGTATAGTCTGTCGATTAATTTGGTGGAAAAAAAACTCAGTTTAAAATTTCGTCAATTTTCATAAAAGTCATACTATAGCATGACTTTTTCATGAAAATTGACGAAATTTTAAACTGAGTTTTTTTTCCACCAAATTAATCGACAGACTATACTATGCCTTTTTTCATGAAAATTTTCGACATTCTATACTATGACATTTTTTTACGAATATTTTCATGAAAAAAGTCATACTATAGCATGTCGAAAATATTCGTAAAAAAATGTCATAGTATAGAATGTCGAAAATTTTCATGAAAAAAGGCATAGTATAGTCTGTCGATTAATTTGGTGGAAAAAAAACTCAGTTTAAAATTTCGTCAATTTTCAAAAAAGTCATACTATAGCATGACTTTTTCATGAAAATTGACGAAATTTTAAACTGAGTTTTTTTTCCACCAAATTAATCGACAGACTATACTATGCCTTTTTTCATGAAAATTTTCGACATTCTATACTATGACATTTTTTTACGAATATTTCGAAATTTTCATGAAAAAAGTCATACTATAGCATGTCGAAAATATTCGTAAAAAAATGTCATAGTATAGAATGTCGAAAATTTTCATGAAAAAAGGCATAGTATAGTCTGTCGATTAATTTGGTGGAAAAAAAACTCAGTTTAAAATTTCGTCAATTTTCAAAAAAGTCATACTATAGCATGACTTTTTCATGAAAATTGACGAAATTTTAAACTGAGTTTTTTTTCCACCAAATTAATCGACAGACTATACTATGCCTTTTTTCATGAAAATTTTCGACATTCTATACTATGACATTTTTTTACGAATATTTTCGAAAATTTCATGAAAAAAGTCATACTATAGCATGTCGAAAATATTCGTAAAAAAATGTCATAGTATAGAATGTCGAAAATTTTCATGAAAAAAGGCATAGTATAGTCTGTCGATTAATTTGGTGGAAAAAAAACTCAGTTTAAAATTTCGTCAATTTTCAAAAAAGTCATACTATAGCATGACTTTTTCATGAAAATTGACGAAATTTTAAACTGAGTTTTTTTTCCACCAAATTAATCGACAGACTATACTATGCCTTTTTTCATGAAAATTTTCGACATTCTATACTATGACATTTTTTTACGAATATTCGATTTCATGAAAAAAGTCATACTATAGCATGTCGAAAATATTCGTAAAAAAATGTCATAGTATAGAATGTCGAAAATTTTCATGAAAAAAGGCATAGTATAGTCTGTCGATTAATTTGGTGGAAAAAAAACTCAGTTTAAAATTTCGTCAATTTTCAAAAAAGTCATACTATAGCATGACTTTTTCATGAAAATTGACGAAATTTTAAACTGAGTTTTTTTTCCACCAAATTAATCGACAGACTATACTATGCCTTTTTTCATGAAAATTTTCGACATTCTATACTATGACATTTTTTTACGAATATTTTCATGAAAAAAGTCATACTATAGCATGTCGAAAATATTCGTAAAAAAATGTCATAGTATAGAATGTCGAAAATTTTCATGAAAAAAGGCATAGTATAGTCTGTCGATTAATTTGGTGGAAAAAAAACTCAGTTTAAAATTTCGTCAATTTTCAAAAAAGTCATACTATAGCATGACTTTTTCATGAAAATTGACGAAATTTTAAACTGAGTTTTTTTTCCACCAAATTAATCGACAGACTATACTATGCCTTTTTTCATGAAAATTTTCGACATTCTATACTATGACATTTTTTTACGAATATTTTCATGAAAAAAGTCATACTATAGCATGTCGAAAATATTCGTAAAAAAATGTCATAGTATAGAATGTCGAAAATTTTCATGAAAAAAGGCATAGTATAGTCTGTCGATTAATTTGGTGGAAAAAAAACTCAGTTTAAAATTTCGTCAATTTTCAAAAAAGTCATACTATAGCATGACTTTTTCATGAAAATTGACGAAATTTTAAACTGAGTTTTTTTTCCACCAAATTAATCGACAGACTATACTATGCCTTTTTTCATGAAAATTTTCGACATTCTATACTATGACATTTTTTTACGAATATTTTCATGAAAAAAGTCATACTATAGCATGTCGAAAATATTCGTAAAAAAATGTCATAGTATAGAATGTCGAAAATTTTCATGAAAAAAGGCATAGTATAGTCTGTCGATTAATTTGGTGGAAAAAAAACTCAGTTTAAAATTTCGTCAATTTTCAAAAAAGTCATACTATAGCATGACTTTTTCATGAAAATTGACGAAATTTTAAACTGAGTTTTTTTTCCACCAAATTAATCGACAGACTATACTATGCCTTTTTTCATGAAAATTTTCGACATTCTATACTATGACATTTTTTTACGAATATTTTCATGAAAAAAGTCATACTATAGCATGTCGAAAATATTCGTAAAAAAATGTCATAGTATAGAATGTCGAAAATTTTCATGAAAAAAGGCATAGTATAGTCTGTCGATTAATTTGGTGGAAAAAAAACTCAGTTTAAAATTTCGTCAATTTTCAAAAAAGTCATACTATAGCATGACTTTTTCATGAAAATTGACGAAATTTTAAACTGAGTTTTTTTTCCACCAAATTAATCGACAGACTATACTATGCCTTTTTTCATGAAAATTTTCGACATTCTATACTATGACATTTTTTTACGAATATTTTCATGAAAAAAGTCATACTATAGCATGTCGAAAATATTCGTAAAAAAATGTCATAGTATAGAATGTCGAAAATTTTCATGAAAAAAGGCATAGTATAGTCTGTCGATTAATTTGGTGGAAAAAAAACTCAGTTTAAAATTTCGTCAATTTTCAAAAAAGTCATACTATAGCATGACTTTTTCATGAAAATTGACGAAATTTTAAACTGAGTTTTTTTTCCACCAAATTAATCGACAGACTATACTATGCCTTTTTTCATGAAAATTTTCGACATTCTATACTATGACATTTTTTTACGAATATTTTCATGAAAAAAGTCATACTATAGCATGTCGAAAATATTCGTAAAAAAATGTCATAGTATAGAATGTCGAAAATTTTCATGAAAAAAGGCATAGTATAGTCTGTCGATTAATTTGGTGGAAAAAAAACTCAGTTTAAAATTTCGTCAATTTTCAAAAAAGTCATACTATAGCATGACTTTTTTCATGAAAATTGACGAAATTTTAAACTGAGTTTTTTTTCCACCAAATTAATCGACAGACTATACTATGCCTTTTTTCATGAAAATTTTCGACATTCTATACTATGACATTTTTTTACGAATATTTTCATGAAAAAAGTCATACTATAGCATGTCGAAAATATTCGTAAAAAAATGTCATAGTATAGAATGTCGAAAATTTTCATGAAAAAAGGCATAGTATAGTCTGTCGATTAATTTGGTGGAAAAAAAACTCAGTTTAAAATTTCGTCAATTTTCAAAAAAGTCATACTATAGCATGACTTTTTCATGAAAATTGACGAAATTTTAAACTGAGTTTTTTTTCCACCAAATTAATCGACAGACTATACTATGCCTTTTTTCATGAAAATTTTCGACATTCTATACTATGACATTTTTTTACGAATATTTTCATGAAAAAAGTCATACTATAGCATGTCGAAAATATTCGTAAAAAAATGTCATAGTATAGAATGTCGAAAATTTTCATGAAAAAAGGCATAGTATAGTCTGTCGATTAATTTGGTGGAAAAAAAACTCAGTTTAAAATTTCGTCAATTTTCAAAAAAGTCATACTATAGCATGACTTTTTTCATGAAAATTGACGAAATTTTAAACTGAGTTTTTTTTCCACCAAATTAATCGACAGACTATACTATGCCTTTTTTCATGAAAATTTTCGACATTCTATACTATGACATTTTTTTACGAATATTTTCATGAAAAAAGTCATACTATAGCATGTCGAAAATATTCGTAAAAAAATGTCATAGTATAGAATGTCGAAAATTTTCATGAAAAAAGGCATAGTATAGTCTGTCGATTAATTTGGTGGAAAAAAAACTCAGTTTAAAATTTCGTCAATTTTCAAAAAAGTCATACTATAGCATGACTTTTTCATGAAAATTGACGAAATTTTAAACTGAGTTTTTTTTCCACCAAATTAATCGACAGACTATACTATGCCTTTTTTCATGAAAATTTTCGACATTCTATACTATGACATTTTTTTACGAATATTTTCATGAAAAAAGTCATACTATAGCATGTCGAAAATATTCGTAAAAAAATGTCATAGTATAGAATGTCGAAAATTTTCATGAAAAAAGGCATAGTATAGTCTGTCGATTAATTTGGTGGAAAAAAAACTCAGTTTAAAATTTCGTCAATTTTCAAAAAAGTCATACTATAGCATGACTTTTTTCATGAAAATTGACGAAATTTTAAACTGAGTTTTTTTTCCACCAAATTAATCGACAGACTATACTATGCCTTTTTTCATGAAAATTTTCGACATTCTATACTATGACATTTTTTTACGAATATTTTCATGAAAAAAGTCATACTATAGCATGTCGAAAATATTCGTAAAAAAATGTCATAGTATAGAATGTCGAAAATTTTCATGAAAAAAGGCATAGTATAGTCTGTCGATTAATTTGGTGGAAAAAAAACTCAGTTTAAAATTTCGTCAATTTTCAAAAAAGTCATACTATAGCATGACTTTTTTCATGAAAATTGACGAAATTTTAAACTGAGTTTTTTTTCCACCAAATTAATCGACAGACTATACTATGCCTTTTTTCATGAAAATTTTCGACATTCTATACTATGACATTTTTTTACGAATATTTTCATGAAAAAAGTCATACTATAGCATGTCGAAAATATTCGTAAAAAAATGTCATAGTATAGAATGTCGAAAATTTTCATGAAAAAAGGCATAGTATAGTCTGTCGATTAATTTGGTGGAAAAAAAACTCAGTTTAAAATTTCGTCAATTTTCAAAAAAGTCATACTATAGCATGACTTTTTCATGAAAATTGACGAAATTTTAAACTGAGTTTTTTTTCCACCAAATTAATCGACAGACTATACTATGCCTTTTTTCATGAAAATTTTCGACATTCTATACTATGACATTTTTTTACGAATATTTTCATGAAAAAAGTCATACTATAGCATGTCGAAAATATTCGTAAAAAAATGTCATAGTATAGAATGTCGAAAATTTTCATGAAAAAAGGCATAGTATAGTCTGTCGATTAATTTGGTGGAAAAAAAACTCAGTTTAAAATTTCGTCAATTTTCAAAAAAGTCATACTATAGCATGACTTTTTTCATGAAAATTGACGAAATTTTAAACTGAGTTTTTTTTCCACCAAATTAATCGACAGACTATACTATGCCTTTTTTCATGAAAATTTTCGACATTCTATACTATGACATTTTTTTACGAATATTTTCATGAAAAAAGTCATACTATAGCATGTCGAAAATATTCGTAAAAAAATGTCATAGTATAGAATGTCGAAAATTTTCATGAAAAAAGGCATAGTATAGTCTGTCGATTAATTTGGTGGAAAAAAAACTCAGTTTAAAATTTCGTCAATTTTCAAAAAAGTCATACTATAGCATGACTTTTTTCATGAAAATTGACGAAATTTTAAACTGAGTTTTTTTTCCACCAAATTAATCGACAGACTATACTATGCCTTTTTTCATGAAAATTTTCGACATTCTATACTATGACATTTTTTTACGAATATTTTCATGAAAAAAGTCATACTATAGCATGTCGAAAATATTCGTAAAAAAATGTCATAGTATAGAATGTCGAAAATTTTCATGAAAAAAGGCATAGTATAGTCTGTCGATTAATTTGGTGGAAAAAAAACTCAGTTTAAAATTTCGTCAATTTTCAAAAAAGTCATACTATAGCATGACTTTTTTCATGAAAATTGACGAAATTTTAAACTGAGTTTTTTTTCCACCAAATTAATCGACAGACTATACTATGCCTTTTTTCATGAAAATTTTCGACATTCTATACTATGACATTTTTTTACGAATATTTTCATGAAAAAAGTCATACTATAGCATGTCGAAAATATTCGTAAAAAAATGTCATAGTATAGAATGTCGAAAATTTTCATGAAAAAAGGCATAGTATAGTCTGTCGATTAATTTGGTGGAAAAAAAACTCAGTTTAAAATTTCGTCAATTTTCAAAAAAGTCATACTATAGCATGACTTTTTTCATGAAAATTGACGAAATTTTAAACTGAGTTTTTTTTCCACCAAATTAATCGACAGACTATACTATGCCTTTTTTCATGAAAATTTTCGACATTCTATACTATGACATTTTTTTACGAATATTTTCATGAAAAAAGTCATACTATAGCATGTCGAAAATATTCGTAAAAAAATGTCATAGTATAGAATGTCGAAAATTTTCATGAAAAAAGGCATAGTATAGTCTGTCGATTAATTTGGTGGAAAAAAAACTCAGTTTAAAATTTCGTCAATTTTCAAAAAAGTCATACTATAGCATGACTTTTTCATGAAAATTGACGAAATTTTAAACTGAGTTTTTTTTCCACCAAATTAATCGACAGACTATACTATGCCTTTTTTCATGAAAATTTTCGACATTCTATACTATGACATTTTTTTACGAATATTTTCATGAAAAAAGTCATACTATAGCATGTCGAAAATATTCGTAAAAAAATGTCATAGTATAGAATGTCGAAAATTTTCATGAAAAAAGGCATAGTATAGTCTGTCGATTAATTTGGTGGAAAAAAAACTCAGTTTAAAATTTCGTCAATTTTCAAAAAAGTCATACTATAGCATGACTTTTTTCATGAAAATTGACGAAATTTTAAACTGAGTTTTTTTTCCACCAAATTAATCGACAGACTATACTATGCCTTTTTTCATGAAAATTTTCGACATTCTATACTATGACATTTTTTTACGAATATTTTCATGAAAAAAGTCATACTATAGCATGTCGAAAATATTCGTAAAAAAATGTCATAGTATAGAATGTCGAAAATTTTCATGAAAAAAGGCATAGTATAGTCTGTCGATTAATTTGGTGGAAAAAAAACTCAGTTTAAAATTTCGTCAATTTTCAAAAAAGTCATACTATAGCATGACTTTTTTCATGAAAATTGACGAAATTTTAAACTGAGTTTTTTTTCCACCAAATTAATCGACAGACTATACTATGCCTTTTTTCATGAAAATTTTCGACATTCTATACTATGACATTTTTTTACGAATATTTTCATGAAAAAAGTCATACTATAGCATGTCGAAAATATTCGTAAAAAAATGTCATAGTATAGAATGTCGAAAATTTTCATGAAAAAAGGCATAGTATAGTCTGTCGATTAATTTGGTGGAAAAAAAACTCAGTTTAAAATTTCGTCAATTTTCAAAAAAGTCATACTATAGCATGACTTTTTTCATGAAAATTGACGAAATTTTAAACTGAGTTTTTTTTCCACCAAATTAATCGACAGACTATACTATGCCTTTTTTCATGAAAATTTTCGACATTCTATACTATGACATTTTTTTACGAATATTTTCATGAAAAAAGTCATACTATAGCATGTCGAAAATATTCGTAAAAAAATGTCATAGTATAGAATGTCGAAAATTTTCATGAAAAAAGGCATAGTATAGTCTGTCGATTAATTTGGTGGAAAAAAAACTCAGTTTAAAATTTCGTCAATTTTCAAAAAAGTCATACTATAGCATGACTTTTTTCATGAAAATTGACGAAATTTTAAACTGAGTTTTTTTTCCACCAAATTAATCGACAGACTATACTATGCCTTTTTTCATGAAAATTTTCGACATTCTATACTATGACATTTTTTTACGAATATTTTCATGAAAAAAGTCATACTATAGCATGTCGAAAATATTCGTAAAAAAATGTCATAGTATAGAATGTCGAAAATTTTCATGAAAAAAGGCATAGTATAGTCTGTCGATTAATTTGGTGGAAAAAAAACTCAGTTTAAAATTTCGTCAATTTTCAAAAAAGTCATACTATAGCATGACTTTTTTCATGAAAATTGACGAAATTTTAAACTGAGTTTTTTTTCCACCAAATTAATCGACAGACTATACTATGCCTTTTTTCATGAAAATTTTCGACATTCTATACTATGACATTTTTTTACGAATATTTTCATGAAAAAAGTCATACTATAGCATGTCGAAAATATTCGTAAAAAAATGTCATAGTATAGAATGTCGAAAATTTTCATGAAAAAAGGCATAGTATAGTCTGTCGATTAATTTGGTGGAAAAAAAACTCAGTTTAAAATTTCGTCAATTTTCAAAAAAGTCATACTATAGCATGACTTTTTCATGAAAATTGACGAAATTTTAAACTGAGTTTTTTTTCCACCAAATTAATCGACAGACTATACTATGCCTTTTTTCATGAAAATTTTCGACATTCTATACTATGACATTTTTTTACGAATATTTTCATGAAAAAAGTCATACTATAGCATGTCGAAAATATTCGTAAAAAAATGTCATAGTATAGAATGTCGAAAATTTTCATGAAAAAAGGCATAGTATAGTCTGTCGATTAATTTGGTGGAAAAAAAACTCAGTTTAAAATTTCGTCAATTTTCAAAAAAGTCATACTATAGCATGACTTTTTTCATGAAAATTGACGAAATTTTAAACTGAGTTTTTTTTCCACCAAATTAATCGACAGACTATACTATGCCTTTTTTCATGAAAATTTTCGACATTCTATACTATGACATTTTTTTACGAATATTTTCATGAAAAAAGTCATACTATAGCATGTCGAAAATATTCGTAAAAAAATGTCATAGTATAGAATGTCGAAAATTTTCATGAAAAAAGGCATAGTATAGTCTGTCGATTAATTTGGTGGAAAAAAAACTCAGTTTAAAATTTCGTCAATTTTCAAAAAAGTCATACTATAGCATGACTTTTTTCATGAAAATTGACGAAATTTTAAACTGAGTTTTTTTTCCACCAAATTAATCGACAGACTATACTATGCCTTTTTTCATGAAAATTTTCGACATTCTATACTATGACATTTTTTTACGAATATTTTCATGAAAAAAGTCATACTATAGCATGTCGAAAATATTCGTAAAAAAATGTCATAGTATAGAATGTCGAAAATTTTCATGAAAAAAGGCATAGTATAGTCTGTCGATTAATTTGGTGGAAAAAAAACTCAGTTTAAAATTTCGTCAATTTTCAAAAAAGTCATACTATAGCATGACTTTTTTCATGAAAATTTCGAAATTTTAAACTGAGTTTTTTTTCCACCAAATTAATCGACAGACTATACTATGCCTTTTTTCATGAAAATTTTCGACATTCTATACTATGACATTTTTTTACGAATATTTTCATGAAAAAAGTCATACTATAGCATGTCGAAAATATTCGTAAAAAAATGTCATAGTATAGAATGTCGAAAATTTTCATGAAAAAAGGCATAGTATAGTCTGTCGATTAATTTGGTGGAAAAAAAACTCAGTTTAAAATTTCGTCAATTTTCAAAAAAGTCATACTATAGCATGACTTTTTTCATGAAAATTGACGAAATTTTAAACTGAGTTTTTTTTCCACCAAATTAATCGACAGACTATACTATGCCTTTTTTCATGAAAATTTTCGACATTCTATACTATGACATTTTTTTACGAATATTTTCATGAAAAAAGTCATACTATAGCATGTCGAAAATATTCGTAAAAAAATGTCATAGTATAGAATGTCGAAAATTTTCATGAAAAAAGGCATAGTATAGTCTGTCGATTAATTTGGTGGAAAAAAAACTCAGTTTAAAATTTCGTCAATTTTCAAAAAAGTCATACTATAGCATGACTTTTTTCATGAAAATTGACGAAATTTTAAACTGAGTTTTTTTTCCACCAAATTAATCGACAGACTATACTATGCCTTTTTTCATGAAAATTTTCGACATTCTATACTATGACATTTTTTACGAATATTTTCATGAAAAAAGTCATACTATAGCATGTCGAAAATCTTCGTAAAAAAATGTCATAGTATAGAATGTCGAAAATTTTCATGAAAAAAGGCATAGTATAGTCTGTCGATTAATTTGGTGGAAAAAAAACTCAGTTTAAAATTTCGTCAATTTTCAAAAAAGTCATACTATAGCATGACTTTTTTCATGAAAATTGACGAAATTTTAAACTGAGTTTTTTTTCCACCAAATTAATCGACAGACTATACTATGCCTTTTTTCATGAAAATTTTCGACATTCTATACTATGACATTTTTTTACGAATATTTTCATGAAAAAAGTCATACTATAGCATGTCGAAAATATTCGTAAAAAAATGTCATAGTATAGAATGTCGAAAATTTTCATGAAAAAAGGCATAGTATAGTCTGTCGATTAATTTGGTGGAAAAAAAACTCAGTTTAAAATTTCGTCAATTTTCAAAAAAGTCATACTATAGCATGACTTTTTTCATGAAAATTGACGAAATTTTAAACTGAGTTTTTTTTCCACCAAATTAATCGACAGACTATACTATGACTTTTTTCATGAAAATTTTCGACATTCTATACTATGACATTTTTTACGAATATTTTCATGAAAAAAGTCATACTATAGCATGTCGAAAATATTCGTAAAAAAATGTCATAGTATAGAATGTCGAACATTTTCATGAAAAAAGGCATAGTATAGTCTGTCGATTAATTTGGTGGAAAAAAAACTCAGTTTAAAATTTCGTCAATTTTCAAAAAAGTCATACTATAGCATGACTTTTTTCATGAAAATTGATGAAATTTTAAACTGAGTTTTTTTTCCACCAAATTAATCGACAGACTATACTATGACTTTTTTCATGAAAATTTTCGACATTCTATACTATGACATTTTTTTACGAATATTTTCATGAAAAAAGTCATACTATAGCATGTCGAAAATATTCGTAAAAAAATGTCATAGTATAGAATGTCGAACATTTTCATGAAAAAAGGCATAGTATAGTCTGTCGATTAATTTGGTGGAAAAAAAACTCAGTTTAAAATTTCGTCAATTTTCAAAAAAGTCATACTATAGCATGACTTTTTTCATGAAAATTGACGAAATTTTAAACTGAGTTTTTTTTCCACCAAATTAATCGACAGACTATACTATGACTTTTTTCATGAAAATTTTCGACATTCTATACTATGACATTTTTTTACGAATATTTTCATGAAAAAAGTCATACTATAGCATGTCGAAAATATTCGTAAAAAAATGTCATAGTATAGAATGTCGAACATTTTCATGAAAAAAGGCATAGTATAGTCTGTCGATTAATTTGGTGGAAAAAAAACTCAGTTTAAAATTTCGTCAATTTTCAAAAAAGTCATACTATAACGACTTTTTTCATGAAAATTGACGAAATTTTAAACTGAGATTTTTTTCCACCAGATTAATCGACAGACTATACTATGCCTTTTTTCATGAAAATTTTCGACATTCTATACTATGACATTTTTTTACGAATATTTTCATGAAAAAAGTCATACTATAGCATGTCGAAAATATTCGTAAAAAAATGTCATAGTATAGAATGTCGAACATTTTCATGAAAAAAGGCATAGTATAGTCTGTCGATTAATTTGGTGGAAAAAAAACTCAGTTTAAAATTTCGTCAATTTTCAAAAAAGTCATACTATAGCATGACTTGTTTCATGAAAATTGACGAAATTTTAAACTGAGTTTTTTTTCCACCAAATTAATCGACAGACTATACTATGCCTTTTTTCATGAAAATTTTCGACATTCTATACTATGACATTTTTCTACGAATATTTTCATGAAAAAAGTCATACTATAGCATGACTTTTTTCATGAAAATTTTGAAATTTTAAACTGAGTTTTTTTTCCACCAAATTAATCGACAGACTATACTATGCCTTTTTTCCTGAAAATTTTCGACATTCTATACTATGACATTTTTTTACGAATATTTTCATGAAAAAAGTCATAGTATACCATGTCGAAATTTTGGGGAAAAAAAGTCATACTATAGTATGACTTTTTTTTGCAAAACTTTTCGACATACTATACTATGACTTTTTTTTTGCATAAAATTGACATACTATAGTAAGACTTTTTTGCCAAAAATTTCGACATACTATACTATGACTTTTTTTTGCCAAAAATTTCTACGTACTATAGTATGACTTTTTTCCCAAAAATTACGACATACTATACTATGACTTTTTTTTCATGAAATTTTATAAGTCATAGTATAAGTCATAGAATAGTATGTCAACATTTTTTGCCAAAAAAAGTCATAGTATGGTATGTCTGAATTCTTTGCAAAAAAAGTCATACTATAGGATGTCGAAATTTTTTGCGAAAAAAAGGCATAGTATACCATGTCGAAATTTTGGGGAAAAAAAGTCATAGTATAGTATGTCGAAAAATTTCATGAATAAAAAGTCATACTATAGTATGACTTTTTTTTGCAAAACTTTTCGACATACTATACTATGACTTTTTATTCATGAAATTTTTCGACATACTATACTATGACTTTTTATTCATGAAGTCTTTCGACATACTATAGTATGACTTTTTTTTGCAAAACTTTTCGATATACTATACTATGACTTTTTATTCATAAAAACTATATATTATAGTATGACTTATAAAATTAGTTTCATGAAGATTTCATGAATAAAAAGTCATAGTATAGTATGTCGACATTTTTTGCAAAAAATTTCGACATATGACTTTTTATTCATGACATTTTTCGACATACTATACTATTACTTTTTTTGTAAAAAATTTCGACATACAATACTATGACTTTTTTTCATGAAATTTTATAAGTCATAGTATAATTCATAGTATAGTATATCGAAATTTTTTGCAAAAAAAAATTCTAGTATAGTATGTCGAAAAATTTCATGAATAAAAAGTCATACTATAGTATGTCGAATTTTTTTGCAAAAAATTTCGACATACTATACTATGGCTTTTTTTTGCAAAACTTTTCGACATACTATACTATGACTTTTTTTTTACAAAAAAATTCGACATACTATACAATGACTTTTTATTCATTAAATTTTTCGTAGCACGTTTGTCTAATCTGGATAAGGCCCTTGCGGTTGGGCAAGTTGAAGCTGGTGTTCTGCATAAAGTTGTATCCTAGTTGAGGAACGGAATGCCAACCCACAGCAACGTGTGACCAGGTTGGTGAGCAGCATGAGGAGGAGGTGCCAGGCTGTTGTGGCTGCGTATAGATCTTCCACCCGCTACTGAGGCTCCTGACGGTGTATTAAATGAATAAAGTGTTAAATTGAACAAACATTGTTACTCTATCAGTAACAATGTTTGTTCATTGTTACTGATAGAGAGTTCAATCATCCAATCCACCAACAACTCAAAACAAGAGTCAATACCAACAGGGAATACACACTTTAGCATCGGCAGAGAATTTTGGCAAATCTTACTTGGGCGCTACCCAAATATTCAGCTGTGCTGCTCATCCAACAAATGCATGATCTTTACAAGCTGGACATCATTGTGAAGGTAAATTAACAGGCTTTCGAACGATGTAAAATAAAATGCCAATAAGCACTGTAACAACAGAGAAATAATCGAACAAACACAAATTTCCCAACTTTTTTTTTCGAGTATAATTTCACTGGCTTTTTTTCATTAAATTCTTCGACATACAATACTATGACTTTTTTTCCATGAAAAATTTCGACATACAATACTATGACTTTTTTTCCATGAAATATTTCGACATACTATACTATCACTTTTTTCCATGAAATATTTCGACATACTATACTATCACTTTTTTCCATGAAATATTTCGACATACTATACTATCACTTTTTTCCATGAAATTCTTCGACATACTATACTATGACTTTTTCAAAGATTTTATGGCACAAAACAACAATATCACACTCTGGTTTCTCAGCTAAAATTCCTAACAATAAAATAATAATGTGCTTACCCATGAGTCATGAGATCTGTGCACAGGCATCCGTGCACACCTTCGGCTCTGTGAGGAGTTGGGTTGTGGTGTCAGCAGCCGCAGGCTCTCTTCATACAGGAAGGAGCACTCATTCCACCCACTCATTTAGTGGTACAATGTCCGGAGTCTCAACTGCTGGTGGCTCTCTGGCATCTAGGATATCATGGACTGTTTCATCAACACCAGTGACAGACAAAACCTTGATGCATGGATGTCCTGTCAGTGCCTAAAAGAAAACACATGACAATACATTTATATTTTTTGTGAAAAACTGATGTTCCTCGTCATTTACAACACTGAAGCAAGCAAGTGCTGAAGCAAATACAAAATGCTGATGAAATAAAAAATAGCTTAGTGAATATCGGTGAGTGCATATGTATCAACATCATTGCATTATTTCTGATCGCAATCAATATATATTTCTAAATGCCTTCATTGAAACATCTCTCAAGCTTCATCTCACTCCTTTTGATTCATAAAGGACTATGAATGATACTGAACTAATTTAACAATTAAATATGTATCGTTAAACAGTGCAAAAAATAAACTATACGATTCCTTTGAGAATGTGTGTGTCATGTTAAGACTATACTATGACATTTTTTAATAACCTGCGATATTTCTTTTGGCATACTATACTTTATTCTTTGACATACCATATTTATTTATAAAATAACATACTACATTTTTTATGGCACACTATACAATGAAATTTTTCATTTCATTTTCCAACATATATTTATCGACATACTTTACTATTCAATGCCTTTTTTTTCATGTCATTTTTCGACATACAACACTGAATGTTTTCATTGCATTTTTCAACAAACTATACTATATTTTCAACATACTATATATACTATTACTTTTACTCATAAAAGTCTTCGACATACTATACTATGACTTTTTTTCATGAAATTTTTTGAAATAATATACAATGACTTTTTTTCATGAAATTTTTCGAAAATTTTCTATGAAAATTTTTCACTAAATTTTTTCGACATACTCTACTATGACGTTTTTTTCATAAAATCTTTCAACACGCTATACTACGACTTTTTTCCACTAAATTTTTTTCGACATACTATATACAAAGACATTTTTTCACTAAATTTCTCGACATACTATATATTATGACTTTTTTTCACTACATTTTCAACATACTATACCATGTGTTTTTTCCTCAAATCTTTCGACATACTATACTATGACTTTTTTTTATAAAAATTTTCGACAGGCTATACTATTAATTTTTTTCAAAAAAAATTTCGACATACTATACTATGGCTTTTTTTCACAAAATTTTTCAACATACTATATACTATGACATTTTTTCACTAAATTTTTCGACATGCTATAATATGACTTTTTCACTACATTTTTCACCATACTATACAGACATTTTTTCATGAACTTTTTCGATATACTATACTATGACCTTTTTTTTATGAAATTTTTCGACATGCTATACTATGAATTTTTTTCACTAAATTTTTCGACATACTATATACTATGACATTTTTCCACTAAATTTTTCTACATGCTATAATATGACTTTTTTTCACTCAATTTTTCGACATACTATATACTATGACATTTTTTCACTAAATTTTTCGACATGCTATAATGTGACTTTTTCACTACATTTTTCAACATACTATACTATGACATTTTTTCATGAACTTTTTCGACATACTATACTATGACCTTTTTTTTATGAAATTTTTCGACATGCTATACTATGAATTTTTTTCACAAAATTATTCGACATACTATACAATTACTTTTTTTTATGACATTTTTCAACATGCTATACTATGACTTTTTTTCATGCCATTTTTCGACATACTATACTATGACTTTTTTCATAAAATTTTTCGACATACTATACTATGACTTTTTCTCATAAAATTCTTCGACATACTATACTATGACTTTTTTTATGAAATTTTTCAACATGCTATACTATGAATTTTTTTCATAAAACATTTGGACATACTATACTATGACTTTTTTTCATGCCATTTTTCGACATACTATACTATCACTTTTTTTCCCAAAATTCTTCGACATACTATACTTTGACTTTTTATCGTAAAATTCTTCGACATACTATACTATGAATTTTTTTCACAATTTTTTGACATACTATACTATGACTTTTTTCATGAAATAATTCAACATACTATACTATGACTTTTTTTTCACTACATTTTTTCACATACTATATACTATGACATTTTTTCACTAAATTTTTCGACATGCTATAATATTACTTTTTTTCCACTACATTTTTCAACATGCTATACTATGACATTTTTTCATGAAATTTTTCGACATACTATTCTATGACTTTTTTCATGAAATTTTTCGACATAATATACTATGACTGTTTTTCACAAAATTTTTGAACATACTATACTATGACTTTTTTCACAAAAGTTTTCGACATACTATACTATGACTTTTTTTTCATGGAATTTTTCGACATACTATACAATGACTTTTTTTCATAAAATTCTTTGACATACTATACTATGACCTTTTTTTATGAAATTTTTTGACATGCTATACTATGAATTTTTTTCATAAAACTTTTCGACCTACTATGACGTTTTTTCATAAAATCTTTCGACATACAGTACTATGGCTTTTTTTCATAACATTTTTCGACATACAATACAATGACTTATTTTCACTAAATTTTTCGACATACTATACTATGATATTTTACATTAAGTTTTCGAAATGCTATACTATGAATTTTTTTCTTTACATTTTTCAACATGCAATACCATGACTTTTTTTCATTACATTTTTCGACATACTATACTATGACTTTTTTTCAAAGAAATTTTTCGACATACTATATATTATGACTTTTTTTCACTAAATTTTTCAACATACTATACCATGTGTTTTTTCCTCAAATCTTTCGACATACAATACTATGACGTTTTTTCATAAAATTTTTCGACATACTACACTATGACTTTTTTTATAAAATTTTTCGACATGCTATACTATTAATTTTTTTCAATTTTTTTTTTCGACATACTATACTATGATTTTTTTTCATGAAATATTTCAACATACTATACTATGACTTTTTTCATGAAATTTTTCGACATGCTATACTATGACTTTTTCACAACATTTTTGAACATACTATACTATGCCTTTTTTCACAAAAGTTTTCGACATACTATACTATGATTTTTTACATTAAGTTTTCGAAATGCTATACTATGAATTTTTTTCTTTACATTTTTCAACATGCAATACCATGACTTTTTTTCATTACATTTTTCGACATACTATACTATGACTTTTTTTCCAAGAAATTTTTCGACATACTATACTATGACATTTTTTCATGTCACACTACACTACACTTTGAATTTTTTCATTGCATTTTTCGACATACTATGCTTTATTTTCCAACATACTATATATACTATTACTATATTTCTTCAGGACATTTTCTACACAATGAATTTTTTCAATGCATTTTTCAACAAACTATACTATATTTTTTCAACACACTATATACACTATTACTTTTTTCATGTAATTTTTCGACATACTATACTATGAGTTATTTTCATTTAGAATATCGGTATACTATACTATATTTTTCGACAAACTATACTATGACGATTTTCATATTTTTCGACATAGTATACTATGACTTTTTTTCACGCCATTTTTCGACATACTATACTGGGACTTTTTTCATTACATTTTTTTTACATACTAATACTGCCTACACTGAAAAAACAACAATATTACATTCTGGTTTCTGAGCTAATATTCCTAACAATAAAATGATAATGTGCTTACCCATGAGTCATTAGATCTGTGCACAGGCATCCGTGCACACCTTCGGCTCTGTGAGGAGTTGGGTTGTCGTGTCAGCAGCCGCAGACTCTCTTCATACAGGATGGAGCACTCATTCCACCCTGAGTGGTGTTGGTAAGTTAAGCTCAGTGGTACAATGTCCGGAGTCTCAACTGCTGGTGGATCTGTGGCATCTAGGATATCATGGACTGTTTCATCAACACCAATGACAGCAAAACCTTGATGCATGGATGTCCCGTCAGTGCCTAAAAAGAAAACACATGACAATACATTTATATTTTCTGTGAAAAACTGATGCTCCTAGTCATTTACAACACTGAAGCAAGTGCTGAAGCCAATACAAAATACTAATGAAATAAAAAAATATCGCAATCAATAAATATTGCTAAATGCCTTTATTGAGACATCTCCCAAGCTTCATCTCACTCCTTTTCCTTCATAAGCATAATGAATGATACTGAACTGATTAACCAACTAAAATGTATCAGTAAGCAGCGCAAAAAATATGAATCTACAAGCTTCCTTTGACACATGCCATTTTGGGTTCTTTTACTCCTTGTGAATAATCAATATTCCAACTAACTTTCTGCAATAACAGAACACACATTTTATTGCAGAAAGCTAGTTGGAATATTGAGCCTCATGCAAGAACATTTTCGTATTCTTATCTTAACTTTCTCTTGAGCGCACGTTCATGAGAATTGTCACTCACTCACTCATCTTCAACCGCTTATCCGGGGTCGGGTCGCGGGGGCAACAGCTCCAGCGGGGGACCCCAAACTTCCCTTTCCCGGGCCACATTAACATGAGAATTGTAAAATTAGCATAATTAACGCCCAAATGATACCAGATAAGGCTACGCATCGTATTGGCTGTTCTAGAGACGCAGATGCGTGTGCACATCCCTTCAGATGGTGAAAGCCTGATTCAACAGTGGAAAATCTTAAACAAAGTTGCTATTCCAGCATTAGCAGCAACTAACTACACTGCAAAGCATCCACAAAAAGGAAGACAGACTTATCAAAGAGAGAGTCTGACAATATTGGCAAAGCATTTCAGAGATGGAGAGAAAATGTTGCAAATAGTTTTGCCTTCTGCTTATGGCTGCTGTGAGCTAGCCTCACAGCTACGGTAGCTACGGCAGTAGCTCGGGGAAAGCATAATTTTCTCTCCATCTATCTAATATTTTAGCCTTCTATGTGAGCTCACTGCGACGGCTACGGTGAGCAGAAAGCTAAACTATTAGCCTCATTGTCTCTCCAGCTCTGAAACACTTCGCTGATATTTTAGCTTGCTAAAGCCTCGAATCACAGTACGTCATCTCAAAGGGCTTTTCAGGCCCACAAGTTTGCAAAGAAAATAGGACGTTAGTACTCATAGAATTGCCGCGATATAACGACATCACGATAATAATCACAATGATGTACTTGTACAGGTTACTGTATGAAGTGCGTGTACATGTCCCTGCTCGTCTGGTGGGAGGGGCTTAGGACAGAGAGGGGAGAGAGGAGGGTTTTTTTTGCAGAAAACTGCCTACCCGGGGTGCCACTTGAATTACAATATGCTGAAAGGGTATAATGAAATATTTGCCCAATAACGCCAAAAATAAACTGCCTGCCCCTGCTTTAGGAACGAATCTGTTCGTTCGAGTAGTTCTTGCATGAGACCCATTGTTCGTAACACTCACCGGTCTGGTGAAGGTGATCCGACGACACTGGACATCCCAGGGACTGGAATCAAGTGGCCCCCCTTTTTCCGCTTGTTGGTCGTGGAGGTCGTGGGTCCCTTGGATCATCCCTAAGCCATCATGAAAATATAATAAGCATGTTAGTGACTAGTAGCATTGGCTATCCAGGACTAAGGGAGGAGGCAGAGCCATTACCTAACCTTTCTCCAGAGAACAAGTGCCAGCTGTGGTGTTGTAGTGCAGTAATGCTGTAGCATAATTAATGTGCTGTTGTAGACAACCAATAGTTTTTACTGCCTATGGGCTTACTTTATTGAACTTGTTTATATGTGGTGAGCAATAAGGCTGGGTTAATTCTATGCAGTTATGGTTTGAAAAACATTTCTTTATCATGCAGCTGATGCTGGATCTTCAAACTTCATTATTTCCAGTGATTACAACAACATAAACATTTTACTTAGTTGATTTGCAGCACTACAATGAAGATATGAATTAACTGGTTAACGGATGCTTATTTGTGTTGGAAACCAGTAAAATTAAAGGTTAGGACAGTGTGGTCACAAGTTGATCTGCCTTCTGTTTTTAAGAGCTAATGTTAACTGTATGCTGCTCCTGTGTTTCATGCTACATCCACAGCATCTCAACATGGTGATAATGGCATACTGGAATAATCTCCCAACTTTTATTTACTTTCCCACAGTGTTATAAATTTGAATCCCGTACAAAGTTTTCATTTTTTTATGTTTAAAAGGATCCGAAGAGTTCATCTACATGACACGTTTACTCAAACAGGCTCCAAAGACAGAATATGTGTATTTATAAACTATGTTAATTAACAGGAAGAGTAACTTCCTCTCTTCCTGTTTTCCACATATTCACAACAACGACACATTTCCTCAACAAATGTTTTGACATTGTAATGAAAAACTAAACAAAGAGGCATTCGCGATGAGAGCAACATATTATCTCCCTGCTTTCAACAGCAGTATTAACTACGACAATCACAGACGCATTCGGTTACAGGTCACCAGTAAACACGGTCACTAAATACACCACAACACCTGAAACTGGACCCATCGGGATATCGGCTTATGTTGTTAAGGAAAGTTAGGTTTTTAAGGGATGGGAATGCTTATGTGCTTACCACAGAAATGATTATGCCATCGCTGGTGTCGCTAGCGTTGTAAATTAGTGAGCAAACAGCAGAAAATATAGCTAACTTTAGCTAAGCTGCTTTGGTAGCGTTATCTTAGGTTGCTAGGTTACTTTGCTAGCGTTAGCTTAGGTTGCTAGGTTACTTTGCTAGCGTTAGCTTAGGTTGCTAGGTTACTTTGCTAGCGTTAGCTTAGGTTGCTAGGTTACTTTGCTAGCGTTAGCTTAGGTTGCTAGGAAGCTACTAACTATACCCAGAGCTCGCTAGCATCAGCTTGTAAAGCCGCAGCATGAGTATGCAGATAAACACAAAATGCCAACAACAAATTTATTTGAGTTACTCACCGATCAAGACGAGCAGTTGCTACGGAGAAGTTCAAGTGCCGTTTGTTTTGTCGGTCACTGAGCCCGGAAGTGACGTCGTAACTGAAGCCCCGCCTTGATGAGATGATTGACAGATTGCATTCAACGCTACTACTATAGATGATGTAAACATGTACCACCACACTATAGCTCTTTGTGTGTGAGTCCTTGATCATTTTAGTATTTTAGTTTTTTTTCCTTTTTTAGTCTTTATCCCAGACTACTACTGCCATTCTGTGGTGTGACTATAGGATTACTATAATTTTTAAAATAAATTCTGATGCAGTGTTTATTTCACTCTTTATACTTCTCAGGCCAAGAAACCCATTCAAATCTTACATACATAATTTCTTCTTTTATAGCCTACTTCTTTCTTCTTAAATGTCCTCTAATAGACGCATGGTGCGATATAGCCTATACATGGATAACTAGAAAATCGGGACTCCTCAGGCTCATGAATGGTAACATTTTTATAGTTAACAGATATTTCACATCTTTCATCTGGGACTCCCAATTCATTAACTGCCAATTGGAAGACGTCATTCAAACATATTTTATTTAGGATAGTTGGTTTGGGTAGGTGTAAACGTGCAAGCAACATAGTCACTGAAGTGTTTTATTACCATTAAGGGACACATAACATCTTCTGTCATCATGCTGAGCGGCTTATCAGTTATTTCATCATCAGCTCAGGAAGTCAGGAATCAATTCTGACCGAATCATCATCATATACTTATTTTTTATATACTGACAATAAAGTGCAAATGTTAAATGTAAGGGACACACTTCTATTTCTAGGCCTTCTAGGCCTCTAGGCTTTAATTTCCCCTTTACATTGGCTCTCATTCACCCATTCATACACCGACTCACTAGGGCTGGGCAATATATTGATACTATATCAAAATCGTGATGGAGACTAGATATCATCTTACATTGGAATTAAAATGTGAAAATTTAACTAATTTGTTTATATTATCACATTTATGTAAAACATACACAGTCAAACTTTAACTTCAACTTTATCGTTCCTAAGGAGGAAATCCTCCTGACGTCAACATAAGCTACATTAAACACAATAATATAAATAAGACATATAATGAAAATATGTCAAACATGATAAAACTCACCTCACACAGTCATATAAAATCTAATGCACATCAGTTCAGCTCCAGAGGACAGAAGTTCAAACTCTCCATAAAGAGAGGAGAGACATTTAAAGCTCTTTAGGGCCATCTTGTGGTGAGTTGTATGAACTGCATTAGTTGATCAAACCAATGGAAGCATTGAATATCATTCTCATTCCCCCCCTCTCAGTTTCAGCTTAATTTATAGGCATGACAGGTAAATGCATTGTGTTGACAAACCATTTAGAGAGTAAAATAATGAATATAGAAATAAAGAAAATGGCAATTAAGAGAATAAAGGCATGAAACTGAACATTGAATTATGAAGGTTCAGGATGTGCAAAAAAGCAGGTCTTTCCTACAATACAGCATTGTATTATGTAATGTATGTTCAGAACTGTATGTTGTTTTTATAAAAGTACATTCATGGTTGTAAGTAAAATCTATTAATCCTTCAAAATAAAAGCAGGCAGTTTAGTCATCAGGACTGATTCATTATCAACATGGCTTTAAATTAACACCAAAATGATCATCGATTGACTTTTCAGATTGTTTGTATGATACTTCAAGTTCCACTACTTTAGAGGCAACTACTGAACATTTATTAGGTTTATCCTCAGCATGCAAAAATATAAATGGCACTTCTACCATTGAACAGAGACACTGTTAACTGATGTCATGAAATAGCAGGAAATCACGGAACATGTCATCCTTTGTGTGGAAATGAATTTGAGTAAGTCCAGATCTTCATAAGACATTTTCAACAATATGAAAAAAATACATTTATTTATAATTTCCCCTTAAAATGACAGCATTCTCATATAATCTCTACCAGATGTAGGTTTGTATCCGTGGGTGGAATGAAATGTTCACAGCTGCTGGCTCCTTTTGGTACGTTTTAATTTCATTTCAAGTCACTTTGGGCAGCTGACAAACTCTTCAGAATTGAGTTGTGATTTTCAGAAATGCATGTAGCATCAATAAGCATCTGAGATCATCTCTTCTCCTGAGTTTATCTTCAGTGTACAGATCAGAGGATGAATGAGTGATTGAGACAGGTATCCAAACTGCTAATTTATCATCTAATCTAGAAATGATTCAGGGATATTGCGTTGATTTACACTGATGTCCACAAAGTTTTTTTTTTTTATTATTATTAAATATTAAATATCAACCAGTCAGTGCTGTCCAGCTCTGAAATGATGAAGATTCCTCTAAACCAGTCTGGAAATCCTGATGTGAAAATAAAAGAGACCACTCTCAGCTCCAGTAGAGATTTAGTGCTCCATAGTGAAGTTTCATAATGATTGTTGTCCCTGGTGAATAAAATCATGGGCGACACATTAACTGTTTTGGCATGAAAATAGTCACATTTATTGGAACTGAAATGTCACAACAAAATTTAACAAAGTAAAATCAAATCAGTCATTCCCAAAGCTTTTCAAAAATACTCAACGACCCCTAAAAACATAATTTGGTGAAGATGGAGATGCCTTTATACGAATGTCTACCCCAAACATAATGATGAAACAATTCAAATTTGCAGAGGAATTTACAGAAAACCCACTTTCAAATATTCCTATATAGTCTGATAGTGTGTGCTAAGATATACCCACGGCTTGAAGCATTTCCCTGGTCACATGTACTGTTCTGTTCAACATGATGGTTATTTTTATTTTCTATTGTATCCTTTTAGTGTTCTTAGGTGAGTTTATAGTATTCAGTTATGCATTATAATGATCTTATTGTCCTTCTTTTTATTACCAAAGTCACCAAGATACAGAAAAATGTCTTGTAACTGGAAGACTCTTACAAAAAAAGGAGTCACTTAACCCTCAATATGGCTTCTTTGTATTGTTTTAAAAAAATAGATTTCAAGGTTTTACTCTGTGTCTTTAAAGCACTCCATAGTCTGGCTCCAGTATGCATTTGTGAGTCTTTGTGTCCATACATGTACAGTACGTACAGTACAGTACTCAACCTCAGATCCTGCAGCAAAACTCTACTAGTATTCCCAACGACCAAGGCTTCAAACTGGGAGATGTGTATGTCTCCTTTAAATCCAGTGGTGGAAGAAGTACTCAGATATTGTACTCAAGTAAAAGAAGTAATACCACAGTGTAGAAATACTCTGTTACAAGCAAAAGTCCTCCATTCAATTTTTTAAGTAAAAGTACAAAAGTATAAGCATCAAAATACACTTAAAGTACCACAAGTAAAAATATACTAATTTTGCAGAATGGTCCACACAGAATAATATGTATCATATTGTTGAATTATAATTATTGATGCAATAATGTGTTCAGCACTTTAAATGTTGCAGCTGGTAAGAGGTGGGCTTATTTTTAACTATATACTGTATAGCCCTACTGCTGTGTAGCCTGTGGAGTCAATAAAGTATTATCTTTATCCATAATAATACATCCTAATTTATTTTCTGACTATATTTTGTATTATTAATCTGGATCTACAAAGTAACCACAGGGAAGTAAGTAAAGATTGCAAATAAATGTAGTGCAGTAAAAATACTCAATTAAAGTACAAGTACCTCAAAATTGTACTTAAGTGCTTCAGTTAAGTACAATACTTGAGTAAATGTACTCAGTTACATTCCACTCATTTCTGTGTCCTGCTTCTTTTATCTTCTTTATTTTGCCCCAATCATTTCTGTTTTCTTCTTTTCCTCATGTAAAGCACATTGCAATTTTATTTTGAAAGGTGTATAAGTCTATAATTAGGCTAGTGGTAGGTGATTTGCTCTGATCCTAAAATATGACATACATGTTGCTGCCATAATTGCATAATGTAAAATATAGTAACTTCCTATGTGCTTTGTATTATAGGATGAGTGCTTTATATGGAAATAGCAGCTGGGCTGTGTTGTTTTAGGGTCGTTCCCTAGAGGGCACAATAAGAGAAAGATGAAACTACGGTAAGTCATATTCATCGTGTGATTTGTCATTCATGAAACCAACTTATTATCAATCACTTATGATAATAACATGTTGTCAGCCACTTTGTCCCCAGTACACAGTCCAAGTTGAGGAGTCAGATGATATCAGACTTCTGCAGTAACTTTGTGGTGAACTGCCGCCGCCGCTGGTTAAACAGAAGGGTGTCATGTCACATTAGATTTGTTAGCCGTCGGTGTTAATGGTTTGAAAGCCCCCCCCCCCCCCGGTTCGGCTTCAGAGCCCATTAGAAAGCCGCTGCAGTGATAGCAGCAGTCATTACCGCAGTATTCCCCCGTCCGGCCCGCTCCGCCCCTCACCGCCGCTTAATCTAATTAGATAGACGGGCTCCTGGCTTTACAGGGGAGGGGGACTCCTTCTATTGATATTCATTAAAAATACATGATTTATCACTAAGCTCTCCGAGGTGCGGCCCGCTGCAGAAACACCGCCGAGCGAAGATTTACCGGATCCAACTTCATTTAGAGCCGCTGATCGCTGCTGCGGGATTATTGGACTGGATTAATAATCCTCAATCAGACGGACGATGTTTAATATTACACCAATTATAGCATGGATAGTGAAACTGTTACTGCCCTTATTGGCATTATTAGAGATATGAAAAGCCCTATAATAATAATAATAATAAAACAATTAGACGTGAAATATTGTAAGGGATGTTATAAGGATTAGGAAATCAGATCCATATATTTTTACACATTTGTTTGAGATTAATCAGGTGGCTAAAAGCAATAAATAAATAAACATCGCGTTCTCACCCAAGTAATTTTACTTTTAAGCATCTATAAAGACAATCTTTTGGCCTCAGAAAAGATTGCCTCAAATTTTCAGACATTAAAATGATGATGTATTATATTATTGGTTGTTAAGGATATAAGGATTGCACGGTTTTGGTTTCATTTTGAACCATAAACACCAAACACTCAACACCAAACAAGACGTTGTGAATTTGAGAATTAGTTATCTATAATCCGAACCATAAATCCTGACAAAAAAAAATATAAATATGAAAAATTATTATATTTTCTGTTGTGTTTTTTATTTTCAAATGTAACCCCCAATTTGGCTTCAGCTTCTCCATCTTTTCTCTGTATTCAAAATACACTACCCCCTCTCCACGCTGATGTTTATTTGGTTGATTTTAATGAATGTTTCCAGACTTTTCATTTTAATTAATTTCTAAATCAAACCCTTTACATCCAGTCTGAAGCTCAGTTTGATGCTCCGGGCCCTGCGCGTCGGCTTCAGCCTGCAGGGCCCCCCTTTACATTTCCCTGCGCTCTTACACTGGCCGTATATGGACACTAGGGGGAGCTAGAGTCCGTGTTTGAAGACGTTAAAGCATGAAAGCTTTAGATTACGACGGGGGTCTTTATCTTTTATTTTAAAGATTATTATAGATATAGATTAGATGAGTTAATTCACTTCAAAATACAAGAATACACCAACTGCTGATGTTCCTTCAGGCAAGAAAAGGGGAGTGTCAGTTGTATGGATGGTAAGTTAACTGTAGTTTTAATGATGCAATCCACCTGGGTTGTACTCTTAACAGCTGATTGATGCACACAAGTTTGCATTATTTAAAAAAAAACATTTATAGTTTATTGGAGTTTGGTGCTAAATTTTGGCCTAAATTCTGTTCCGCAAACATTTCCTTTACTCCTGATTTAAAAGAACAAACAAAAACACTTATACTTAAAATTATTTTTGGATTATTTGTCTACAAAATCCAATCAGCAGCTTTCAGCATCAAACCTCCCTTCAGTCTAACCTTAAACCATCTGTAACGTCTAACCGTGATGTGTTTGAGGACATCTCAACATCAGCAACACAAATAGGCCCCTCCAGACCACTGTACTCTCCTAGATCCCTATAGCTATAGGCTCCTCTCAGGGCAGAAAAAACGCTCCGCTGTCCCGAGTGTACCATTCCCCTCCCGTCATTCATCTTCATAACAACCCATTTAGTGTAAAATTAACAACGACTTAACTACGGCGGCCATAAACACGTCCGTGCATTAGAGGCAGATGGATGGATGGATGGATGGATGGATGTGGTGGTGGTGTTGGAGGGCTGGAGAGGGGAATGTGCACGGTGCATGACTCTCCATAAAGACACCGGACCCTGTGTAGTCTGCTGCGGGCGGGTGTTGTGGTCTGGGACCCTCCAGGGGTCCTTTGAAGGTTGAATGAGATATTTTACAGTTAATGTAAAGATGAGATGCATGCAGTGTAAAATGATCATATATCTGGTTGCACAAAGTTTGGATGCATCTCATTTCTACTTAATTTGACTGAAGTGCTCTCTGACTGACTTAAAACTCACCCGTCACATCAGTGCCACACATTATACACAGAGGAAGGGGGGATCGGAGTGAGGTGGGGTCTGATAATTTGGTCTATAGCCGTGTAATCCCGCCTGATTTCATCTAATACCACCGGCCCGACGCAACGGCGTGCGCACACATCCCCCGATGTGATAATGGCACGTTGTGAAATCCATCCCGCTCCCTTTATTGTAAAGCTTTTGGAATGGGAGGGTGGTGGTGTACAGGGTATGTGTGTGTATATATGAGGATGTGGAGGGGACTAGCAGAGCCTGAAATTCCTCCGCAAAAAGCCAGGGACTAGATTTATCAGGGATTTGGATCTAATTCCCAATGGAAATAAACACATGAAAGCCGAAAACCTAGAAAATTGTATCTTTTTGTCACAGCACTGAGCATGATCTGCCACAGTTACTTGACACAAATGTCATTTTTTGTATCTTATTTTTTGTGATTTTAATCGTAAAACAAGAACTATTAGTTTAGCAATAACTTCAGTCGAATAACAGAACAAACAGATCAACAGAATAAAAGCTTAATAATTAATCATACATTTAGTGGCATCAAAGTGGGGCCACGCTGGACCCCATTGAAGATTTACTAAATAGCATAAAACTAACATTAACTTTGGTTCAAGTAGGATCGGCAGTGTAAAAGCAGGTTAAACAATTTAAAACCTTACTTTTTCATGTCTGTGAATATAACCTACTGATGCGAAATGAATATAAATTATAAATTATTTTGGAGTTGAATTTAGTCACTGCATGTTTTGTTTATGTTGATCACAGACTTGAGATCAGATCCTTTAATTAAAAAAAGAAACATGACTGTTAGGCCCCATCCACCGCAGGTTGAACGTATTTGATGTAGCCTTTTAATTCGGACTTTGTGTATAACGCTGGTAATGTCAGTTTACGCTGCGCGTCTTTACGCACGGTTTGCGAAATTATGATAAAAGCAACAAAAGCAGCGGCTGGAGAGAGAGAGAGGGAGAGAGAGAGAGAGAGAGAACTGAAGGTATGAAGAGGAGTATGGAAAAGAGGGAGGGAGGGGGGACTGTGTGCGGGGTGGGGGTGTGGAGGGATTGGAGCTGATTTATCTCAGGAGCCCCCTGGTCATTTCCATATATTGAAATGCGCCCCCAGTCACTCAATTTCCCCGGAGCCGTGGTGCGTGCAGGGAAGGCGCGCATGTGACCACCGCCAGTCTGAAGCCATGTAGTCTCTCCGCTCTTTTCACGCTCCTTACAAAACCTAAATTCTTCCCCCTCCCCGTTTTATGAACCACCATCAAAGTACGCCGCTGTCCATTCACTCAGTGCACACATACCTCCTGAATATATAGGCTGATGAAAGTTGCAGCCGCCTTAACAAGCGAATAAAAGTGCTGAATAGGAGGGATAAAGTTAAAGACGGCAGAGCGTGGCCTACATATGGCGCAGAAAATATACTGCTATATCTTTTTTTTTTATTTTTTTTAATCTTAACACACCTGGACGCGGCCTGTGGCTTCCAAATTAACTCCAGGTGATTCTTGCTTATAACCCTCAATCTGTTTTTTAAATTAAGAAATAATTATGACTCGATGAGAAATAACTAAGCACAGACATAGACAGACTTTCACCAAGGCCCTGCTTCTTCCATTCGTGCAGAGAGCTGCTGTAACTCCGCAGCATTAAGCTTGCAGCCTGACTGATATATGACGGAACCGGCGACGCGCTGCCATTTACATATAGAGATTCCCCTGCTTGCTCCCCGAGTCCGAGCAGCTCTACGGGCTTTGATCAATGTCCCGCCTTGACTTAGAGTATGTGTGTGTGTGCGTGCGTGCGTGTGTGTGTCAGAGGAGGAGGAGGATGGAGAGAAAGAGGAGGAGATGGGGAGGAAGAGAAAAAGGAAAAACACTCTTTGTTGCCAACAGATGGAGCGGGGTGTAGGGAGAGGTCAAGGTTAGTGCTCTCGGATGTGTGTGTGTGTTGGGAGGGTAAAACGAGGCCCCCTTTAAGTGTGGGTACCAGTTGGGGATGGCGTGGGCTCCATTAAAATCAGGAGAAGAAGTTTTGCATGATAGATGAGACGCAGGGCTCGTAGTCTATCACAACAACACATGTTTATCAGTTCCACTTCGTGCGTAAAGGCTTCTAGGAACGTAAAGGTTTTGGAGTTTTGATGCCAAAAGACGCAGGGAGTTTGAGTGAAATGAAGCTAGTTTTACTTGCTGCCAATAAGTCGTAAAAGCTGATCATAAATATCAATAATATGATGAAGTCTCAGCTTCCTCCTGGATGTGTTTAACTCCGAACACTCCACCGTGTCACCCAGCCTGTAAAGGCGTCTAGTGTTACTGGATCAGGTTTATTGGGCGCGGTGGCCGCCTGTCGCTATCCAGACAGCAACAGGCCACCCAGGACACCCGATGCCCGGCAAAGAAAGCTGAAATCTTCCCATTTATCCCCAATTACGCTCCTTAAAAGGACGCTTCATTTCTCAAAGGAACAACTAGGAACTGCAGCTTTTGTCTTTACACTCTGGATGATTATGGTTTAGTGTGTATGGGCATCTTTGACGCGTGTTTAATCCTTATCAGGACACACGGATGCGAAGGGAGTGTAGCCTCTCCATCACTGACAGCAGTATGTTTTTTTCTCAAGGTAAAACCGAGAGGAAAATACTGAGGGGTTAACATCCACCTGATGAAAACGGTAAATCTTGAAATCAGCACAAATATAATCTTATTACAATAACTTCTTCCTCAGTCTCTCAAAAGTGCCAAAAAAATGAGGCAAATACAGAAGGAGAAATGTGAAAATTTAAACTTCCACGTAACGATCACCGTCTGTGCCTTTTTGATCCACTTAAATCAATTCTCCAAACCCATGCCCAAGCGCTGCCTATCGTCACAAATATTACAATAATTCAGTTAAAATGTATTCCTCTCAGTAATCTCACGTCCTACCTTAATGGATTCCTGTTAAATTGTAAAGAAAATAAACTATATATGGCTATAATAATAAAACTATAATGGCCAGTACCGTCTACAGATACAGAGCCGAGTTCAAATCTACAGATGAGGAGAAATAATCTATTTGCATCATCATTTTGAATTGGCTTCATGACCGAATATACAACGAATGACTAAAGTATTAAAGTGCACCAGTTCATGGCTGATAGATTTAACCCGCCTTTGCCATTAGATCACACACTGTTTTGTTAACATGAAATTATCATTAAATAAATTTAAAAAAAATCTCCTCTGCGAGGTTTAAACCTGCCTGCACTTTGACACACGGACACAAACGGGATAATCACCCTGTGCGGGATAATAGCCATGCACACACACACACAAACACACACACACACACACACACACACACACACACACACACACACACACACACACACACACACACACAGGTCCGTCTAATAAGCCACGCAGCGAGTTGCAACCTGCAAAATATTTCACTCACTGGTCATGCATTTTTCCCCCTTGACGTTGAACCTCCTCCTCCTCCGGCTTCTCTCTCTCTCCTTCTCTTTCTCTCTGTCTCTCTCCCATCACCTCCCTCCTCCTCCTCCTCCTTCTTCTCCTCCTCCTCCTCTTTCTGTCTTGGCTCCCTCCACCACCACCACCCCCCCACCCCCTCGGTATTAAGTGCGCGTCCTCTTCGGTCAGTGCGCGTAGCTCCAGGTCTCCGAAGCACCACTAGAGTCGCCGCTGCCGCCGCCGCCACTGCAGCTCCTGCTCCGGGCTTCTCCTCTCCTCAGCCGCCGCTGCTGCTCTCGGTGCCTCTTTCCGGGCGAATCTCTCCGTCTCCTCCTGTACCATCCCTTCCACCTCGTCCACGCAGCACCAGTGGCTCTCTTCTTCCCATTTCTCGCCTTGTTTCCTCACTTCGTATCTGTGTTCTGAAACCCGGATCCGCGTCGGGCTGCGCGGCGCCTTTGCCGTTTAAAGCCCCGCGTCTTATATTACCAAACCCCCTTTATTACAAGAGTATTTACAATCTCTTCCCCCTCCTCCTCCTCTCCTTCTTCTTCTTCTTCTTCTTCCTCCTCCTTCTCCTCCTCTCCACACCCCCCACCACCACCACCAACACACCCTCCCCTGTACCGTATGCAGCTCGAACCTGAGGCACATCTGAAAGTTATTACACGGGGCGCTTATGTGCCCGCTCGCACTCCCACGGTCTGCGCGGGGCTGCAGTATGGATTTCACGCAGACAGATACAGAGACAGACAAACAGGCAGAGGGGCTCCGGACCCTATAGTGCCCCGTCTAAATTACCCCCCTCCTCAAAACAGACACACTGTACACCTCCAATGGTACAGATCGGTATTCACACTGGAATAGCTGAATATTAATTTATGGCACAGACACTCATAAGTGACCGAGACCTACAAGATCAGATAGGAATTCCTCGTGTTTCTTAGAATACAAATAATAAAACTTTTTCTTTAGGTTGTAAAAAAAAAATCACTGATTCTTCAATGGAGTATGGTGCAAATGTTTCTCTGCCAATATAAAGCCACTTCTAGCCCTTTTTGTTATTTGTTATCATAAATATAATGCACTATTATCGGGTATAGTGTAGCTCCTGATCAGACCTAATAAATCTTAATAAACGTATAAACAATTTGTTATGGAACTGTAAAGGACATGTGCAATATTGCAGATCCAGGTGTACAATAATCCATATAATAATATGATTCTTTCTTTGTTTTACGGGGCCGGGATGTGATTATCACTCGTAAGCAGAGCAGTAAGCATAATGTGAAGAAGCCACCCATGTTATAGCCTGTGCCTGGATTTCTGTTGCTCGTTCAACCTGTTCGTCCTGTTCGCTGCAACCGGATAGTTTTTGCTGCGCTCCTTGTCATTTTCACACAAGCATCTCATTCTCTCTATCTGCATAACATAGCCTTTATGTGCACGCGCTTTAAGGAAACAGACATATAAAGCCCCTGCACGCACACACGCACGCGTCCAGGTGAGTTTGTGGCCAGCAGCATTGCGCGCTTTCCTCAGACTGAAACAGTGGCCACCACACATGCGACAGACTTTGTTCACGCACGCACTCCTCCGGTCCGTAGCAGCAGCATCATATCCGCCCCCCTCCAGTGAGCTCCTGTCCGCGGCTTCCCTTGCCCTGTTTTGCGTCCACCTCTCTCTCTCTCTGCATATTGCTTTCATTAAACATCTCTCTCTCTCTCTCTCACCGCTCGCGCACTAACACTCCTCCCTCCCTCCAAGAGCCTCTTGTCCGGCCCCCCTGATCTCTGTGTCCATTGGCTTCCACTGGGTCTATTTCTCATGTCCAGCCCCCCTCCCTCCCTCCCCCTCTCCCCCTTTCTCTCTCTCTCGCTCTCTAATGACCGTCCATTGGTGTTGTTATTGCGCGTCCCGTCCGTCCCTCCTCCCACTCCCACTCCCACCCGGGTGCCTCGGCCCTGCCCATGTTTTTGTATGTCGGGTGTCCGTCCATCGCCTGACGTTCAAGTTCGCCGGGAACGTCACGTCCGTGCACTTGAACTTGCACAGCTCAGAGGGGGGGTTGAGGGGAGGGGTGGCGGGGGGGAGGGGGGGCTTTTGCCATTTTTTCCATCTCTCTCCCCTTCTCTCTCTCTCCATCTACCTCTCTCTCACTCTCTCTCTCTTTTTTCTCTGCTCTCCTTTCTCAAAAAAGCCATGACGGCGATCCCGCGATCCATCTTCGCCTCCGCGCCATCTTTGTATTATTTCTAATTTATTTTCTTTTTTTTTTCTTGTGGATGTCAGCGGCGTTGGATGAAGACATTCTTTGCCCCACTGGAGTCTCCTCTCTAACCCCGGCTCTCCCCGATGTGATCCGCGCTGAACGCCGCCGCAGCCGCCAGCCACCATGTCTCGCCGCAAGCAAGGCAAACCCCAGCACTTAAGCAAACGGGATTTTTCGCGTAAGTAAAGATGAAAAAAGAAAGAAAATGTCACTTCTGACTCCCTTTCATTCCATTCAGCAAAGAGGGGGGGACAGGCAGCAAAACAGAAGCATGTGGACACCGGACGGACCGCTCGGACCCGCGGTCAACTGGACTTAACAGTGTGGAGAGAAAGTCACCTCCGTGCGTAAAAGCCGCTCGGAGATCCCAAAAGCTCCGAAAGGGAGAAAAAGTTTTGTGTGTCGGTATACAGCCGTTACTGCCTCTCTGTTACACGGTGAGAATGTGCATTCATAGGCTGTTAAATGCACTCGCTGTGGCTCCGGTGCCCCCACGGTCGCTCCGGTCAGTGGAAACGCGCAGAGCTCCCGGTAGCAGAGCGCGTCCTCTCCGCGGAGCTTCGTGGAGAAATCCCCCCTCCGGAATATCGCTGTCTGATAGCTCTGCGGGCAGGTTTTTCATCTACTCTCTCTCGTTCTATTTTTGGATTATTTTCAGGAAAAAAAACTTGGAGGTGGATTTTGGATCGAGGGGGAAAAAATCTCGTGTTCGGCTGTTTACAACTGCCTCCCTTTTATCAGCAGCTCCGCATTACAGACAACACAAATCGATTTATTTTTACACACTTACAAAACTCCTAATGCCTCTTATGTAAAGGCAGTTTATTGATGTTTAGTTTAGATGAGAAGCTTTCTTTCCAAAACAGACAGCAGAGCCGCTGCAGCCCAGAGTTAGAGAACAGACACACAGCAACAGGACAGAACAGCATATTTTGTGTCGGTTTTTTTTTTGTTATTTTTCTCATGATGTCAAATTTGGACCAACACAAATTCCAATTTAGGATTCTAAAGCTTCGTGTACAGTTAAGGTAAGACACAAATATCAGCTCATCGGTGTGTTAAAGCTGCAGCGTGTGAGAAAAAGCAGCGAAATTCCAACAATGTTTAGTTGAGTCGGCGGTATTCGTCTTTACGCACGGCGTTTATTCATCACCAATGCTTTATTTCTTCGAGTTTATTAGACGCATTAAGTGTAATATGTGACGAATGAGCGGATAAGTGTGTTTGGAAACTGCGGAGCAATTGGCAAAGTGGCGCTTATCGCTGCACCATGTGCCGCACTGTGCGCCACCTCGCAGCGCTTTAGCGGCTCTCTAAGTGGCCCGAAAACATAAAACAAGAAGAAATTTGGGCATCTTTACGCACCGGTGCTTGATTATGTTTCGGTATGTTGACTGGCTGTCGCCTGTGTTTGGTTTGGAGAGAGAGTGTGTGTAAGTGTGTATGTGTGTGTGTGGCCCCGGCTGGGTGACAGTACAGTCACCATGGCCATGTGCCGTCGCTAGGAGGCAGAGCGCGATCAGAAAATCCAGCGCTGAACCTGAACCTGATCAGTTTCATCGCCACCCCTATCTACACGGGCTACTATTTGGCGATCTCTTTAGAATAAAGGGAGAGTATACAAGACATGGGAAGGGACGGAGGGAGGGGGGAGGGATGGAGGGAGTAAGTAGCCCCCCCATCTCCAAATCTGCAATTCCTCTTCATCACCTCAAACCCACCTTCTCTACCAGTATCTCCTTTTTTTGTGCATCACATTTTTACATACATGCAGGCTGCAATCAGCATATGCAGCTAAACTGTAATATGCCTGCAGACCCCTCAAACCTTACAGCACACACACTCACACACACATTTCATTTCGCTTAAAAATTCACATTTTTTTTTATAAAAGGAGCACAGAATCTAGCCTGCCACTCTCAAGCAAACACCCATCCCTGATTATTTCTTCTTTTTACTGCCTGCATTTTCATTTTCTATATTTCTTACAATTCTATATTTCTATTGGCTTATTTAGCATCTACTACATGTCCAGTGTTTGCTTTGTAACTGCACGATCAGGCTGAATTTAAGTAGTACAATGCAACAAGACTCAACAGTGTGTTTTTCAGTTACAACTCTACATGTCCTCATCCAGTTTAAATTACATTATCAGAATTTTTCACATTTTTTTTGCCAAGATGGAATTTTATTTAAAATGGTTTATTGAGGGCAGAGAGACAATCTTCCTACATGAGTTTTCTAGTTTTATAGATTTATGAGACAGGTGGAACTTTTAACCCAAAGCGTAGTAAAATGATTTCTAGTCGAGAGTATATTTATACCCTCATTTTAGTGTTATTTTTTTGTCCTTTAGGAAATGTGATTTCACATATTAAGATGGTGTAAAGACACTCTACTCTGCTCCTCGTGCTGTTTATTTCACCCAGTTTCACTGTCTTAAAAATAGAAACAAATAAGTGCATGTTTCTATTTGATTGAAATTGAACTCTGGGCATGGAGACCTGCTTTGATTTTTTTTCTAAATCTTATTTAGGTCTCTTACCCTCTCTCCTCATGCTACATTAAATCCAACAACATTTTTTTTTTTTTTCAAACACCAGATATCCACTCTTGAGTTCAACTTAAGAGGTGAGGGGCTTATGTGGCTTTCATTAGATTTTTTTTGTTGTTTTATCCCGTGAATTTAATGCCCCCCCCTCCACCGGGAGCTGTTGTGTAACTTGCGTGGCGTTGTGTTGACCTGAAGTTAAATCAAAGAGGAGAAGGATGGGGAGGAGGAGGAAGAGGAGGCGGAGGAGGAGGAGGAGGAGGGAGGGGGGTGTTGATAGGGTGGAGAGGGGTAGTGGTGGTAGTGCAAGCCGGGAATTTATCATGTTATCTCCATGTCCCAGTTTGCGCACAGATGTCGCGCAGGATTGCGTCGTTCAAATGATATTTCCTTGAGGGGATGTAGTCCACATTCAGACCCTATCTATCTCTCTTTCTCTCTCTTACACACACACACACACACACACACACACACACACACACACACACACACACACACACACACATTTGTGCATTCCCACACACACTCTCACACATGCATGCACAGGAACCCTATCCCTTTTATCAGACAAAATCTGCACCAATCACCCAGACAGTGAAAATTGAAATCTATTTTTTGATTCTCAGTGGTTTTAAGTTCATTAAAAATGTGAAATTGGCGGCTGAGTAAAGAAGGTCAACATGCATTAGGCGGCTAGCGCAGAGTCAGACTCTTCACCTTGGACTGGAAGATTTCCTTTAAAAGAGGGACAGTGAATTATGTTCTCCCGTTTCGCTCCTCTAATTCAGCGGGCCGCTCTGCTCGCACTCCTCTCCCTCCACCGCAGGACGGTCGGAGCTTGACAAAAGGCGTCTTAAAAAAGTAGTCAGGAGTTAATCCGGCCTTGGAGGGGTGAGGAATCGGGGTTGAACGGCTCATTTTGGGGAGATTTCCCGCTGTACAAGCGGCTGGTATCTAAAAACTATAAGTGAGGCACATGTAATCGAGGCCGAGGGAAGAGTTCTCCCTCTCCCTGACACACACACTCTCTCCCTTCTCTTTTCCCCGGCACATATGTTGAACATGTTTGTGACAGTTTCCCCTTCTGCTGATTACAGGATCAAAACCTGTACAAACAAGGTTAGGCAAGTCAAACATCATCCACATATTTAGTTTTTTGGTGAACGCTGTGTTTAACCATCATTTTCTAAGCCTCCTCTGTCATTGGCTAGGAAATTGTTGTCTTTGAGGAATCTGATTTGAGCTTTCAGGATATTCTTTCCCACCATTTATTCTTATGATGTGTGATCCAGATCAGCTCGCGTTGTAATCATTTCTCCTGCATTACATGCATTTCTATCATTACAAGGCACATTTTCTCACCCCCTTATTGTGTGTACCACATGTCTTCTGCTTAGCTTTAACTCTGATCTTCTATGTGACAGACAGAAATGTTTTATGTGCTCTTCTCTTGTCATCTATTCCCACTAATAGTTGTATCAATATAAATTACAAGAGACAAAAAGAAAAATATAAACATGTGCTTGTTGCTTTTTTGCTGAGAGTAAGCGTCACCTTCTAATTTCCTCTTTTTTTTGCTCACTCTCCCTCTTTCCTCCCACCCCCTTCTTCTTCTCCCTCTTCCTCTGTGCTCGTTCCCCCCACTCTGCCTCCGCCAGCAGCCGAGCCCCTCTCCACGGCCGTCGTCTCGTCGGAGGAGCTGTCGGAGCGCTGCTCGGAGCACTCGGAGGAGAGCGGCAGCCTCAACGGGCACCACCCGGGCTCCGCCGTGGGCCGGTTGGCCCGGCTGGGTCATGACGCTCACCCCTCTCTGGAGCAGGACCTGCTGACCTGCGGCCAGTGCCAAGCCACCTTCCCCCTGGCGGACATCCTGCTCTTCATAGAGCACAAGAGGAAGCGATGCCACGGGCCGCCCTGCCTGGCCGTGGGCCGGGGGCTGGACAAGCCCCCCTCGCCCTCCCCTGGCCTGGCCCTCACCCCGTCGCCCGCATTTGGCTCCCTGCGCAGGCGGAGGCCTGTGGAAGTGGGTGTCCAGGCCACGCTGGCAGATGATGACGATGATCGGTTCTCATTGCCCCGGGGGATTTGCCCCAAACAGGAGCCCCTCCCAGGTAACCAGACCTGCTTCCACACCAACAAACACACCTTTGTCACCTTTGTGCTATCACTTTTTTTTATCACACTCCTGAGCCGGAGGCGACGTCATTTCGTTCTGCTGTGCACTTGCCCTGTGAATAGCATGAATGATCTTTGGAGACAGTGGCTGTCTTTGTAGAGGATGTGATTATGTCTATGTATCGGCCTTTGTGTGATAAGGAGGTCAAATCTGACAGTAATATTAAAAATAGACGATAAGTAGTTCTCTTTCCTCTAAACATTTTCTGAAGCATTACTCATCGAGGGATAAAGGAACTCCTGCAGCTCAGAAGCAGCTTTCAGCGGCCAGATTCGACTTTTGTAATTGACACATTGTCGTTTTGTGTGTGTGTGTGTGTGTGTGTGTGTGTAGGTGTGTGTGTGTGTGTGTTTTGCCCTGGATGGGTGTCCATTTTGGAGTGTATTTTGCAACGTCAGTTTTTGTTTTTATATCGTCGACAGACACAATGTGGGCGTGTTGTGGTACGACAAGCCAGCGTAGTCTAGACTACATGTTGCCCCATGATCTCCATCCAAACCTTGTGGGGGCCGTAGTAGTCTGAGCACAAGGGGACACATGCCAATCCTTGTTAAAGGCGAGGAATCTGATTGGCTGGGACTTGTTTGAGGGGGTGGGATGAGGTGGATGGGTGGGGTGACTGTTGTCAGACAAACGACAAGAGAGGGTCGTCACAGGTGGGGAGGAAACCCGGGAGAAAACGCCTCTGTTCTTTTTTTAACAACTGGCACAAAAAACACACACACACTGGTTTGATTTAGGATGACTTTCTCTCTCCGTCTGTACGTGTATGTGTGTGTGTGTGTGTGTGTGTGTGTGTGTGTGTGTGTGAATAGTCTTCTGTCTTTACTGACTAGTGTAAAGGGCAGTGTGTATTTTTGTGTGTGAAAACAATGTAGCAGATCTAATCCAATTCAGAAAGTGTGTGTGTTAGTGTGTTTTCCCAGTTTACCCAGTTCGGCCATGGTGATCAAATCCCACAGGCCAGTAGCAAAGAGACGTGGGTGACCTTGACTTTGTGGTACCACTGGTCAGTGTTTTAGTGCACTTGTGAGACCATGGTGTAAGTGTGTGTGTGCAGATGGAAGATCAGTGGCTCAACTGGATGTAGGGAAAACTGTGTGTTTGTGTGTGACTTTCAGTCTGGGGAGTAACTGCAGCCTCTCTCTGGGATTGGGTGCACAGAGTGTGTGTTCTTGCATAACGTGTGCGTCAGTTTGTGTGTGTGTATGTGTGTGTCTCTCTCATGTGGCCCTAGCAGATGTGTCCTGCTCTCGGTGTGGTTTCCCCCCCTTCCACCGCCACATCTTGCCCGACTAAATGCAGCCCAGCTCTCCATCTCTTTCACTCTTTCCCCCTCTCCGAGTTTACCTCCACACCAAACTTCATAGGTAAAACGCACGATTTTAACCTCCCAGTTTTATCTGCTCGTCTCCTTTCCCCAGAACGAGAATCAAATGAGAGGCGAGCGGAGAGAGGGAAAAGCCAGTTTTAGTTTTGCTCTTAGAGGGAAAGTCGTTTATTTAAAGCGTCTTAACACCACTAATTATTTGTTGCAGTGCCATTTTTTTTCCTTCCTTGTGCATTTTAATTAGCAGTAGTTTTTAGTGGCGGGCTGCCTGTACTAAATTAGCCGTTACAGAGAGAGAGAGAGGGGGGTGGTGGAGAGAAAAAGGGGGTGAAGATGAAATAGAGCAGCGGAAACACACTAGCAAAATATACACTTTATCACTTTGCTCGTTGAATGCAGCTCAGGAATCCTAAATGTTGCAGTTTGTTTTCCATTTTTGGAGTTGTTTGAGGAAATAAGCACAATACGCTGGTCGAGGCTCTGCTTGTCGTTTCTCGTAAATTTTTACACTTACAGGAAGCGGAGACGAGGAAAATTGTTGTCAAAAATGTGTTTGACCTTTGACCTTTGCCGGCTCGAGACAAATCTATCTACTGTATGTCAGCTGGAAGGAGTTAGTGCAACATTTTTTGTTTTTCGCCAGAGCTGCTTGTGTCTCTGCAGTGACTATACATTTCAACACCCACTCCCACACACACACACACACACACACACACACACACACACACTCTCACAGACACTCACCAGCTAAACTGGGTTATTAGAGCGATTTACATCATAATACAGGCGTCTGGTTGCTTCAATAGCATTGTGTGTGGGAACGTCTTGGTAGGAACAGCTGTACACTCAGACAGGAGAAGAAAACAGGACAGCAGCGTTATATATCTTGTCTGATGTTGACGTCAAGCTGAACAGCAGACAGGCCGAGCATTATTAAAGGTTTGCTGTTTGGAATTTTAAACACAAAAAACTTTTAAAATATCCATCTGCACAAGGAATTCATCATTTTATTTACGTCTCTCTACGTCTGCTCTTTAATCAATTTTTTTTTCTCACCTCACATGCTGAATTTACACAACACAATCCATTCTGATAGGCGATAATTAAAGCCAGTATTTCTTCTCCCCCCCGACCCCCGGCTTTCATCCTAATTGACCCCAAACTGTCACGGTGAAGTAAATATGCGAAAGACAGAGAAAAAAAACAAAATCTGCTGGAATTTCAGCCGCGATTACCGCCGTCCAAAAGCATTCCTAATGACAAAAAAAGGAGGCGAGGGAGGAATGCGTGTGTGTTTCTTATTTGCAAATGCTGACTTGGTGTTCCACTGTGTCTCGTAGGTTTTCCTTACAGTATGTGAGGCCTCTGCTACAGCCAGTAAGGAATCTAAATGACCAGAATAACAAGAAATGAATTACACATTCAGACATTTACCTCAAAGATTTAATGCCAGTTTAATACTGGTCATCAATATTTTAAATTAAACACTATTGAGTTTAGGTTTTTGCGGCCATATTGCTCAATCTGTAGGGATTTTAATCAGTAAAAATATTATCCAAACGCCATCATTTTCAATATATCTTCTTGTCTTTTTCAGGGATTTACTCCTCTAATGGGAATAATATTTCATTCTGACTTCTTTGGGAAATCCAGGGAATATTTTCATTGTATTGTAGGGAATCAGAAGCCCTTTATTTCTGCATATTGTTTTTCTCTCGCCTGTGCAATGTGATGGCTGCATGTCTGCTTGTTGCAAAATGTGTACGGTCAGAGTGCTCGCTGCGAGGCTGAAGAGGAACACAAAGCGTCGGACTTGTGCCGGAATGCTGCTGCTATTTACATATCAAACAGCTCCGACCGAGGAGCGCCGAGACATTACCTGTCTGTGTGTGTGTGTGTGTGTGTGTGTGTGAGCGAGGGAGCACTGCACAGGCAAAAACGCCGATCAGTGATGCAAAAAGGCAGCATGCCCGCCCACCTACACCACACACACACAGACTCTCTCACACACATACACACACACATGGTTAGGGCTCTCTCTCTCTTGCCCATTTATTCTATTAATCCCTGACTGAGATGAAAATTCTGATTATAATCCCTGAGGCGCCCCTCATTCAGAAACAGCATCGCTAATGTCTCAAAAGAGAGGGGTTTGCATGTGTGTGTGTGTTTGTGTACATGTATGCGTTTGGACGGCCATGTTTCTCTCTCTCTTTCTTTTTTTTCTTTCAACCAAAAGTGATTGAAAAAAAATCTTCAAAATTGAAATTTAGAATGAATTCTTTGTGGATTATTTCTACAATTTCTGCTGTCCAGTTTGCCAATTGATTTCTCATAATTGGGAATTTAATCCTTTCCTCGATGTAAAATCAGTCCTAATGTGTGTGTTAATGAGCTGAAATTGATACGCAGCCAGTACAAAGAATTATTCATCTTATTGACCACTGATTTTATTGAGCAATATTGGCTGATTAGCCTTGCAATATTAGCTCATTAACAGAGATATTATCAATACATGTGCATGGTGATAAATCCCCAAATTTCTTGAGGCTAATTCTTCAGACGTACTGATATTTTTAGTCCCCAAAATATCCGGTTTTCAGTCCTTCATTATGGTCAGCCCACTGAAGAGTCATCCTGGCTTGAAGCCTCGTAACATGAGTATTGTTAGCCTATGATCTAGTGATTAGCAATTAGCTTATCATCACTGGCTAATGCTACCCACCTCAATACACATTAGTGCATTTTTAACACCCAATCATTGTCTGGCTCGGTGTCAGATCTCTCTCTATCTCATGCCTATTCTCTCCCTCCTCTTCTTGTTTTTTTTTTTCCCTTCTGGCTCATGTCTCTCTGCAACATTAGCAGTCAATGCAAATCCGGGACAGCCAATTGATACTGAATCAATTACAGTATGTTTGGTGTGTGTGTGTCTCATGCTGTAGCACATCCCGGCGAGCCTACAAAGAGATTTCACACACTGGCTGCCGTTACTAATCTATTGTTGCTCTCTCATTCTTTCTCAACATAAGATTTTATTTAGTGGACTCGAGTGCAGTGCGTTTGAACTCCAGCGTTTCTCTCCCCAGCGCAGTGAGAGTCTGACTGTGTCGGCGTTTTGAATGAGCTTACTGCGTGTAAACATGTTCGTGTGTGAAGAAAACATCAGCAGCAGGATAGCAGGCCACTGGAATGACTGTAAAAAAAAGCTAATAATCTGCCACCAAGAGGCCAACAAGGCTGTACCGTGTTTTTTTTATACTCAGCACTCACAAAAAAACTCCATATTGACTGAACTGAACTGTTGATTATTGTCTTGCTGTAAATGTGTGGGTGTGTGTTTGCAGAGCGCGTCTGCAATCCAGACGGAACCAAAAAAAAAAACTTGGAATGCACTGCTGACAAATTTTTGGACGTAGTAATAAAACAAGGAGCGGAAAAGAAATGCTTTGTGTTGCCCAAAATAGAATATGAAGCACTTCAATGTGAATTGAAAGTTGCTTTTTCTCTCGCCATGTGCCTGGAAAGTCCAGAACGGTGAGCCTGTTGATTTGTCCTTTATCCTGTAATGCTCTCACACACACACCCCTATTTTGTTACATAAGATAGTATTAGGGCAGCAGCATTGAATTGCTGAACTAAATCTAGTCTGCTTTTGTCCTGGCTCTTTATTTAAAGGGATACTCCAGCAATTTAAAATGGCACTTTTGTAAAGTTAGGGGACTCATGGGAGACAAGTTAAAAAAAGAGTGGTCCAAATGAAGGCAGCAGAAGCTGAGATATCCTCACTTTTAGTCCTGAGTATGGGTCAAGCTTAAAAAATGCTAGATCCTACATTTCCCATAATGCAACTTTTTAAAACCTTCCCTGCCCCGGTAAACACCTCCATCTTTAGAGAGGCATACATATTATGTTTGTCAATTTAAAAGATAATTTTGCATGTCCAGAAAGTCTCAGTTTGTCGTAGTATCATTTAGTAATGTGTGAAACCGCTCAGTGAACTACATCTCTCGTCTCGCACAATAAACATCACAGCTAGCTAGCAATGTTAGCTATGACCACGTACAAATGAAACATTATCTTATGTGTTTTATCCAGTGACTCCTGGTCTTTTTATCAGCCGGGAGGCGAAACAACGAGCGAGACCGGTTGCTGGTGTGAGTTCATCCCAGTACGAAACACACAGGCATCGTAGTTTCAACGAGAGAGACGTCACTACGCAACTTTTGGGTGTGTAGTCTTTCTAATTACGTATTTTCACTTCAAAAGTTTTACACAAAACTGCAACTTTCTTTGCTTGCAAAATTATGTTTTAAATTTGCAAACATCATTTGTGTGATTCATGGCGCAATTCAAACAGGATAAAGAAAAAAATGTCTCTCGCCGTTGACTTGCATTCATATTTTTTCCAAAATAAAGTCCCATTGTGGTCTACCAGAAGGGGCGGGACTTCGCCTCTCTATAGCTCCAGTTTGTAACGCAGGCTTTCTGTTATAAATGTGTGGTCTGCAGGCCTCCATGCTGAGATAACCCTGAAGACATCACAATGACGTCATCAGGGTTTATTTCCACAGGAGACCTTATACAACCTTATGAGACTTTGAATCTGTGGACTTCCCCTTTAACTGACTGGGTTAACCCAGAACTTGCCAAAGTGCCTTTGAGCAAGACTATTGCTCCAAATGTGACCTTTGACCTGTGGAATGGGGAAGAGTAGAGACAAGAGAGTTTCCCCTGTGGTGATCGATAGACTGTCACATTAGTGGTTGGAAGATGGATGCTGTACAGGCAACAGCATAATAACAGTTGAAAGTTGTTTTGTGTGTTTACATCGCCAATTAGATTCATCATTGTCACCATTATTGAACACAGTGAATGATTTTACACCAGTAGCTGGAGCCTCTTCCTCAGACAAATCTGTCTGGTTGAACAGGAAGCGATGTGCGGCGGTGGGTTTAGAATAAATAGAAGAAGAGCAGAGCATGAGCAGCAATCACCGCCACCGCGGCCGAGACAGACAACAACAACATCAAAGGGTAGAAAGAGAGAAAGACGTCACGCCGCCCACGCGCTTTGATTGACAGCTGATCCCTGGGATGTGCGGCGCAGACACACCGCAGCGAGGATGACCAAAAGATGGAGACAGATCTGAAGAAAACAAAAAGATCTCCCAGATTGTCGCGGTCGGCGAGTCGTTCTAAAAACAGAGAACAATAAGGCGTTAAAAATTACCGGCGTTATTTCCCCCAGTTTGCAGCGTTAGCATCAGCAGCGACAGTGTGTCAGTGACGTCAAGCGGGCTACTGTACGCGCCCTGTGATGGAGGATTGTTTATTGATCTGGCTCTTTGTGTTTACGCGAGTGATTCGACATCCACGCTACATCTACTCCTTCGTGGTGAGAGGGAAAGCTGCTGTTTTTGGCTCGCTCGCTGCTCGCTGTGTGTGTGTGTGTTTATTCCTGTGCACACTCACAAAATAGACACACACACACACACACACACACACACACACACACACACACCCTCAGCTCGGTCTGCTCAGGGGGTGCACATGCAACTCAGCTCTCTTATTATGTTGAAGGCAGTTGAAGGCCTGTTCATAAAACTGTTTATACACTACAAAGCTTATTTATATAGGCCACTGGATTACAGACTGTCTCTACACACACACCACACACACACACACACACACACACACACACACACACACACACACACACACACATATTCAGATCTGACTGCCTAGATATGTGTTCACTCGCCAGTGCTTCTCTTTGTATGTACCTGTTATTACTTATACAGCATGCCTACATGTATGTGTGTTTGTGAGTGTGTGTGAACATGAAAGTGTGTGTGTGTGTGTGTGTGTGTGTGAGAGCTGGCAGCGTGGATGCAGGACATTCCCTGGTAAAGAGTGCCAGGGCTGAGCTGGCAATATGTGTGTGGCCAGTGTGTGTGTGTATGTGTGTGTGCATGTGTGTGGAAGGGCCTGGCTCCTTGCTCTGGTTTCATGTTCCCCATTTGGCTGAACTACTACTACAACTACACACACACACACACACACACACACACACACACACACACACACACACACTGTAACTGTGTGTGTGTGTGTTGATAAAGTAGAGCACATACAGTATAGTGTACGCAGAGCTCCGTATGAGTGGCTCTATAATCTTTTATTCTGGCATTGTGAGCATCAGCCTGCTTCTTTCTCTCACTCCCACCACCTTCTCCACACGTTCACATCCTTCTTCTCAGAAAATCAAAAGCATGTTTAGTGCCAAACAAAGTCATCCTCAAGGCAGGATAACATATGTAATTCTTACCATCTCAGGCAGCTCACTTGATATATATATATATATATATTTTTTTGTAACGTGTACAACTCACTGCAAACGTGCAAGACAAGACGACCATGTAGGCCCCCGATGGCGTGTAACAATGTGTTCGACGGTCTTACTAACACAGTCTGAGGAGTTAAACACAAGCTCAATCATTTATAGTGATGATGTCATGGACATTTTTTTAAATAAGTAAGTCACTTTTCAGGAAAAAAACAACGTATCTCCAAATCTGGAATTTTTCTGAAAAATAATGAAGGCTTAAACGCTCTAGAGATGAAACAATCCATTAATCGATTGACAGATATGTGACAAAATATGAGAATTTGCTGCTTTTTTTATCGTTGTGAATTGAACATGTTTGGGTTTAGGACTGTCGGTCAGACAAAACAAACAATGTGAAGACGTCACCTCAGGCTCTGGAAAAACGTGAAGGACATTTTTCATTATTTTCAGACATGTTATAGACTAAACTATTAATTGATTAATTAATAAAATAAGAGATTACTCAACAATGAAAATAATTGGGAGATGCAGTCCTAAAATGCTCCTCCTTCATCTTCTTATAGGCTAATAAAACAATATGAAACCCAGTGGATTGTCTCAAAAATGCACAGTGAACATTAAACATTTTTGGAGATACATGGTCGTCACAGTCTTTAAAAAGCTGTTTACATGTTTTTCTGTGAGTGTGTCTGGTGTGTGTATTCACACACAGATGCTCAGTTAACTTGATATATTACGTAAATATATGTT